>CAIGQQ010026964.1:4871386-4918886 GCA_903798035.1 Danio albolineatus | reverse complement strand
CGTTCTTTGCATTCTATCATTATAATTGTTATCATTTTTGTCCTATCATTCTATCTATCATTCTATAGTTCTATTTTCTGTTTTGATCATTCTATTGATCCTCGGATGTCAGTCTGTTTGTCTGTCATTTGAACGTCCGTCCGTCCGTCCGTCCGTCCGTCCACTTATTCTATATTATTCTATGTATCATTCTACAGTATCTATATTGTTGTATCATTCTGTCTATCCCTATATCTGCCTATCTATCTGTCTGTCTTTAAAATCATCTATATTTTCATGTCCATACTTTTACACATTGACGCAATTGGTAATCAACTTACAAAGAGTTCACAATAACCTTCTTGTGGTGCAATTTAATGCCTTCTTATCCCGCTCTGCCGATTATCATCGTAGCTTCACTGCACTAAGCTGAATGTGAAGATGATCCTGATTTTTTTTTCTTCTTTTTTTTTGCTGTCTCTCTTAATAACTGGTTCCTCTTCGCCAAATCTCCCTGATATGAGCCTTGACTTTCAAAGGGATTTCTTTATTAGTAGTCAAGCAGCAGCATAATCACCAGCTCCCAGGGAAAACCACTGAGTTAAATAATCAACTGTAAACAGCCAGGGAATGTTAATTATGCACTGGCTGCATCCTTAGAGGACAAAACATATTTAACTCGCAATTTTGAACGGCGGAGAAACCCCACACATGGTTGTGTGGGATCACACTAAATTCCACGTTTTCATTGCATCCCAATGACATGTCTACACTTTAAAGTGATGTTTTGGACAATAGCAGAAGACGCTAGCCCTGCTCACTGTTGTGCCGGTGGACAAAGGTGTAATTTTAGTCTGATTTCAGAGAGCGGATCGTCTCCTCGTGCAATTTCCATCTCTTGAGATTATAATCAAGGTAGTTTTGCTTAAATACAGTCACAGCTAAGAGCATATTTGTCTCTGAAGCTCCACGTTTCTACCACTCTCGCACATAGCTTGTATTAGCTAAACTGCTGACAAAAGCGAAATAGCTTGTGCGCAGAACCAAGACAAAACAGCTCCACAAATTAATGAAAATAAAGCAGCGCTGTTAGAAGATTGTCACTCAGAGACGCAGACATCTGGCTTCTCTGTAGCGTTTGGAGGCCTTGAACAGTTTCAACAGTGAAACAGCACCCTTTGATAGCCAGATGTACAAAAGGCAGCATTTAGCGTAGAAAACACAAGTCGTGCTAATATTCGTAGCTGCTCTAAATATCATCTGCTCTTAAATTAAAATAAGCTGTTACTGGAAAGTCGATTTGATTTCCAAAACTTGTCGTGTATAGGCCCAACGTTTTGATCTCATATGAGAACAGTTAAGTGAAGTTCTGAGATCTGGCACGCAGCAAAATGTGAGATCTCGCAAACATCGCAGTGGACCATGTCACGTGTTTTTCATTTGTCATACGTTATTTGGTGTCGTCTCGTTCGTTCGTGATGTCCCAATCAAGAATGTCCTGAAGCTACTCCCTGTTTCTTTGTTTTAAAGGTCCGTCAAGATGCGGACAGAAAGTGCGGAGCTTCCAGCAGAGGTCCTTCTTTTATCAGTTTTATTGTGACATGTTACCATGTGTCGGGACAAACTGCTGCAGCACATTTATACCACATAAGAAGGCACATGCTCTCTCTCATCTGCCCTTGATAAGATGTGTTGAATGAAAGCATGCAATTCTCAGAGGAGATGCGAGGCGACACATATTGAAGACACTCACACGTTTTGACAGTAACAGACCAGTGGTGCAGACAAGGATTATGATGTGTGGAAACTTTATGGCTATTTATGATGGATATAAAAACAGTTTAGGAGCATCTACTTAATATTTAACTTATCATTAGCTGTCCTAATATTTAGACAGCATTAGTATATATTGCATTTTGGCAAATGACCAATAGTGCATGCATAAAGACGAGTGTTGTTTGGTGTGGAGACTTTGTGGTTATTCATAATGTAGAGCAGTATGATGGACTATATAGTGCCTGTGGAATAAATTCTGTGCATACTGTGACAAATAGCAAGTGGGCATGGCTAAAGCTGCAGTCACGCTAGAGTTTGAGCATGCAAAATACTGTTGAAAAGGTGCGGGATAAAATAAGATGATGGAACACTAATAAAATTAATGGTTGCTTTATATTAGAGATATGTGTACAGAGGGGTCACATTTTGATCTTCTGTCTCACACATTCATGTAGTGCAAATTCGTAGGTCAGTGTTCACCAAACTTGGACGTTGGAACGCAGCAACATGCAAAAATTGTCCACGATCTTGCTTTTCCAGCCTGTCGCATTCGCATTGAACAGTGGTAAATTAATTGTATTAAACTATTAGTATGGCCATACTTTTATCCATAACTGAGAGAAGTTAATAGTAGTTAATAGTTACATAAAGAAAAATAACATGCAATTTTTCTCCCATTGGATTGCGACCCCTGGGGTCATTGTTATATTAAAGACACAGCAATCAGGGTCAGATGCAGTATATTCACGACACATGACACTTTCACGGCACTCGCATACTGTACATTAAAAAAGTATAAAAGATGATCTCTGAGTGGTGTTCTCCAAGATTTTTATATTTATAGCCACCTCAGGGAATATTAGGGGTTGCGAGTCACTGGCATTGTTATTTTGGGGGCCACAGGCTAAAACGTTTTGGAACCCCTGGCTTATAGTACAGTATGTACTGTATGAATGACAGTCAGTGCTGTGAAAAGTGCAGTGAGACCGCGGCTTTACTCGTGTGCAGTGTGCTTGAGCTCATAGTAATATCTGTTCAGCAATCTGAGGTAAAAAATTACCTGTGATGTAAATTAACTGTTTTGGATTACCCACTTAAAACTGTCAATGCAAGTACAGAATAACTTTGTGTACAATATCTTTCAGTATAGATATTGTTAAACAGTCAATTCTACATCCTCTGCCGACCAACAACCTCCCCTAATGCCCAGCCGGTAATGTGACTGAAACCATAGACTATAAAATAAATCAAAATACACAAATAACATGACTTTAGGTCATAGACTTTATTTTACATATTGGTCAGAATATATGAAAAAGACGATTGACTTATTTATTGACTGTGACACCAAGCTTAATTAATCCTTTTTCAAAAATCACTCTCAAGCAGCCTTCCGCTGGGTCCTCTGTTTAGAAATTTACAGATGGCTGCAGTGTTTACACTAATGAAAATTTAGAGTTAGTGCTGTCTAGAAACAAAGCATCAATTACACTTAAAAAAAAAAAAAAAATCCATAAAAAAAGTATTGCCAGCTTGTTACACAGACTTATTACCGTAAATTAAAAACAGAAAATTCCACATAAAAAAATAAAAATATCTGTTTTTTATGACAGTATAAATTGTAAAAACATAAAACATTTTCTATTAATTTAAGGGTTGGTTATTTATAAAAGTGGTTATTTTCTCTGTTTTAATAGTGAAAGAAAATTGACAGATTTTTATTTATTGTGAGAAGCTAACAAATTAACCTATAAATGAACACTTCTCAAAAACACACAAACAGAAAAGATATATCGGCATCAGCAGTCAAAAATCCTATATATATTTACTATGTTTAACAAGATCCAAATAAAAGAAAAAAGTATTTATGTTCATTATATCCCATGTTCTTGATTTCTTGAATAACTACCTATTTAAATGAGTATATACAGTAGTAAAATATATCATCACAGGCATATAAAATGTCTCGTACTGCAAAAAATAAATAAATTTGGTCATACTGCCCACCCATATAGATTTAAAAATGTTTCAGCAGCCTCCACCAAATATCCAGCAAATCACAAGCTGTCCTAATATTTTGGCAGTCCTATAGTGCATTCTAAGCATGCATACCTAATGAAAGCAAAACAGTGCCAGAAGTACTAATGCGTTCTTTATCAAATACTTAGCAGCTCAAATGAGTGTTTTTGCTCTAAAACAGCCACTGAAAAATGAAAAATAAGTTTACACACTCTGACTTTTTTCTCATTTTCTCATGAATGAAGCTCCATTTGCCCAGTTTTTCCAGTGTTTAGCCTTAAGCTCAGTTCCAGTGGTTATTTCCAACTTGAAGGTGAGAGAGTTTCTTATTTTCTGCCGTGTGGAATGCAGAATTTAGTTTGGACAATTGCATATGATGATGTTTTTTTGTACATCAAATTTACAAGCAAAATATTGCATAGCACGGTATGGCCAGCCTGTTTTATTATGTTTATAATAAATAAGGCATTTTTGCTAGAGGGCCAACTGAATCCCCTTTATTTATACATTATTTCCTGAACACTCCAGTCAGTCATGTTGCATGAGAGGTATACTGTACTGTATTTGACCGTGACAAGAAAACTCATCAATGGATGATCCATTCAGATGTTTTTCCATGAAGTTGCCATGTT
The DNA here is from genome assembly GCA_903798035.1 of Danio albolineatus. NCBI lineage: Eukaryota > Metazoa > Chordata > Actinopteri > Cypriniformes > Danionidae > Danio > Danio albolineatus. The sequence continues at coordinate 4,914,480 of CAIGQQ010026964.1, read as the reverse complement.
TTACAAAATTCTTTGAGCTGACAATTCCTGTGGGTACCTGTTTTTTAATTTCCTGTCGAGGACCGTGCTGGGATTTCTCACAAATTCAATAACAGCGAAATAACCCTTGGTGATACATCAAAGCTGCCACATTCAAAAAAAGAAGGATCAGACAATGAAACCAGAGGGCAGGTTTACATGCCTCAACTGCAATAACAAAACAAGCATTCTTTAGTTTTACAGTAATTTGAAGATCATATGCACTACACACAGTCAATGTTATTGAACTCCACTGTAATGTTTCACAGCTGACCAGCATCTGATGTTTATATATAATGCACATATTGTGGCATGTCTCAATAAATGCTATTCATTTCATTTTCATCCCTTAAAAGTCTTAAAAACAGTGTTACTATTTCTTTGAAGATATTAAGCAGCACAAAATGTTTTCAGTATTAACAATATTATAAACATTATACAAGTTAAACACCAAATAAGCATGTAATATAATAGAATGATATCTGAAGGATTCTGTAACACTAAAGACTACAGTTATGCCTGCTGTAAATTCACTTATGCCGTCACAGGAAATAATTGCATTTGAATTCATATTGGAATACAGTTTTTTCAATTTTACTTTGACTTGTATTTCATTGCAGACAATGTAAACACAGACACACACAAAAAAGCATGTTTTGTCTGTCTTAATTTAATTTGTAAATATACATCCTTTCCTGTCATTCAGACCTGCAACACATTCAAAAACTAAGTTGAGACAGGAGCAATTTAAGCCTAATAATCAGGTAAATTGGTTAAATAATGAAGTGATTTGAAACAGGTGATTGCAATTATGATTTGGTACAGAAACAGCATCCAAGAAAGGTCTAGTCCTTTAGGAGCAAAGATGGCCGAGGATCACCAGTTTGCCAACAAATACGTAACAAAATTATAGCAATGTTTAAAACAATGTTCCTCAAAGAAAGATAGGAAGACATTTGGATATTTCACATTCAACAGTGCATAACAATTGAAAGATTCAAGAAATCTGGAGGAATTTCCAGAATTTCAAGCTGGACAACAGTGTTCTCCAATCCCTCAGGCATCACTACATCAAAAATCGTTATTCATCTATAAGCGATATCACCACATGGACACAGGGCTACTTTGGCAAACCTTTGTCAAGTACCACAATATATCATTATATCTACAAATGTGAATTAAAACTGTACTGTCACAAAAGAAAAGCCCTATGTTAACCGTGTCCACAAGCGTCATTATTTCTGGGCTTGGAGGCTTCTGAGGTGAACCATCACACAGTGAAAATGTGTACTGTGGTCAGATGAATCAGTATTTCAGGTATTTTATGGGGAAAAATGGTGATGGTTGTTTCAGTTCCCTTGGCAAATGTAACTTGCACTTCTGTGATGGCACCATTAATGCTGAAAAGTACATAGAGATTTTGGAGCACATTATGCTGACTTCTTTTCCAGGAACGCCGATGCATATTTTAACAAGACAATTGGAAAACCATATTCTGCACACATTGCAAATTCCTGGCTGTGGAGGAAGAGGATACAGGTACTTCACTGGCTTGCTTGCCGTCCCGACCTGTCTCCAATAGAGAATGTGTAGTGCATTTTAAAACGCAAAATGTGACAACGAAGACCCCATACTGTTGTCCACCTTAAAACATGTTTGCAGAAGAATGGGACAAAATTACACCTGAAACTCTTCACCACATGGTGTCTTCAGTCTCTGAACGTCTATTAAGTGATGTGAAAAGGAATGGCAACATTACAAAGTGGTAAATGCTTAACTGTTCCAACTTTTTTGAAATGTGTTGCAAGAAACAAAATTGGAATATGTGTTTATTTAGAAAAAACTAAACGAAACAAAAAACTATAAAAATCAAGAGCAACACATACCATTCATTCATTCATTTTCTTTTCGGCTTAGTCCCTTTATTAATCCGGGGTCGCCACAGCGGAATGAACCGCCAACTTATCCAGCATTTGTTTTACGCAGCGGATGCCCTTCCAGCCACAACCCATCTCTGGGAAACACATCCATACATTCTCATTCACACACACATACACTACGGACAATTTAGCTTACCCAATTCACCTGTACCGCATGTCTTTGGACTGTGGGGGAAACCGGAGCACCCGGAGGAAACCCACGCAACCACGGGGAGAACATGCAAACTCCACACAGAAATGGCAACTGGCCCAGCCGGGGATCGAACCAGCGACCTTCTTGCTGTGAGGCGAACGTGCTACTCACTACGCCACCGTGGCGCCCAAATTTGGAAATCGCTACATTATTTTTTAAATTTGTGTTTTCTATACTGTACCAACTTTTTCTGATTTTGGGTTGTAAAATATAGATATATAAATTATAAGAATTCTAATAGAATTTTTCAAAATATAAAATATGAAATATTTTTCAAAATATTTCAAAATATATAAAATATATATTTTTTCATCTGTATTTTGATTAAATAAATGCGGTCTTCTTAAATGCAATCTTTCAAAAACCCTTAATTTATCAACTGTTTTTGACCAGTATGTGAATAAATGTGACATATCTCTCCAGAGCTAAACAGATCCATTAGGGTCTTTTCATTCTGTTATTATTTTTCCCTGAGCCTCTGGCAGGATGTCAGCTTCATTAGTGTGCCTTTTTTGTCTTAGGTTATATAACCCAGCATCAGTAAATAATGTTTGGACATTTCTAGCACCTTGTGTTCCGCATGTTTAATTCATGAAAATGTTTCTTACTGGTAGATTTTTTTTTTGCGGCACACAAAGCTGTTGCTAAGCTCAGGCCTTCATCCACACAGAAATGTGCAAACTGTTCTCCGGCCCTCCACTGGAGACTCTCTCAACATGCAAAAGCGTATCTCTGGTCGGCTCAGCTTTATAACCCTGTTTTGGCCTGTTTCTAGATACCCATCATTGTGTGTTGCAAGGACTAAAGCCGCTGTGGACCATGGATAAAGAAGCAGAAAAGGGAGCTGGATCCAAACTCTGTGAGGAACGGCCATGTGACCATGCTTTGACCCCCACTCTTCAATCAAGGTGGTCTGAGTTGGCAGAGATGGATCAAAGTGTCACTGAGACAAAAAAAGAGCCTTCTTCAAGCTCAGGCAAGCACACTTTGTTTTCCATGCTGCCATATGTTGATTTGAGTGAGCATGTGCTAGTAGCAGTGAGCGTACAATGCTAGCAGAGATGCTAGGTGACACCATGATGACAAGCTTGGATGACACAGTTTACACTTCTCGTAATTTTCTGTGGTGGCAAAAGAATTTAGAGGTGGGACCATGTCGCAAGTAAGTCTCAAGTCTTTGCGTTCAAGTCCCAAGTCAAATCTCAAGTGTTTGCATTCAAGTGTCAAGTCCTGAGTCAAGTTGCAAGTCCTCAGCTTTAAGCTTCCAAGTTTTAAACTACAAAGAAAGAAGTGTGTTCTTCTTGTATGAATATTAATCTAAAAAGAACATAATTATTAAAATTAACTGAAGTACACTAAAAAAATTATGTTTGCTGTTTGTTCAAACGACTTGCTTAAAATAAATTGAAACAACACAATTTTTGAGGGTTTCTTTCTGGACTGCATAATGGTTTTGTTAATCAACTTAAATTTGTAAAAACTAATAAGTTAACTAAATTCCTTGATTGTGGGGAACACAGTGTTTTTTACAGTGTACTAAACTTACTAGGCTATATTTGGCTTTCGCATGCACTTAAAAGTATAATGAACTCCACCATGACTACTAAGTATCTTGTGACTTGCTTGGTGCGTCATTGTGGAAATAAGGAATGTACACTTTCTAAAATTGCAATTAGAAACCTACCAACATGTGCCACCTATAAGCCTAATTAGGTAAAGTAAAAAGAAAACCTGGAATTGTACCATTTTAAGGGATAGTTCACCCAAAGCTAAACACTTCTGTCATTGTTTACTCTCCCTTCCCTTGTACCAAACATAATTTAGTTTCTTCCCTCACAAAAGGAGAAAAGGTTGGAAACCTGTAACCATTTGACTTCCATAGTAGGAAAAACAAATACTATGGAAGTCAGTGGTTAAATTTTTCAGTAGATAAATTTTTCAAAATATCTTCGCGTAATATTCTTGGTTATCAGTTTCTTACATTCTTCTTCTTCTTCTTCTTAAAAAAAAAAAAACAATAAATTTTTTTCAATTCAATTCACCTTTATTTGTATAGCGCTTTTACAATGTGGATTGTGTCAAAGCAGCTTCACATAGAAGGTTATAGTAAATTGAAAATGTCAGTTTAGTTATTAGCTAGTATATTATTAGCTAGTATAAAGCTGAGTTCAGTTCAGTTCAGTGTTGTTTAATATTCACTACTTAGAGTTCAACACTGAAGAGTAATCCATCGGTGCGCAGCTCTAGCTGCAGTCTAGTCGCCGGAGGCTGGAGAACTCGAGGCTCGTCTGTCCTTGGAGGGTCACAGGAATCCGTCTCTTGCTTGCTACTCCGCCAAGCAGCTGCTCAGGATACAGCGAGGTCCAGGGTTAAGGAGCCTTGGGATCGTCTCGTCACGGGTCTTGGATCGCATCCGTGGCGCTGCAAAGTCTTTGGGGGCCTGGGGATGAGTATCCCCAGTTGGAATAGAGAACAAAGACAATAATTAGCGTAGCTGCAGTTCATAGTGTATATAAATGAGATGCGTGGAGCACATTCATGCATCATACAGCTAAGTGATGTATTGAGTGTATGCTTTACAAAAAAGATAGGTCTTTACTCTAGTTTTGAACTGAGAGAGAGAGTCTGAGCCTCGGACATTATCAGGAAGGCTATTCCAGAGTTTAGGAGCCATAAATGAGAAGGCTCGACCCCCTTTATTTGATTTTGCTATTCTGGGTACTACTAGAAGCCCTGAGTTTTGAGATCTTAAAGAGCGGGTTGGATTGTAGCGAGACAGAAGGTTGGTTAGATAAACAGGAGCTAGATTATTTAATGCTTTATATGTAAGAAGTAATATTTTAAACTCAATACGAAACTTAACAGGCAGCCAGTGTAACGAGGATAAAATTGGGGTGATATGATCATATTTTCTAGACCTGGTAAGAACTCTGGCGGCTGCATTTTGTACTAGCTGAAGTTTGTTAATAGAGGAGGCTGGGCAACCAGCGAGCAGAGCATTACAGTAATCCAGCCTGGAAGTCATAAAAGCATGAACTAGCTTTTCTGCATCTGAGATGGATAGCATACTTCGTAGCTTAGCAATATTTCTCAGATGAAAGAATGCAGTTTTTGTGATGTGGGAGATATGGCTTTCAAAAGTTAAATTGCTGTCTAATATGACACCCAGATCTTTAACAGTAGAGCTAATGCTAACTCTGCATCCCTCTAGTTGCAGGTGGAGTTGTGCGATCTGCTGTGTACAGGATTTAGGTCCTATAAGTAATAGTTCAGTTTTGTCTGAGTTTAAGAGAAGGAAGTTGTTGGTCATCCAGTTTTTAACATCTTTAATACACTCAGTTAGTTTTGATAGTTTAGACGTCTCGTCAGGTTTAGTAGAAATATATAATTGAGTATCATCTGCATAACAGTGAAAGCTGATACCGTGTCTTCTAATAATGTCTCCCAGGGGCAGCATGTAAATTGTAAACAACAAAGGGCCTAAAACTGAACCTTGAGGCACCCCATACTTAACTGGCCTGACTTGTGAAGGTTGTCCATTAATATTCACAAACTGGTAACGATTAGTTAAGTATGACTTGAACCATTGTAAAGCCGTTCCCTGGACACCTGTAGAGTTTAAGCGATCTATGAGGATATTGTGGTCAATTGTGTCAAATGCGGCACTAAGATCTAGCAGGACTAACAGCGAGATGCACCCTTGGTCAGCAGCTACAGTAATAGTAAATCGTTGGTTATTTTCACTAATGCAGTTTCTGTACTGTGATGAGGCATGAAACCTGACTGGAACACCTCAAAAGCATTGTTCATATGCAGAAAGGAGCATAATTGGGCAGAAACAACTTTTTCTAGTATTTTAGACATAAATGGAAGATTTGAAATAGGCCTATAATTAGCTAAGTTGCAAGGGTCCAGTTGTGGTTTCTTAATAATAGGCTTAATAACAGCTAGCTTGAAAGAGTTTGGAACATGTCTTAATGACAAAGAAGAGTTGATAACGTTAAGAAGAGGTTCTCCTATTACAGGTAGCAGTTCTTTCAGTAATTTAGTTGGAATTGGGTCTAGCATACTCGTAGCTGGTTTAGAACTATTTATAATTTTGTCTAGCTCTTCCTGTTCTATGTTCTCGAAGCACTGTAGGCTAATTTGGTTCAGTGGAATGTTTACTGGATCTGAAGTATAAGGCTGTACAGAGATTTTAACATCTATTTTTTGTCTAAAGCCTTCTATTTTATTACTGAAAAAATTCATAAAGTCTTCGCTACTCATTTGCGGTGTAATGTTTTGTTCCAACAATGACCGATTGTTTGTTAATTTAGCAATGGTGTTAAATAGAAATCTAGGATTTTTATGGTTATTTTCTATCAGTTTACGGAGGTGCTCGGCCCTGGCAGATTTGAGGGCCCTCCTATAGCTGGACATACTGTCTTTGTACGCAATTCTAAAGACCTCTAAATTAGTTTTTTTCCATTTACGTTCCAAGGCACGGGTTGCTGTTTTGAGAGCGCGCGTATGACTGTTATACCATGATGTAGTTTTATCTTCTCTAGTCTTTTTTAATTTGATGGGTGCCACAGTATTTAGTGTGCTAGTAAAGATGGCATCCATGCTGCTAGTTATTACATCGAGGTCATTTGCATTTGCAGGTGCATTTCGAAATAAAGAAAGATCAGGCAAGTTATTTGCGAATTCCTCTTTGGTAGACGGAACGATAGATCTACTAAGGCGATGTATTGGTGCGGATCTGCTAATGTCAGGTAAACATAGCTTGTAAAGTAAGAGGTAGTGGTCCGTAATATCGTCGCTTTGTGGTATAATCTCTACATCCATGACCTCAATTCCATAAGAGAGAATTAGATCTTAAGTATGCTTTAATAATATAATAAATCAATATTTAAATCAATAAATCAATAAAAAAATTAATAAAAACAGTGAAATATATCAATATTGATAATATTATAATTTACTCACTGTTGTCTCACCTTCGGGTTGTTCTAAAACTTTAAAACTCTAAAAAGTTTCTTTTTTTTTATTGAATAACATTATCATTATTATAACATTTATATATTTTTTTAGATTAATAGACATGTGTTTTTAACAAAATTTAGGAAAACCAACTGATAATGTTTTCACAATGCCACTTAGGAATATTATCATATAAAGTATTTGTTTGCATAAAATTAAAGTGTTCTATGTATTCAGAACTTTTACATTGGTACATATCTATATTTTGCACATACTGTATGTCTGGTTATTTATACATTTTCCTAATATGCAAGGTCTGAAAACATAGGCAATTTCATATTGAATAAATGCTGTAAATGATAAAATTCTTATCTGAAATTGTAAAAGCAATTTTTAGTAGTTATATAGACAAACCAAAACTGGCTTTTTTACACAAACGAGACTTCTTTAAAAAACAAACAAACAAACAAAAAAAGAATCATTTGTATCTGTGATTGAGGATAATTCTAGGTGCAAATCTGAAATAAAGTCCACTTAATCCATCCAAAAACATATTTACCTTACTTGGATTGTGAGTCATGATCAAGAAATCTTTTACCCGATGAATCAGCGTTACTAAAAATCTTGAGCAAAACCACAGGAACAGTGTTATTGAACATCTCCCAGGGCATTACATTTCTTTTGAGCCATATACAAATGTCTAAATGATCATGTTATCACAAACGTGTGTTTTTTTTTTCTATAATCAGATGTAGGATGCAGAATAAATTAACTAATAATTTTACTTGAAGGAACTTGACAGTCGGTTAGTTCAAATAATAAAAACAATCTTCATTTAGCATAGAAGACCCCTGCTTGATTCTGATTGGCTGATGAACATGCATCTCTTTTCAAACAATTTTTTTTTAAATGTTCTAAATCAACATAATTCTTGACATTTTTTTGGGTAGAACTTAATTGTTTTACGTTCATTCCACTTAAATTTGTACAAGCAATTTAGTTAACTTAATTGATTTGTGTTGGGACAAATGAAGTATTTGTGTGGTACCCAGCATTTTTACAGTGTTCTAAGGTGTGCAGTCATTTTCAGATAAACACAAAATGAAAGTAATCGCAGGCTTGTTTTAAAGACATTCCAGTTCCATATCACTGTACGCTGAATCATTTTAGTTTCTTCACAACCTACAACTTACCTACAGTACAACCTACAAAAAAATCACATCTAAACAAAACAAGGTTTTAAATGAGATCTATAAGAAGCTAGTTCTACACACAGGAGCAGTTTGAAGACAACAACTTGACAAATGTCTTAAAAATAAAACATCTAAAGAGTGTCTAAGCATAATTGACTCTGGTTATTTCATTCATTTAGTCATTCTCTTGTCGGCTTAGTCCCTTTATTAATCTGGGGTCACCATAATGGAATGAACCAACAACTTATCCAGCATATGTTATTACGCAGCAGATGCCCTTCCAACCACAACCCATCACTGGGAAACATCCTTACACACTTATTCACACACATACAGTAGGGCCAGTTCAGCTTACCCAATTCACCTATAGCGCATGTTTTTGGACTATGGGAGGAAATCCACATCAACACGGGGAGAACATGCAAACTCCACACAGATATGCCAACTGACCCAGCTGAGGCTTGAACCAGCGACCTTCTTGCTGTGAGGCGATTATGCTACCCACTGCACCACAGTGAGGCCCCACTCTGGTTATTTATTAGAAAATATTAATCATCAGTTATTCCTTATGAAAACATCACTAAACTGATTACTGCTCATCTATTAAATTGGTCATTTTGCCTAAATCACTGACATTTAAAAAATGATTTACTTTCTGTACCCTTTCTGTACATATCAAGATACTGATTAGACAACATGATTATTGCACAGGCGTGACTTAGGCTGGTCGTAATAACAATAACAACCATAACAACAACACTAGCCATATGAAAACACAGGAGATTCGCGTAGCTGAGCTGGTGCAGGAATATTCCAACCAGGCTCATTCTGATTGTATACCCCTATATACATTTCTGGAGAGAGCAAAATACATCTCAGGAGCTAAGTTTTTTTTGCTAATTAACTGACTGACTGACCACACGACCGATCGCACCTCCCCCTTTCCTAACCCAACCAATATTATTTTAAAAAAGCACCGATTGACACCCACCCCTTTCCCTAAACCCAACTGCATTGTTTTGAAAAGCAATCCAGAAAAAGAAGCCCCCTGAATTTTTACCACGTTTTCAGATTTTACCACATTTTCACCCTGTTATTTACTTTTTTATTTTAGTTTTTGGCTTCTGTTTTGGTCTTACCTGCTTTCTGGAACCATTTTTCACCAGACTCGAACCCTGTCATTGCAGTCAACTCTGCTCTGCATCTCAAGTCCACTGACATACACTCTAAAAAAAAAGGTTCTTCAGTGGTTCTTCAGAAGTTCTTTGCGATATTTGAGGTGCTATTTAGCACTTTTACTGTGTAAAGAACCTTTAAAGCACCATAAAGGTTCTTCAGTGGTTCTTCAGTGGTTCTTTAAGGTGGTCAGGGTGCTATATAGGGTGCTATATAGCACTTTTAAGAACATTTAAAGCACCATAAAGGTTTTTCAGTGGTTCTTTGGGGTGTTTAAAGTGCTATATAGCACCACTACTACTGGTAAGCACTTGTTCTTATAGCTAATTCTCATAACTCTTATGCCGGTTTTATTTGCGGAAAGGGTAAAGTAACATTATGAGCACCTTAAAATATAGGTGCTATATAGCACCATTTGACAAAAGTACTATATAGCACCTATTTTTTAAGGTGCTGTATAGCACCAAAAAAGGTTCCCCCCTCGTTACGACCAAAGAACCAGTTTTGGTGCTATTTAGCACCATTTTTTTTTAGAGTGTATGTGTCGAGCAACTGGGCAAATTTCCCATCCACATGCAGGTATGCAGTCAGCTGGTAAGCTAAAAGCACGCCCAAGCGTTCATTTTAAAGACAAAATGCAGCCATTTGTAGCTCTGGCTACATAATTCGCGATCTCCAGGAATGTAGATAGGGCAAATTTTTCAGAATGAGCTTATTTTGGTGTACTCTAACATGTACAGAAAGATTTTAAAGGCTCGGATGGGATCACGCTCTGGATGAAAAACCCACTTTTTTGCACCATGTCTATGAGATTTCGCAATCAGGTGGCACCGTTCGGTGTCTGTCCACATTGAATAGAGTCATAATTGACCATGGTTATTTATTACTAATAATCCTCAGTTATTCCGTATTAAAACATCACTTTACACTTTCAGAAATAAAGGTACACGAGTTGTCACTGGGGTGGTACCTTTTCAAAAGGTACACATTTGTACCTAAAGGGTCCATATTGGTACCTCAAAGGTATATATTAGTACCTAAAATTTTTAAGAGGAACACTTTTGTACTTTTTAGGTACTAATATGTACCCTTGAGGTAATAATAAGGACCCATTAGGTACAAATGTGTACCTTTTGAAAAGGTACCACCTCAGTGACAACTCGCGTACCTTTATTTCTGAGAGTGTACTGATTACTGCTCATCTATTAATTCTTCATCTTGCCTAAATCATGTACGTTCAAAAAATTATATTGCTGCTTGTTCAAACTACTTTAAAATGTGCTGAAACTACACAGTTCTTGAGATTCTTTTTTTGACAACTTAATTGTTTTGTGTTAAATTTGTCCACTTAAATTTGTTAAGTAATAACTTAATTGATTTGTGTTGAGACAACATAAATGAATTGAGTGGGATCCTGCATTTTTACAGTGATCGTTGGGCTGTTTCATCCATTTGAAGGCATGATCACCTTTTTTTTTTGCTTCATTCAGATACATTAAGATAACTGGGTACAGATAACTGGGCTACATCATGTTTGTTATGTTTTGTAATGTGAAAAGACTTTGAACAGAACTGAGCGGTGTAAAGGGTACAGGAACAGCTTTACACCCTTGGTCTGACAACAGAAGAGGTTTTTGAAGTTATTTGTTCTTGTCCTGCACATTCATGAAGCAAGATATCCAGTTACTTTGGTGAAAATCTGACAACAACAATCCCTGTGAAGTCAGGCCAAGGGTCTCTGAATTTCCCAATAGTTGGCAATAACACCTTAGCTTACTTTGGCAGTTGCCGTTGGAATGTATTGCCATAGGGATAAAGATGATTACTTCATATGAATAGGTATATTTAAACTGGAATTGTTGTGTACAGTAATATTTGTTTATGTGTTTGAAACAAGTCTCTTTTGATTACTAAGGCTGCATTTGTTTGGCATAAACCGATATAAAAATGGTAATACAATTTAATGAAATAAATGATAAATAACTATTTTATTTATTGTCTTTTAACTATCATAAAAGTCAGGGAAGAGTTATTACATTTCAGCACTCTTGGAAATCAATCTAAATCATTCTAATACGCAACTTTTGTTTAAAAATATAGTTTTGTTTGAAAATAGAAAATATAGTTTCGTATTGTCTGAAAACTTGTCTACATAACTTTTCTACTTGAAAGCTAAAAACTCTGAAATTATTGTTACCTTTGACATCAAGTATTGAAATCTACTTTTAAACTAAATATAAAAAAGTGTAATTATTAATTCTTTTTATGTACTTCTCACGCAGCAATGCTTTTCATAGATTAAAAAAATTAAATATGACACTGTTTTATAACCATGTTACCATTTATACACTTTAATTAAAACCTAAAAAATGGAAAAAATAATAAATAATAGCAAACTATGAGCACAATGTCTTCTTTCTTAAACTTAAAAGATGACACTTTAAGGTAATGATTGATTAGTTAATGTATTTACTAACATGAACAAACAATTAGTTAGGCTTATTAGTAAACCTATATACACTCAACAAATATATAAACGCAATACATTCGTTTTTGCTTCCATTTTCAGATTTCAACATTTTTCTATGTACTTAAAAGGCCTGTTTTTCGCAAATAATGTTCACACATTTGTCTAAATCTGTGTTAGTGAGCATGTTGCAGAGATAATTCATCCACCTCATAGGTGTGACATATCAAGATGCTGAATAGACAGCATAATTATTGCACAGCTGTGCCTTAGGCTGGGCGTAGTAACAGTAACAAAACAAAAACAAGCAAAATAATCTGCTAATAAGGTAAGCAAAATATTCTTATTTCAAAGTGAAAACAAGATTATTTTACTTACCCCATTGGCAGATTTTCAAAACTCACTTTTAACAATGTTTATCACATAATATACACTGATGGGCCACATTGTTAGGTACACCTGTCCAACTGCTCGTTAACGCATATTTCTAATAAGCCAATCATGGCAGCACATGGCAGGAACTTAATGCATTTAGGCATATACACATGGTCAAAATAATCTGCTACAGTTCAAACTAAGCATCAGAACGGGGAAGAAAGTGGCAGTTCTAGGGGAGCAAATGCCTTGTTGATGCCAGAGGTCAGAGAAAAATGGCCAGACTGGTCTGAACTGACAGAAAGGCAGCAGTAACTTAATTAACCACTCACTACAACCGAGGTATGCAGAAGAGCATCTTTGAACAGCTTACCTGAGTATTGTTGCTGACCATCTCCAACCCCCTTATGACCACAGTGTACCCATTTTCTGATGGCTACTTCCAGCAGGATAACGCGTCATGTCATAAAGCATGAATCATCTCAAACTGGTTTCTTGAACATGAAAATGAGTTCACTGTACTCAAATGATCTCCACAGTCATCAGATCTCAATCCAATAGAGCGCCTTTGGGATGTAGTTAAATGGGAGATTCACATCATGGATGTGTGGACCTTGTTGAATCTATGCCACAAAGGATTAAGACAGTTCTGAAAGCAAAAAGGGGTTCAACCCGGTAGTAAAGTGTACCTAATAAAGTGACCGGTGAGTGTATCTCTTAATTTTGACTTCTTATTTCTGAAATAAAAAGAAAATGTACTTCTTATTTCTGAAAATTTAAGAAATTTTAGATATTTGGATTAAAAACAAAAACATAAACTCTAAGTAAGATTTACATAATTTGCTGTGCACTTTAGCGTCACACATTTTTCATTTCACAAAACACTTAAAAGGGAAGCAGATATGTGTGTCACTTTTTGGGGACACTGACCATTTTCATTGTAGTCTGCGCTACAGTATATGCAGTCTGTTTCTGTATTAGCATGTATTTGTGTATGTTGTCAAATTAAGTTTGCTGGAGTTGTTAGTATTTTTCTATTTGCATGTGTTTTCTTAACCTGCAGCACATTTGAGCTCTCTCAGCCTCCGTACTAAGGTGATTTTGCCTCAGAAAACACGGATTTGATTCGTAATCTACAAGACACAATGTGTACAGTAAATGCATATAGCTAGCTTCTATCTGCATTTAAAATACTGTTTTTGTAGCCCGCTGAGATGATGGACAATGATGATGTATAATAGCATTAGTCATGTGTGAGTTCAACAAATTGTTTCCAGAACGATTCTCAGCTCAGTCCCACATTTATCCCAGTAAAACAATGGATGTGGTCATGACCCAGTTGTAAGTTGAGATGGCTAATATACGTCTGAATGCTCAGGTGGTCTATTGGCGCTTTCATTTCAGTACTTGTGTTCTTTAGTAACAGGAGGAAAGTTTATGATTAGGAAATTCCACTTAAACGCTGCAAGAAACAGCAGCAAAGTGCCTCCCGCAGCCCAATGCCGTCGGCTCTTGGGAAAAGGAAGGTTTATCTCTTTTTATTGAGGGTATCATTGGAATTGTATCAGGCCACACAAACAGAGCGCTTTATGCCCTTGGACGGGCCCTAGCAAACATAAGGCATTTATTAGTATGGATTCCAAATGATTAACAGGGCAGCGCTGAAGAAGGAGGTCTGGGTTTATTTGGGAACTGGAGGAGAAAACGGGCATCAATCCGCTCCCTGAGAACAGCCGTTTCCCTTCTCCTCCCCTCCAAGTCTCTGCTGCAGGTGGTTCACATTTTATACAGAATATAATTGAATAATAATAATAACACAAATTTGGTATGAAATGGAAAATTCATCCTGGGAACACAAAGCAAAGTTTCCAGCATGATTCCATCCTTGGAACCTCTTGACACGATAAATGTCAGGTAGAGCTGGAATCATTGGGTGATACATCTCAATACTCTATTTCACAGGCATGTATTTTGGTGCCTGTTTAGGACAGTGCTTAAATAATGTGAAACTCATGATTTTCCAGTTATATAATTTTCCGTTTTTGCACATCCTGTGGTTAAACTGGTGAACATGGTGATACTTGTCTGAAGTCACCTTTATTTGTGTAGTTTTTTTAATCAATGCAGATTGTTTCAAAGCAGTTTTAGAGCAATAATTTAATCATTTATGCTTTCTTGACAAGTCTTCTGATTATTCTGATTCATTATTCATTCATTTTACTCCGGCTTAGTCTCTATTTCAGGGGTCACCACAGCGGAATCAACCACCAACTATTCTGGCACATGTTTTACACAGAGAATGTCCTAGCTGCTACTGGGAAACACCCATACACTGTCATTCACACATACACTCATATACTATGGGCAATTTTAGTTTATTCAATTCACCTATAGCGCATGTCTTAGGACTGCGGGGGAAACCGAAGCACCCGGAGGAAACCCAAGCCAACACAGGGAGAACATGCAAACTCCACACAGAAATGCCAACTGACCCAGCCAGGACCTTAACCAGCGACTTTCTTACTGTGAGGAGAGAGAGAGAGATTTTTATCGATATATAACAGACTTTTTTGCTGCTTGTTTAAAGTACTTATACAAAATAAGCTGAAATGACACAATTATTGAGAGTTTTTGGGGGGCAACTTTTATTTTCAATTCACTTAATTGTTAATAGTTAACATAATCGATTTATGATGGGACAACATGAATAAATAGTGTGGAACCCTGCATGTTTTTTTACATTGTATAATATTAGGGCTTCACAGTATATCGTTTCAGGATCAATGTGTGTATCTGTAATAGTTACATCGCAGGATCTGCAGTTATTAATCTGGATTATAGTTAACCAGGAGCCACCATTGAAAACACACATTGTTGGAGTAATTCCAAAGTTTCTAAAGTTTTTCATCAGCCTGTGTTTTTAAAGCCTGTGGCTGTCCTTTTAACCCAGTAATTGTATATGCAATGAAGACTATGCAATGTTGTTTTATATTTTGATCATTACATTTCTGTACCTAAATACTGCTAAGCTCCAAGAAAACTTAAAGTACTTTTTATTTCATTTGTTAATTTGCTCTACTGTATTTATCAACGTTTTGATTGGTTTATAAAATTTTATGTAAACGCACTCCTCTAAAATATCTAAAATGGTAAATTCTTTCCAAATAGAGCTATCCATTCCATGTAGTTAAATTATACCCAATATCGCAATATTCATCACAAAAAATATATATTGCAATGTCATTTTTTTTTTTCAATATTGTGCATGTCATAAATATTAAGATATTTTTTGGGCTGCAATTTATAAAATAAAACAAAAAGAAAATAAAACAAATAGATTATACAAAATTTGATAAAAATAATACAGTAAATCTGGCTTAAAACTAAAAGTTTAAAGTAAAATAAATTATATGTTATGTGTATAATAATACAAATGTGCATGTGTAATAAAATGTATGATAAAAACTAAATACTTTCTAAATAACATAATTAAGGCCCATTAAAAATGATATTTTCTCACAGTGCAAATTGGGTCTTTAAAAGATTGAAAACACCTATTAGAGTGTGTTGGAGCTAATCTCAGCTGGATGTTGGCATTCCGGAGGCAGGATTGGACACCACTGTGATAAATGTTGAATTAAAGTGCTTCTTTAATGATGCTTTTCTGGAAATTACATTTCATGTAGCGTGTAATGCTGTTTGTGAGTGTAAAGGTTTAGGTAATTATTAAAGATCAAAGTGAAGCATAAAGTGGAGCTATTGTCTCCCAGAAGAAAGAACTGATTCTCCTTAAGCAAGTCATCTGTTAATCCAGTTTTACTTCCTGAAGTGTTTGTAATAAATCTGCATAATGAGAGACTATAGTCTTAATTGGCTGCCCTTGAATGACATCTATTTTAAACCTCAAACATTACTTAAAGCTGAGACCTGTTGACCATGTTAAGAAGATGCTATATTCAGTGCTGCCAGTCAAATTGTGAGGATGTAATGGCTGATTGTAGATGAAGTCTTTTGAGATCAATAGAGTCAGTGTGCCAGTTTTTGTTTATTTCATTTGACGTTTAGGATGTACGCACACTGACCTTATTTTTTCATCTGATTGTAGATGAATCTACAATTATTGTAGATTGTAGATGCAATTTGCAATACACTAAATTAATAGTTTCCTTTGACAAATCAATACATTAATTCGATGGTGGTTCAGATTGATTACCCAGCTGGCACCTAGATGTCAAAAGCTACATCAAATTGACATTGGTGTCAAAAAACTATTTTGTGTCAAAAAATAATTGGTGTCAAATTTTTAAATCGATTTTGATGTCAAAACTTTGATGTCCATTTGACATTCACACATTGATGCCCTTTTGATCACCAAAATGATGCAAAAGGTATTTTTAAAAGGTATAAGGTATAATTTTAGAAACATTTTATTCACCTGAAAGCTTCAATTCCAAATTCCATATTTATACATTTTGTTTAATTCACGAACATTAACCATTATGTGCTGTTAGGGATGTTAGGGGCGTTCTGTGTCTTAGTTTGGCCAGAACGTTCTCTGTGTTTCAACAAATGGGATGGTTTTCGGTGGCAAATCTTATTTTGACACATATTTTAAGAAAATGCTTAGAATAAAAACAAAAAAACAAAAAAAAACTACACGCTGGGCAAATGTACTACCCTTTTGTTATGTTAGAGATGAAAACATCCATTAAGCTGCTGTAAAAATGTATCAGATAAACATTTAAATTTATTTATTTATTTATTTTTTTTTGAATTATCAACCTCAGTCTTGACCAAAGCTTCAAAATTGCTTAGAAATTTAGAGGATTTTAACCCTTGAATTGCCAAATTTTTAAATGATGTTACTGATTTGGTGAAAAAAAACACAAAATGATGGATTTTTAATATAAAAAGTAATTGTGGACTGCATTTTTTATTTTTTTTAAACCTTTTATCAAAGTCTTGAACGTAAAACAACATTGTCATTGATGCATTGTTTTTGATTAATAAAATTTTTTTTCCCTCTAATTTACTGTTGGTGGCTGTTTTTGCCACATTTACTTCCAATATAACCACATTTTTTTTTAATTACAAAACCATGACCGCATGAAATCATGCATTCTTGATTGTAATAATAATAATAATAATTCCTTACATTTATATAGCGCTTTTCTGGGCACTCAATTCGCTTTTACACACAATGGGGGGGGTGGGGGGGGTGGTGGGGGTCTCCTCATCCACCACCAGTGTGCAGCATCCACCTGGATGACGCGACAGCAGCCATTTTGTGCCAGACCGCACACCACACACCAGCTGATTGGTGGAGAGGAGACAGAGTGATGAAGCCAATTAGGATATGGGGATGGTTAGGAGGCCATGATGGACAGAGGCCAATGGGCAGATTTGGCCAGGATGCCGGGGTTAAACCCCTACTCTTACGAAGAACATCCTGGGATTTTTTACGATAACAGAGAGTCGGGACCTCGGTTTAACGTCTCATCCGAAAGACGATTGTAGGTCGTTTTTCCTGTTGGAAAGAGGTAACATTTGTAATTTTTACTGTGGATCATCAGTTTGCACCATTAACCCTTTAGATAGGCCTGTGCAAAAAAAAAAAGCATTTTTACAGCAGTTTGATTCAGTGGATGTTTTCATCCCGAACATAACAAAAGGGACGTACATTTGTACAGTGCACGGGGGTTAAATATAATGTATAAATAATTTGATTAAAAATGCATTGTCTAAAATAAAAATAAAATATATATAACCATGCTAGTATAAAAAACAATCACGTATAAAAATGGGATAAAAATTGCTATATTAATGATAAATAATAAATACAAAAATGATTAAATTAGATAAATGATACAAAATTTGATTGAAATAATATTTTGATTAAACTTAGATAATTTTTTTAAGTAAATGCATTTGTAATGTGTATTATAATAAAAAAGAATGTGTCTGTGCAATATATTTAATATATATAATATAAAATTTAATTAAATTTAAACAACATGATTAAGGCCCATAAATAATATTTTTTTCTCACTGTGTAAATTGGGTTTCCTTATATTTTATTATGGGGATTTTGAGGGTCCATGGCATTTAAAAGATTAAAAACACCTATTGGAGTGTGTTGGAGCTAGTTTGAGCTAATCTCAGCTGGATGTTGGCATTCCGGAGGCAAGATTGGACACCCCTGAGATAAATGTTGAATTAAAGTGCTTCTTTAATGATGCTTTTCTGGAAATTACATTTCATGTAGTGTGTAATGCTGTTTGTGAGTGTAAAGGTTTAGGTAATTATTAAAGATCAAAGTGAAGCATAAATGCAGCTATTGTCTCCCAGAAGAAATAACTGATTCTCCTAAAGCAAGTCATCTGTTAATCCAGTTTTACTTCCTGAAGTGTTTGTAATAAATCTGCATAATGAGAGACTATAGTCTTAATTGGCTGTCCATGAACGGCATCTATTTTGAACATCAAACACTAGTTAAAGCTGAGACCTGTTGACCATGTTGAGAAGATGCTATTTTCATTGCTACACATTGATGTAATGCACACTGATTACAACACATTTATTTAATGGTTTGTTGATTTAAATGTAGATGAATCTTACATGTAAATGAAATCTGTTGATTTAAAAAAAGTTCGTTTGAGAGCAGTAGTGACAGAGTTGAGATTTTTGCTTGTTTATTATTAAGTTTAATTTGAATCCCTGCTCAAAGTTTCTTTAGGATGTGTGCATTTTTGTTTATCTAATTGTAACTGAATCTCATCTTTAATGTGCAATACATTAAATAAATACCTGCCTCTGAAAAAATTAAAACATTGTTGATGGTGGTTCAGATGGGTTAGCTACAAAGCGGACACCTTGATGTGAAAAACGACATCAAGTTGGTGCCAATAGCCTAGTGGTAAAGTACACCGACATATAGCACTGAGGTGCTTACGGTAACCCGAATTTGATTCCTGGCTCAACTCCACTGTCCTAACAAATAAAGGTGAAAATTCCTAAAAATATAATTATAATTTTTTTTTAAAACATCTAGGGCGCCACGGTGGCGTAGTGAGTAGCACAATTGGCTCACAGCAAAAAGGTTGCTGGTTCGAGCCTCGGCTGGGCCAGTTGGCATTTCTGTGTGGAGTTTGCATGTTCTCCCCCGTGGTCGCGTGGGTTTCCTCTGAGTGCTCTGGTTTCCCCCACAAGTCCAAAGATGCGTGGGATAAGTGAATTGGGTAGGCTAAATGGTCCGTAGTGTATGAGTGTGAATGAGTGTGCATGGCTGTTTCCCAGAGATGGGTTGCAGCTGGATGGGTATCCGCTGTGTAAAACATATGCTGGATAAGTTGGCGGTTCATTCTGCTGTGGCGACCCCAGATTAATAAAGGGACTAAGCCAAAAAGAGAATGAATGAATGAATGAATGAATGAATGAATGAAAACATCAAACAGACATTGATGTCAAAAAACATCCAATTTTCAAAAAGATTTGATGTCAAAACTTTGACGTCCATTTGACATCTACACATTGATGTCCATTTGATCATCAAAATAATGATGCAAAAAGTCAACACAGGCTCATTTAGGAAAATGTGCTTTGGTGTACATTTTTGAGAACAGAAATATTTGCTCACGGATACATATGGCCACATTTTGTGTGTAAAGACTAATTTGCGTATGTGTGCGTGAACTTTGTTGTGGAGTTGCAACGATGAGTCACACAATATGTCATTACAAACACATCAAACAATCATTGGTAAGGTTCTTACTGTAGTATTTCTCACAATTGTTAGGTGATATCTGCTTCCTTTAAGTCTGTCTGTCTGTCTGTCTGACGCATCCGAGGGTGGAGATTGAGGCATGCTGACAGGCACGTGGGAACGGTGGGCAGGAAAGGACTAGCCTTAGAGGCCCAGTACCAAAAAACAGCAAAAAGCTATTTAGAGCTATAATACACAGATTTCAGAAAGCTATAATCAATAATCTGATGTGTGTTTTTAGCCGAAACTTTACAGACAAATTCTGTTGACACAAAAAACTCATATTAAATATAAAAAAGGGGTACAACATGTGCCCTTTAAATGTTATTTTGGCTCTTCCATGCTATATAATAAGATAGTGACTTTTATTTTTAAGCTTCCAAAAGCACATGAATCTGTTGTCTAACTACCCCACACATTGCCAGGGGGTAAACACACATAAGGGTTTTATGAAGCGGATCAATGTGTTTTTGTAACAGAAATCTTAATTTTTTTTATACAATAAACATTAATCACTGACTTACAGTGGTGACCAAATGTACGATATGCTCAACTTGCGTATACATTGTATAATCCGTTGCATTTTTGTAATGATCAATCTATATTAGACAACAATTCAAAAATACTTTATTTCTTTTCAGAATAAATGCAGTTTTTATCGTTCATTGTGATTGAGTGATGAATGAAGGGTAACTGCTGCGCAACCATTTTACGATCCGATAGGAAATGAACAAAGTGAGGTAATTCAGATGTCTAATTTGCACATTTACATTTGACCATCTGTGCATGCCAATATTCTTTAAAACTCTCACAAACATTTAAAAGTATATCGAGTTTTCTTTGGTTTTTGTTCTGGGAATGTTGTTGTTGTTGGTAGTTGTCAAAATGAATTTCAATGGAAGTCTAAGAATAGCATTATTTTACTAGTTCCCATCATGTGCACAATATTCTTATATGAAATTATGTATTGTTCAGAGTGCAAATGTGGTATTTTTGGCTTAACATGAAATAAAGGCTCAATAAAAGATCCTGGTGTTCTCTTGTAAAATTGTGAATAGCTCAATAATTAATCACTGAATCAATTTTATTATGCCCAGTGCATTTTACAGCTCAGAGTCTGGATGTATTTGTAGTTACTGGAATCAACGTTTTATTGCAGAGCCAACATATTGTTCCTTGTTGGTACCTTGTAGGCATTATACAACAACAGATTAACAGTAATAGTGAGACAATTAAAGGCTCATGTGGTCATTTTTTTTCTCTCTTTTTTTCAGGCGAGCAAAAAAACAACAAACAGAGTGTGAATTGTAAGCTCTGTCTTTTTTTCTCTTTAAGTGTTTTTTTAATGGTCTGCCGATGTCAGACATTATTTTTTTAGTCCCTATATACGGTATATATATATATAAAATGAGTTTTAGAGATTTGGAAAACAGAATACAACTCTATAAAGAATCAACGTTTTACCCTATTAACAAACCCAACCCAAACTACTACTTAGACCATTTTTTATAGTATAGGTTTAGCTTGTTCACTTGCTTATAAGACTTTTTTTTTTTTAATGCGGCCACTCTAGCAAGTTCTACTGATCATTCTTGAAGGGAAGGGGCATCTTCTGATTTCCAGCTCCTAAGAATTATTTGTCTGCCAGTGAAATATGAAAATCTAAAACCAAGCAAATGTGCTCATGCACTATTTTCTAGAAATCCTGAACTTTTGTACAAGACCGTAGAGCATGAACTAAATCGCCATTCTTGGTCTTACATCTCCAACAATAAGGTGTATATTTTAACCTGAGCTTAAACAGAAAGGAGTCTAGTAAAATCAGTATATAATCTTAAACTGTTTAAGTAGTATTTTAGCACCCTTAGATGCTGTTTTAACATTTCTTTCTTAGATACTGTTTGACAACTGTTAGCAGGTTTGGCATGCTGTCCTGGGAGAGAACCCTGAGCTCGGAGATAGTTGTGTCCAAGGCTCCTGCCTGGTAGAATGAGCACGTAAAGGGGAGTACGAGATCAGGTAGTTCTCGAGGGCTCCCCGTGGTAAAGATAGAAGGGGGAGAAGGGGTGGATGGGGGTTTTCTTCGGAAAACGCTGATAAGGGAGTGTTATTGCTGGGTTACTTAAATTGGGATTGATTTAATCTGATTGGCTGACTAATGATTGTAGATGAGAGACCAGCTGCGGTTAATCATATCACGTGCTCCTCTTGAAATTAGTTTGTGAAACTACACTTAAAATTCCATGCCACTTTTAATTTGAGTTTTAATATCTTTTGAGCAAAACATTTAACTGATCATTTCCCCTGTATTCTCCAGTACTGTGAGGAATTAGTATATTATTAAGCTTGTGGTCATTCAGACTTTTAAAACATCTCTTATGCTCTTCACATGTTTATTTGATCAGAATTATTAATTAATTTTAATAATTTGTAATTAAGTGTTTTATATTTCACTTTTGTGTTTTTTTATGTGGTGTTTATATATTGTTTTTATGTTTTTATGCTTCTTAATTTTGTTTTTATATTTATATTTAGTATTTAATAGAATAATATGTAAGAAATAATATTTAAATGTTATGTAGTAAATAATATTTATATATAATTAATCGACTGTTGCTGCTGTATTGAATGTTATTGGGACTCTATCACAACTTTCTGTTCCGAAGGGCTCATCCCTATGCCCTAATCCCTTCAAACGGTTTACCCTCCAGAGAGACAGCTTCGAAGGGATTAGGGCATTAGCCCTTCCAACACCAAACAACATCCTTGTGCAATAGATCATGGGGGCCTGAAGTGTCCATCAGTTGTGTTCTTTGAAATCCTTCATTCTGGACGGCTCTTCAAAGTGGCCAAATTTTGATCACTTCGGTTTGGCAGCCATGATGGTTATAACTCTAAAGTGCCCTTTGGAGGGTGACATAACTTATTTGGACCACATCGGTCTGTGTGTTTATTTGTGATGCCATCAGTCAGTACTGTAAGTGCATTAATTGTATTATATTCCTGCTACGCCAGAGCGATGTGTCACATCGTGTCCAAACAACATGTGACGCAGTGCTGAGATAAAGGTTTCTGTTTAGAAGTCCTTCCCCATCAGTGAATATGTTCAAAATCCATATACTTACGTTCACATTCATATGTATCTGCTAGTCTGTCACGCTGGTGTTTTAAACTGTTTATGACTGTTTGACACCATCATGTGAATTAATAATACATAGGTTGATATATGCTTTACTCAGTCAGTTTCACTTTAGCTTTGCATTTTTGATTGTTTGGTGTCATCTTGTGACTGAATAATGGGCAAGTTAGTGTATACTTTATTCAGCTGTTTTTGTTTCAGCTTTGCATGTAATTACTAAACTATTACGGCTCAGAATAATGTTTTTTGTGTAATATATAATTTTTGTAGTGGTAAGTAATATTTATTTATATAGCGCATTTATTATGTATGGCCATATGCAATTTAATTCAATTCATCTTTATTTCCATAGCGTTTTTACAATGTAGATTGTGTCAAAGCAGCTTCGCATGGATTATAAAAAATTGAAACAGTGTCAGTTTTCAGTGTTGAAGTTCATTTTAGTTCAGTTCAGTGTGGTTTAATTTTTAATGCTGAGAGTTCAAACACTGAAGAGTAATCCATCGATGCGCAGCTCTACAAGTCCCGAACCATGCAAGCCAAAACCCAAAGCACTTCACAATGGGGGGGTCTCTCCACACCACCACCAGTGTGCAGCATCCAATTGGATAATGTGACAGCAGCCACAGGACAACAGTGCCAGTTTGCTTACCACACACCAGCTATAGATGGAGCGCAGAGACAGTATTAGAGCCAATTCGGTGGATAGGGATGACTGGGACGCCAGGATGCTAGGCGCCAATGGTGGAAATTTAGCCAGAACAGTTTGCAGTGTAATAAGCAGGATAAAGTACATCCAGGACAGTTGTAGAATAAAGCCCTTCAGTCGTATATCATAGTGCTTTGCTTTTGCGTGGGGCTGCTGATAAGCCTGTCAGGCTTTATTTTTCGATAACAACCTCCTGGTTGTACTTTATCCCTAACATAAAGCCTGACAGGCCTATCAGCTATCCCTGATACTAAGCGGAGGGCTGTTATATATAACAGAAGGTCATTATTCTGGAAAAACAACTACCTTGATGCACTTAATCCGGCGTATTACACAGCTGCTTACCACAAAATGTAAAAATAAGACACAAAACATATGAATAAAAATATGAACGTCTTCACTGATGGTCAAGATGGTTCAAAGAACAAGGGAAGTATCTGGGAATAACATATCTTTGAATGTCTTGACTGAACAATCAGAATAGTATTCTGACAAGCATTAAGCCAGACAGCCATGTAATAATGAGTGTCTAATGTTACCAGTGTATACCATTTTAATGTGACATTTATAGCCATACAGAAAGTGTCAGTAACATAATAAAAGATTTAGCATTGATGTCAGAACTGCGACTCTGTGCAAACCAGCAACACAAGTCACTCAGCATGTACTTTTAATAGCATTAAAGAGGTTTAATATTTAAAAACGGCATTATCAACATCTCCAATTCGTTGGGAGAGTTAGCACACATTAGCTCAGATGATCAGCTTCAAATACCTGAAAAAACGTCTGGAACTTTAAAGCCCTTGGAAGGTCTTGACATTACAAAATCGCTACGTTTAAGATCTGATGTGCTGTATGATATAAAGCTGATCTTAGACCAGACAAGAAGCACTGCTTTAAATTACGCCAGTATTTTCAGTGGAGTTTCTGTGCTACTCGCTTCTACTGATGGCACTAGCTTTTAAACTGTCTTTTATCACATTTTTCGGGTGAACAACTAAATGAATGCTTAAGCATATCAAACTGATTGTATTTGAATTACATTTCAACCTTGATGCTGTAAAAGGAACCCTATGAAATTGAACATAGTCACATTAACCTTTCAAGATTATCGTGGACTGAAAAACGTTAGCTGTGCATTTAGCTCATTACAATTGCAGTGCTTCATTTCCTGCAGCATCACCTCTTTCTGAATTTTTCCTATTTTTTTTTTTGGTTTTAGAACAACAAAAGCTCGGCGCTCACTTTTCTTTTTGATTTAAATAAGCGTTTAATTTGAGAGGCCCTCTGTGGTTTGGCCGCCTGCTGCTGTTTGTGCAGTGTAGTGGAGATGCTTTACGACGATAAAGCTTGAGAGAAGCTTTAGTGCACTTCGTCCACCAAATGACTGGTGTTCTGAAGTCAGCCAAGAAATACTATAAAATCAATGTGGTCACCGGTGAAGCTGTGTGGCAGAAAGCTGAGGGTTTGGCTCTTTGGAAAGAAGCAGGCAAAAAAGAAAAAAAACTACTAGATTCAGTGTGGCTCGTTCGCTGTGTGTCAACCCAGTGACCTCTTTAAAACTTTACTCCCTGTGGAACTTGCGTTCGACCTCAATACACTGCGAGAAAAATGCTGTCACCTGCTGACTGTTTAGCGGGTGGTCTTTTACTTTTGACCTGTTCATGGAGAGAGAATCTCCTAGATCAAAGAGTCTGTTTGAACATATGATGTCCAATATGTGTATGCAATTTTTTTTCTATCAAAAATCTTCCACCTTGTAGTCACTCGTTACTTTGAGAAAAAAAGTTGCACCTTTTTTTTTATTAGCCACATTTATTTATTTATTTATTTATTTATTTATTTATTTATTTATTTATTTTATTTATTTTTTTATTTTTTATTTTATTTATGTTTGCAATGAACCTTAAAATATATTTTAAAAACTATTTAATTATTTAATTTAAAAATATATATTTTTACTTTATTTTAGTGAAATGTCGCATTTCAACGTAACAGATATATTTAGTTTTCATATAAAAATGAAAAGAAGACATTTGTATTCTGACCTGTAGCTTAATATTAAGTGCAACACATTTTATTATATAATGATTAAATGTTTATGCACACATAAACTAAAAAATAGTTTATGTGTGCCTGACAAATTGGAAATATTCATACAGTAAACGGCATATAAGTGTGTGTCTTCTTTGAATCACTGTAAAATTTATATTATAGTCATTATTTTTTAGCTAAAAAAGTGTGTGAGTGAATGCGCAGTGCTCGTGCATGTGCGTATGTATAGATAGATAGATAGATAAATAGATAGATGATAAATCTTGATTCATGAAAGAACACACAAGTCATAATTTCTGTTGTTTCTTTGTTACAAACTAGATAGACAGACAGACAGACAGACAGACAGACAGACAGACAAATATAAATAATGTATAGATTAATCTCGAAGTCACAATTTCAGTTTTTTTCTTTATTACAAACTTTTCAGACTAAAGGCATTAAAGATCTTAGTTTTTATAGATTTACTGCAATTAAAAACAGTTATTTTAGGAATTTGTAATATTTGTTTTATTCTGTAAAGTTGTGAGAATGTGTCTTCCAAGTAAAATGTTGTCATTTAAAGCATTTTGTTTTTCGAAAAATGACAAACCTCTCTTTGTAATTGTTAATTAATGCAACAAAAAATGTTTTAAATGAAGAAGAAAGATCATCATTTAGTTACCGAATAAAACAAAACTTTCAATGTACTCAAACGCATAACTACAAATCATAATTCAAATCCAGCATTTTTTCCCCCTTCACTGCATATATTAAGTAAGGTTCAGGGACATAGGTATAAGTTAGATTATTTATTTTTGTATTATGTTGTGATTTGGTCTTGATCTTTAACATTTTATTTGTTTTATATTATATTACCTTTGCAATTATATTTACGTTGGTGACATTTGACCACAAAACCAGTCTTTATTTATTTATTTTTTCTTGAGATTGAGAGTTATACATTATGAATAATTGCACTGATGTACATTGTTAGGAAAGGATCATATCTGGCTGAGATACATTCATTTATTCATTTTTCCTTCGGCTTACTCCCTTTATTCATCAGGGGTCGCTACAGCAGAATGCACCGCCAACTTATCCAGCATATGTTTTACACAGTGAATGCCTTTCCAGCTGCAACCCAGTACTGGGAAACACCCATACACACTCATTTACACACATACACTACAGCCAATTTAGTATATTTAATTCACCTATAGTGCATGTCTTTGGACTGTGGGAGAAACCGGAGCACCCGGAGGAAACCCATTTGACCTTTCTATTTAACTCCTTTATGGAAAAAAACAGCAATTGCGCAGGTTTAGAATTCCTAAAGCTCGAAGAAATGCTTGTAAAAAGTCATTTATCCCAATTTCAGTTGTTGTTGTTTTAAATCGGATCACCGTTGGAAGTAAGTGGGATGAATGATCTGCAGTAATATGTATGGGGATAATTTGGTTTTTAAATTTATAACGTATGTTGTTGTGTTGATGAGTGTTTCTATTGTGTGATTGTTGTATGGATGCAGTTGTTGTCTTAAATCCAGTGTTAAAGACGAATTTCCTTTCTGCAGAGCCGGCATTAAAGTTTAAGCAAAACTAAACTAAAAAAAATTGAGTTTTGATATATTTATGGTTAGAAATTTACAAAATACAGTATCTTCATGGACCACAACTCTTGCTTAATACTGTAAGAATTTTGGCATAAAAGAAAAATAGACCATTTTTACCTTATACAATGTATTTTTAGCTCATGCAAATTTCCTTTTATTATAAAACAAGTGTAAATATCTTAATTTTGCTTCTAAAACAAATGTATAGTTTTTTACAATGTTTACATTTTCAAGAAATGATCTCAGGGATAAAGAGTACAGTTCAAGCCTTGCCCTGAGAACAGGGACCATGGTTTACAAGTGTTGGCAGTGTGTTTTTGTGCTTTGAATAAACCAGAAAAGTCCTAAATGGTACACTAAAACCTGTGATGGTGACACTTAGTCATTTTATAAGGACCCGGAGGGGTTGCTGGATGCCACTTGTGAACCTGACCCCGCACCAGAAATAGCTATGAAAGATACAAATAAAAAAATTGCCCAATTTTAGCCATATGAAATTCATTCATATAACAAAAACCTGAAACACACAGAAACAATAAAGCCCCCGACTTTTTCCATGACATTTTTTGCCACACATGCACACAGTTATGCTAATTTTAAAAAGAAAAGGCTACATTTTTAGATATTTTTAGCTTTTGTTGTGGACCATGATGGGCGTCAGTGTACAGTCATTTGGCCTGTAATATGACTGACTGATTTAGGCATGAATTCCTGCTACAAGTTTGTAGTTACAATATTTAAATACAACTGGTTTGAGACCAACAACAAGTTAACTAAGAACACAATGGCTATTTTTAGAAAAAGCATATATTCAGTGCACCCCCCGCCCCCCCAAAATAAAATGAAGATAAGCAAATCATCGTAGTGTTAAATAAAACACGCATTACCTCTTGTGACTAATCACATGGTGGATTTCCAGAGCTATGTGTCTGCGGGTTGAAAAATGTTAAGCAGTTTCACATGGTTCAGAAGATAAATGAGGGGCATGAAGGTCTCTAGAAAGTGTGAACTTGGATAAATTAGTATTGGGTCTTAACTGCCAGTTAGGTGGCATGGGCAGCACACTTACTCAGTTTCTTTTCGTCTAGACCTTCTGGAGCTTAAAGTGTGTGTAGTTTTATTCTGTCCTGAACGTATAATTTCTGTTTAAGTAATAGGAGTTTGGAAGATTTTCAAAGAAATCTTCTATGCTCACCAGACCTGCATTTATTTGATTTAAAATACAGTAAAAGTAGCGTTACAAAATAAAAATAAAAAATGGATAAAATTAAATGCTCAGAAGCCATTTTCCAAACTCTGAACTTCCAAAAAGGTTAGTTTATCCAAAAAAAAAAAAAAAGATTAATTACTCACACTTAAATAAATAAATACTCCAAACCCAGAGGCCTTCGGTCATATTCAGATAACAAATATTTTGGATAAAATTCATGAGCTCCCTCATCCTCCATATATTACATAAAGCAAAAAATAATTACTTTATTCAGCAGTTTCTTCTCCTCAGTGTCAGTGTTCTGTCTATGGAGGATGAGAGAGAGCTCTCTGATTTCATTTTAAATATCTTAATACTTTTGTAGAAAATAAACAAAGATGAATTATTAAAATTATTTACATTTCTTGGTGAACTAATCCTGTCAGTGTCAAATAATCCTGCAGAGACAAATGTCACAGAAGTTTTGAACATACATGTTAACAAGTCTCTGATGGCATTGGATTTTTATTTTTGGTCGGAAATCTTCCACACACATAATGCACTGCCCTTTAGAGTCATTGGTATTGGCTTGTATTTTTCTCAAGTGCAGGATACAAAAGACTAAACTTTCAGCTGGACTGAGGGTTTTTAATTCTCCAGTAAAGATTGTTGTTGGCAGTGGCAGTAGATTTGCCAATACAGATACATCTGCAACAGGATCATGTCAGTCAACAAAATCAGCAAAATCGGTCAAGTTGTATTTAAAGTCAGTGTTAAAACAGCAGTTTGTGACCATGTTGAGGTGGCTATTTTTATGGAAAGTGTTATAATGTCTACTATTCTATTTGACCATTGAACTCTATAGGAAAATATAGTCTCATATAGGGATGTCCCAATCAAGTTTTTTTGCCTATGAGTCTGAGTCATTTGATTTTGAGTATCTACTCATACCGAAACCCGATTCAGTACTTCTATAATACATAAAAAAAATTCAAATCGAGGTTCTACGTGCTCCATAAGCATAAGAAATCCAGGGTTCTCTGCAATGGCTAATGGCAGGTCACTCATTGCAATAATATGTGCTGTTGGCTATAATGTCCTGTGCCTTCCACTGTCATGGGGCATTTTTTCTCTCCTCTTCAAACTCTCCTGCAGCTTGAGCTGACTCTTGTTTTGGTTGGGTTGCCTGGGTAAACTCGCTGTATTGTGTCAGGTGTTTGTTTTTACAAAATATATAAGCAAAGAAACTGCTGTTACCTCCCGATCAGGACTCGAATATACATATTGGATTGTTGAATTGCTTGATTTTGCATTTCACAAACAAACACAGCAACATTGGACTTGTTTTATTTTCTGAGCAGTCATCCTATGTGGGCATGGGCCGTTCTAATGGTATGATAACCTTTGATAAAAATATCACAGTTTCACGGTATTGTGATTACTACTCTAAAATATATTATTTTTTTAAACGTCTTGGTAAAAAACAAGAACTTTTTTCCGCTTTGAACACAATAACGGTCCGAAATTGCATACTTCCAGACTATATAGTACGCTAAATAATGATACGAGCCAAGTATGTCC
Source organism: Danio albolineatus (assembly GCA_903798035.1). Taxonomy (NCBI): domain Eukaryota; kingdom Metazoa; phylum Chordata; class Actinopteri; order Cypriniformes; family Danionidae; genus Danio; species Danio albolineatus. Next base: position 4,884,124 of record CAIGQQ010026964.1, on the reverse strand, counting down.
AAATCCATAGAATTCAAAAAACAGTATGCAAGAAGTACCTGGATGACCTACTCAGGGGCGGCGCTGGCCAGTACAGGCCCTGTTGTCTTAAAAAAAAACAACAACAACAAAAAAAACATAATGTAGGAATGGTATAACAGAAAATTTTGGCAGTTTTAAAACCTTGATTTTTCCAAACCACGGTTTACCTTGAAAACGTTTATTGCCCATGGCTAATCCTATGAATAGCTTATAGTTGTCTCTCCCTATTAACCCGCAATGAGAAAATGACTTAAACATTGAAAAATACACACTTCAACCTCAAGCACTTTATGCTGACAGGCCTGTGCAAGTCACGCACCTGTTCATAAACAACACAGCTGCAGTTCTGAAATGTTTAAATGCGATTCACATCAGATCCAACGTGGCAGCTCATAGACGAGTTTCAGACAGGCAGGGTCAGTTTCACTCCAAGCTGAGTGAGATTGAGGGAGAAAGAGAGCTTGTGTGCTGGGAGTTTGCTGGCATTTCAGCAGCACCGCAGAAAAGAGAGTAGAAAGTCATTATTGTCAGTCCGGGCATGTTTTGTTTCCTTCTCACATCCATTCCAATAACTGTCCCTGTCCCGTCCAGCCCAAAAGAACCTTAGCAACAGCAGGAGCTCTGGCTGCAGACGTAGGCTCCACGCATACAAATGACCATGCTGCTGTTTTTCCGGACGAGTTCAAGGACAGTTTGTGAATTCCTCAGTGTTCTGACATCAAGGCTAATATTTGTCCCTAATGCAAGTCTCTTGTTTTCGAAAGTTCTCCGCAGCTCCGGATGCTAATTCCTCCCAGACAGCCGAGCCTGTGGACCATCTGTCCTTGTTCCACCTCTTCTTTAATCAGATCATTTAGCCTGTGTGGCGTGTCCTTCCTTTTTTAATATGCAGCCTGTGTGCACAAACACAGGCCTCGCTGTGTCCCGCATCCCAGTTTTCGCTCACCCACACCGCTTTGCACGATGGTTTATTCTTAGTAGGGATGCAACCCAAAACGCCTCTCATTAATTTTAGAGCACATCCCTTTACCCATTACATGAGGTTTGGTAAGTGGATAAGTAGATAATTAGGTGGGATTTAATGCCTCGTCTTTCCTTTAGACGTCTGCAGATGTGGATGAGCCAAGCTTTCAGCGTTTTTAGAACAAAAACAAAATGTATTTTGGGATTTTTAGTGGTTGCATTTGATTATATGAACTCTAATTAGGATATTGCTGTCTACACAGTTTGTCAAATCCCACTGAGGTCTTTTGTGACGATTTGTGTGATGTTTATAGAAAAAAGTACTATATTTTCCTTGTTGTTAATAAAATTTGATTCAGTATTCAGAGGAAAAATGTCACTATCAGCTTGTAAAAAATGTTAAATGCATCAGTGCCCTGATTGTATACTTTTTCTGTGGTGCACTGCCAGATCAAATTTCAATCTTAATATAAATTGAGTATAACAAGTTTATGTTTTATGTTTTGTTTAAGCCATTTATCCATTTTAACCATTTATTATTTAGTTCAAAGAATAATTTACCCGAAAATGAAAATTCAGATTTTATTTACCAACCTTCATGTCATTCTAAACTCGCATTACTTTCTATTTCCATGTAATATAATAAGCATAATTTTGAGGAATGGTTGCTTTTTCTGTAAAATTGCAATGAAAATACATTTTCTTGAAGCTTTAAAACTCGAGTGTCCACATAGACAATTTTATCTGTCATTTTAGCCTTTTAAATGCAAACAGTATAACTTTTTAAGAAGTGTGTTTTTTTTTTATTGAATTTGTAATGTTAATCTTATTTCCTTCCATTACACTAGATTCGAAAAATAGTTCCAATTTGGACCTTAAGGACATAAACTGAAACCCATTAAAAATCTAAAACCCAGTGCTATTTAATAAACAAACAAATTGATATATTTTTAAAAGTGTAAATTTTTACTATTTTGCCACAGTTTTTTCATGTTTCACATCAAATGGAACAAATACTCTTCCTTTTTCCTTTTTTTCCTGCAGGCTTGAGTTAGTTTTGAATGTACATACAGAAATTATTCTGTATGTTTGTGAGTGGTAGTTATGTAAAAATATATAGTATTTGTTTGTAACCACTGATATTTACAAAGTTGTAATATTCAAAGAAAATAATATTTAAAAAATTATGTTTTTAAAGCAACAAAAAACAACAACAGTGGAATTTTGTAGACCAGGAGTGTCCAAACGGTGTCCTGCTGAGTTTAGCTCCAACTTGCTTCATCACACCTACCAGGAAGTTTCTAGTATACCAAGTTAGAGCTTGATAAGCTAGTTCAGGTGTGTTTGGTTAGGGTTGAAGCTAAACTCCGACCCTCCAGGACTGAGTGTGGACATCTCTAATGTGAACAAAAGGTAATTTAAGGATTTTTAAAAATGGGCATATTTTTGGTACTTTTTATCAGGACGAATATAAATGAATCTAAATCACTGTAAGCAGGAGAAATATTATTGTATGGTACTTTTATGACATTTTAAGACCTATATAGAGTACTGACCTGTATAGAGAACAAACTTGACTGATTTCTTTGAGAATGACAAAAGTCTTGTTGTCGATCCCATTTGTTAGAGCAACAAATAATATCTTGACTTCTAGTTGATCATTTGGAAAAGTGGCAGAAGGTAGATTTTTCCAATGAATCATCTGTTGAACTGCATTTCAATCACCACATTTACTGCAGAAGACCTACTGGAACCGGCATGGATCCAAGATTTTCATAGAAATCAGTCAAGTTTGATAAAGGAAAAATCATGGTTTGTGGTTACATTCAGTATGGGGGTGTGCGAGAGATTTGCAGAGTGAATGGCAACATCGACACCCTGAGGTGTCAAGACATTTGTGCTGCCCATTACATTACAAACCACAGGAGAGGGAAAATTCTTCAGCAGGATAGCATTCTTTCTCATACTTCAGCCTCCACATCAAAGTTCCGTAAAGGGATTGGACAGCCCAGTCACCAGGTATGAACATTATTGAGCATGTCTAGGGTAAGAGCTATGAGGAAGCATTGAAAATTAATCCAAAGAATCTTGATGAATTCTGGGAGTCCTGCAAGAACACTTTCCTTGCCGTTCCAGATGACTTTATTATTAAGTTATTTAACTCATTGCAGAGATGTATGGATGCAGTCGTCTAAGCTCATGGGAGTCATGCACAATATAATTTTTTTTCCACTGCACCATGACTTTATATTCTATAAGGTACACAATTTCTGTTAAGTGACAAGACTTTTGTTTTAGCAAAGTCAGACCTTACTGTCCTAATTAAATATTTAAAAATCAAGGCATGACCATATTTTATTTTGGTAAAATAAGTATAATCTAGAGGCCTTTGCCTTTCATATAAGCCACTACTGGGACCAAACGATCAACTAGAAGTGAAGTTTTATTTGTTGTTCCTAAAACTGGGCGACAGGACTTTTGTCAGGTAGTGTACTTGTACAATTGGCACACAAGGGTTAACCTTCAAATAGGATGCTCAAGCAGAGAGTCACTAGAGGGAAATTAACACTGCCGACTTAATTTTTGATTGCTTCCTATCGCAAAGCTCTCTTATGTTCTTGGAAAACAAATTGCCTGTCCTTTTTGAAACGTAAAATACAGACCCCATTTAGTTTAACTGCATGGACTACACATATTTCAAATCTATTTAGTGTTGCATGAAAGAACAAAATTAACACAAGCTCAAATGACACGAAAGAGTAAATAGTACATATATTTGTATTGTTTTTGTTTCAAAGCACCTCTCAGCCCCCTACGTATGTACGAGTGCAGTGCATTCCTCCGCTGCTCACTTCTCCATGGCACATAACTGGACATCACACCAACAGCCAAGCATCTCTCACCCTGGTGCTAAGCATAGCAGGGCTAAGTTTAGATCCTGTCTTTGTAAATCAAGCCTGAATGAAAATCCACCCTTTTTTGTGATCTCACCTACAAAGTTTGGCTTTTGGTAAGAGGAAAGTCCTGGTAAATGTTAAAGAGAAGGGGAGGGAATGCACTTTGCAACCCCTCTAGCCTGCTAAATATACTAAGACTTGGGTCAAACTGCAGCTCTCAGACATTTTTCCTTTCAGAACGAGTGTTTTCTCTCTCGCCTTTAAAAAGAAGTGGTCTTGGAGGTGTTGAAATACCTCGCATTGTCATGTGCTGTACAGATGTTGGGTAAAGCAGACAGAGCTCACATGCCTAGCGCAAAAATTGAAGCTGACATGTATTTATCCCATCTACCTTTTTTCCCCTCGTCGAGACAAGGGCTCAAATAATAACCCAGGGAGTTTTCGGTTTGACTTGACGTCCATCTGTAATCACTTTCGACAACGTATTATTGCCTTTTATTGATGATATGGGCTGAATTAGTTTGCATTAGCACCGTTTACAATTTCTCACACGCACCTTTGCTTTGTTCCGTTTCGTTTCTCTGTGTTTCCAATGACGTGCACATGTTCCGAGCCATAAAACTCGAAATGGTTCAAAGCAACAACACACAAAAAAAGGACAAGAAGCTTTTCGGGAGACATGGACTTACGCAGAGAGCGCTGAAAATAGAGCGCTTCGCCATGGTCGACTGGGCGCAGCCAATACAAGATGCAGTTCACCACAAAGCCAACGGGGACAAATCGACACCAGAGCCGAGCTGCAGTCTTCTGTAGAAGAATCTGTTAAAAAAAAAATCTTCTTGTTTATTTCAAGCATGTTTTGCACAGACAGATATGTAAATGTTTACACGTGTATGGGTGGGGGAGACGAGTGAGCCGAACCCTTTAACTCTGACCCTCAGTGGGTCACCTCCCAATTGGATGGTACAGTTCTGAATATGAGGTTTCCTTAGACATCGCCTGAGAGCAATAGATCAGGTCCATTTGTCATTTTCTTAATCATTATGTTATGCCCATAGATTTCATCCCTGAGGAAGCATCACCATGGAATACACACAAATACATGATCCTGAATGTGGTGACAAGCAAGACCTCTTCTTCTTATACGGAGCTCCAGACTTGAGGCGTTGCATATTTGGCATACTTGAACGCTCACTGGATTACCGATGGGGCAAATAATGAGAATAACGACAGGCTATTTGAATAACGATGTCGTGCATCAGTCTTTTTCAAACAACTCTGTGCTCCCAGCGTTAATGTTTATGCATTGCTCGTTGATGTTTTCCTCCCGGGCTACAGGCTTATTATTCAATGAAAACCTCTGCTTCTGGCCTCGTGCTTGTGTGTGTGATTAAACATCTGTCCCTTTGAAACGTTCGTCTGCGAGACGAATTATTCGATACTGGAGGTCGAGGAAGGAGGGGAGCTGAATCTAGCGTGGCTGGATGTAAACACTCAGCTCAAATGCCCGGCCGTTCCTTCTCAGGCGATAATTATTCCACTGATAGATTGATCGAGTGATGTGTTGTTTGTTAAGAGCACAGGTCGGAACTGCGTGACGTGAGCTGGAGTGGGAATGACAGATTTTTGGAGCGCGCCGCTGTCCTGTTCGCAACATGTGTTTTTTAATATCTGCATTCTCCAGATGACTAACTGCTTTTGGGGTGGTCAGGGTTCGCATCGCACGGCAGCGCGATTCAGATCATGTGTGAGGGGAATCGGTTACATCCAAACAGACACGGAGAGGGAAACTTGATAGATGCCGTTCATCTGGTACTCTACAGATGCTCTGCATTTAGACTCTTCTGGTATACTGTATGTGAAGTATGCTAGTTTTTTGTGTAAATTCAGCTCTGCTTTCTTAGTAACACTTGCAGTACAGGCACTGTTTACTCTGTGCTTTTGTTAATCTGATCACAAGTAGGTAACAGCAAATATTGGTGTAAACTAGGCCTGAAATGATTAGAGTTTTTGAGGCGAGAAAATGGATTTAATTAGGTTGCTTTAAAGAAACAATCCACTTTTTGGAAAATAGTTTGAATAGTTGAGTTTGACCATTTTTTTTTTTATCCATTCAGCCGATATCCGATTCAGCTCTTAACTTAGCTGAACACAGATCACAGGTGTCAAACTCAGATCCTGGAAGGCCACAGCTCTGCACAGACACTTGATCAAACTAATTAAGTCCTTCAGGCTTGTTTTATACCTTCAGGTAAGTGTATTGAAGCAGGGTTGGAACTAAACTGTGCAGGAGTGTGCAGTTTGACACCCCTGGCATAGATCATTGGATCGGATTAGACCATTAGCATCTAGCTCTACAGAGTTTTGATCATTTTAATATTTAAAGCTTGACTCTTATGTTGTTACATTGTGTACTAAGACCAACTGAAAATATATGTAAAATAGGTTATTCACTTAGTATTTCACTTGTGAATGTGATATTTGGCTGGCACAATCAAGTTACACTATAAATTGTTTAAGAAATGCATGTTTGTAAATCAAAGTTTTCAGTGTAAGTTAGATTTTGCTTTACTCTGCACAACGTGGGCGATGTTTGTGCAAAATGTGGAGATGTTTATGCTGAATATTCTAAAAAGAGCACTTTGAGTGGTAATACACTTTCTCTTTGTGAAGATTATTTATAAACTAATTTGGAGAGGATCACATGCTCATGATTGACCATGTCTAGTACTGCATTAGTACCGCACTATCATACGATTTACCAGTCAGACAATTCCAAACTTATATAAATAACCAGATTTCCTTAACTTCGTCATCTCCATTTTGAAGAATCGTCCCATCCAACCCTACTCCTCCCCCTCTTTCCTAGATTAATCCAGGACAGGGCTGCACGGCGGCTCAGTGGTTAGCACTGTTTCCTCAGTGCAAGAAGGTCACTGGAATCCCGGCTGAGCAAGTATTGGCTAGTGCCCCCTCAGTGTTATCAAGTTCAAACATGCTGCACTGGTATCGCATGCAAAGCTAACCAGTTTTGTGGGCAGCAAGTTTCCCCCAAACAATTGGCCTAATAGAGGTCTATTAGCGGTGTGTCCCAACAAAGTCATGGAGTGTGAAAGAGGAAGTGTTAACATCTGGGCAGCTGGCTTATGGCGTGGCACTGAACTCTCTCTCTCTCTCTTCCTCTCATGTTGAGTGAAAACAAACATAACTCTCATGTTTTTGCCTGCTGTATTGGGGTTGAGGAGGTTTGTCTGGCTGCTCAGCACGCTTTGCCTCTCTGACGTCCCAGTCTGGTTATTAGGGGTCAGGAATGTGCTGTTTGTTTGATTTGCATCACGTTGTGTTCCCCAACATGAAACGGAACTCATTAGGAGGCTAATGTGCCGGAGAACTGTCATGCAATTCGACTTGACTGGAAATACATCTAGGCTGAGTTACATGACATGAACTAAATCGATCCTCATAAAAACAGTGTTTTTATTATTATGATGATGACACTAACTCGTGAACTCCCAGTGCTGGGAAACATCCCCCCACACACAAACACACTCATACACTAACCAATTTAGTTAATCCAATTCACCTACTGTATACTGCATGTTAGGGCTGAACGATATATCAACATAAAATCACATTGGTGATTTAGCAAAAGCTGCAATTGTCTTTCACATCATGTGAGGAAAATATGGTGATGTGATCAGTAGTGTATTTACTCTAAAGGCCAGAGGGCGTTCTCTCTCTCTCTGGGCCCTATATTATACCTGGAGCAAGATGTGTTTGCTGCAATCGTTTTCCTGCTTTGTGCCACATTGTTTAAATTGCAAATCCATTTGCACCACTTTGTGGACTCATGGTTGTGTTGGTCTAGAAAAAAGGTGTGTCAAGGTGCAATTTTGGCACATTGCTATTTTGAGGAACTAAAATAGACCAGCTGAAAGCAGGTCTAAAGTCCAACGTGTTAGTTGTGCGCCTTAAACGCTTACACATTGCTTAATACACACATGATGTACAGCACTACTCAACTATCTTTACAAATGAAAGAGAATTAAAGGAATAAAATATTGCAAAAATGATTATTTTCTACATAAATATAAACACCACTGCCTCCATGCCTGCTTCATCTCGGGGGGCTTTTTCAGTGACAACTTGCATTTGTATAATGTTATTATTAGTAGAAATATTATTTATTATATGCATTTTTATATTTGTTTTATTAAAAACAAGCTTAGAGTCACCTGTCGGGTTTTGGACCTTATGGGGCATAGGAATAGGACGTGTGTTTGGATATAACACAGTTGTTTGACCACACTTTGTTATTATGGTTCATAGGGCTGTGCGATAATACGATATTTAATCGTATCACGATCCACAACCTGCACGATCCACTTTTTCAGAAAAATCGTTGTATCGCCATACAGCACATAGTGCAGTGCTTCCGCGACATTCATTCTTCCATGACGGGCGCCTCACCTTAATTCATCCCGCCACGGCTATTACTGCTTCTCATTCAAAACATTTAGTCGTCTGTCGTTGTTTTTTTTTCAATAGCGGGTTACAGTCGCACCAAAACGTATTAAAAGGTAAGTGAATTATAACAGCGGCAACTTTTGTGTAACCATAGTGCTGTGCGTCATTTGTTTAACCCTTTAAGGTTACATGCTGACAGGGCTGCGCGATGCGTGAGGCCAGCATACCGGCGCAGCTTTCAGTAAAGATGAACAGTTTCCATAAATATACTTTACAGATAAAGCTCTACGCTTCTGCATACAATGACTTTCTCTTGCTGGAGTTTAAAGCTGCTTCACTTTACTTCGGGACGCCTTAATGCCGCTCTGTAGGTTTATTGGAGACATTCGTAAATATTCATAGCAAATCTTATCAATGTTGGAGACATACGCATTACATAAACGCACTAAATCACACTTCGGCAGCGTTTATTTGAGGGCGCAAGAAGTTGTGTGCACGAACGGAGGAAAAAGGCGCGCAAGCGGAGACCCGCATGCTCGTATTACTGTACATAAATGTGATCTCGCCCCGTAAGACTGCGCTCACGACATTTGTCACTGAAATAACATGGACCGTAGTTGGCATGAAAAGCATCCCAAATGAGGGGCCAGAGATGACTTTCAATATAAGTGATGATGACACTACAGCAATATAAGAGTCCATATGCTGTATTTTGCTCCTCAAGACACCCACGTTGGCCTTTTCAACATTAAAATGTGAATATGTTGTATTTTGAAACTACATAACATCACTGCATTGTACAATGTGGCTTTCTTTACAAACACTTTCAAATGTTGTATTTTTAAAGCACAACAAAATAAGTGCATTGCTCAAGAAGGCTTCTTCGACGAACACATTCATATGTTGTTTTGAACTGCGTAACACTTAGGGATGCAGCGATTATAGATTTTGGTTGTATAATCATGTAGTCTGAAGAATAATCATGGTTTCATGGTTATCATGATTATTATGCATTTATTAAGTTCAAAACACTACTAGTTTTGTTGACTTTGTAAAAAAAAAGCCATTTACATTGTTGAAGGTGTTGCTGAGGATCTGTCTAATAAAGATTTGTTAGATTTGTTAAGTGTTCATTTTGATGGTAATTGCAAGTCTTGTTGATTGTTCTTCCTTTGCAGAATAGTATATTTTAATATTGGGACATTAGTTTAGTTGTATTGTACCTGTGTAATTTGCAAAATAGTCTTTAAAAATCAACTTAAAAAAAGAATCGTGATAAAAATTGTGAATCGTGATTTTCCGGAAAAAATCGTGATATGATATTTTTTCCATATCGCCCACCCCTAATGGTTCATTTATTCGTTTGCTGGTAATTAGAACTGAATTTAGAAATAGTTTTGAAACAAATCTTTGTGCTTAAAATCAAAAATGTAGGCTAATGGATGTCTTCAGTGGAGTATGTATAACACTGTTTCCTTATCCAGGTAAGAGAGATAGTAAAAGAGAAAGTAAAGATACCAAATGGAGGAGGCTCATTCTTTATCCTCGAGCTGCAGATGGTGTGTTAACATGTTTTCTTGCTAGCGAAGTGTTCAGTTTATCCATTTACAAAGTCCGGCATGTAAATAGCAAATGCACCATGGTGCAACGCAACTGACTCTTAATGGGAATGGGAGATGAGACTCTGATTTTTCTGTCCTTAGAATAGCAAAAGTGGAATCGGACACGTCCTTAATGCTTTTGCACCATTCGCTTTAGACTCTGTGCTTACATCATTAAAATAGAGCCCTCTCTATTTCTCTCTCTCTCTCTCTCTCTCTCTCTCTCTCTCTCTCTCACGAGTCACACAGAGCAACCAAATATGCCCTGAAGAACCCAGGAAATTCCAGTCCATAGGAAATCTTTATAATGTAGAATAAACGCTAGATATAAGTACTTTCATTTGATTAATACTATATGACCACACATGACCACGGCAACATAGGGCCCAATATACGGCCTGGTGCACAGACCATATTTTTCAATCTTTAAAATAGCAAAAGAGGATTCGGACACGGGGCGTCAAGGTGGCACAGTGAGTTATTCACCTCACAGAAAGAAGATTGCTGGTTTGCGCCTCGGCTGGGTCAGTAGGCATTTCTATGTGGAGTGTGCATGTTCTCCTCGTGGTTGCAAGGGTTTCCTGGTGCTCCGGTTTCCCCCACAAGTTCAAAGACATGTGGTATAAGTGAATTGGGTAAGCTAAATTGTCCGTAGTGTATGTGTGTGAATGATTATGCATGGATGTTTCCCAGTGATTGGTTGCAATTGAAAGGGCATTCATTCATTCATTCATTCATTTTCTTTTCGGCTTAGTCCCTTTATTAATCCGGGGTCGCCACAGCGGAATGAACCGCCAACTTATCCAACATTTGTTTTACGCAGCTGATGGCCTTCCAGCCACAACCCATCTCTGGGAAACACATCCATACATTCTCATTCACACACATACACTACGACAATTTAGCTTACCCAATTCACCTGTACCGCATATCTTTGGACTGTGGGGGAAACCGGAGCACCCGGAGGAAACCCACGCAACCACGGGGAGAACATGCAAACTCCACACAGAAATGCCAACTGGCCCAGCCGGGGATCGAACCAGCGACCTTCTTGCTGTGAGGCGAACGTGCTACTCACTACGCCACCGTGGCGCCTGAAAGGGCATTTGCTGTGTAAAACATATGTTGAATAAGTTGGTGGCCCCAGATTAATAAAGGGACTAAGCCGAAAAAAAATGAATGAATGGATCTGGACACGCGCTTGTTGCTTTTGCGCCATTGCACTTTAGACATCACGCTTACATCTTTAGAACAGAGCCCAATGTGGTTTATCTGAGTTCTTTTTATTATAATGTTCATGATAATAAAGTTTGTAATGATGCAGCGCCTTTGTCACTGCTTAGAATGCTATTATGAAACATGTGCTTTATTCTGTGTAAGTCGCATCATTTTACAGAAGGACTTATTTCAAACACTTCAATGAAGCTATGAAGTTAGTTTTAAGTGAAACCATGTGATTTTCCACATACTTTCAGGTTTGACCTTAGAAACATTATCTACAAAAACGCTGTTGTTCACAGAGAAGCTATGCGAGCAGCTGTTAATATTGCAGAATGATTATTTGACTATCGCATGATGATATTGCATGTGAAATTTTGCGTAGTTTGGCTTGGTGTAGTAAACCATGCACCAGCTGAACACAGGGGCTGGAGATTCACAGCTGGCTTTATAGAACAATGCACACAACAATCGCATGGGATTTATCATTCAGCCCCACTGTATGTCTTTTTATAAAAACCTTTAAATTGAACTTTAAGCTGAATAATAACACATTGCAAAATAGCTACTAAAATATGATGTTCTGTCATCATGGCAAAGACAAAAGAAATTAGTTATTAAAACTGGTGTTTAAAAAAAATGGGATGAAAAAATCTCTCAACAGCAATTGGGAAATATTTGTAAGGTTTTCACAAGACGACTATTTATTTTGCCTTCAACTGTATATAGTTGTGTTAAAAATCCCCCCCCCCCCCCCCAAAATAGGAAAATAACAACTATAAAATAGTTTATAGATACATATTGGCAAGCATAGTTTCTTAAAGGGACTTAAATTATTTAGTAATTAACAATATGCATATGGTGCCACTTAAGTATTGCTTAAAAGATAAATGACATTGCATATAATGTCAGACCAAGTGGAAGTGTCAAAGAAATTATGTTAGAGATTTTCTCAGAACTAGTTTCTTTATTTTGGCCCTAAGTGTGAAAACATTCCATGCTTTCATGTTGTTTATACCAAATTCTGACCAAACCATATGAATTTCATCAAGATTCACCAGACCAAGCTAATGAATGTCAGTGAAAATCCCAGCAGAATTCTGAAAAATCTGAAATACTCAGACCGGCCTCTTTGGCACCAAAACTGACCATTCTTGGTTTAAACTTTAGCTGATCCATTTAACCATGTCGACATGCCTAAATTATTGAGCTGGTTATTGGTTTTATTTATATTATACCCTGACAATTACTTGTTACTGTAAGTTATTTACTACACTATACTACACAATTTCCTAGCAGTGTTGTCAGTTTAAAACATAAGTAATTTTATTAATATTTATAAATAAGTTTGGGAGGTCATGAGATGTAATAAAAATATTTTTATTACAAAGATATGTTAAATAAGTACATATATTTCACCATTTGTGTTAATGCAATTACATCATTTTTTTAGGAAAACTATGTGATGTTGTTAAGTATTATGATAACTATAATTCTTTCAATATCTCCTAGAAATACTGTTTTATTTGTTTTTTAAAAAATAAATAATAATAATAATAATAATTATATAT
>CAIGQQ010026964.1:4840802-4862356 GCA_903798035.1 Danio albolineatus | reverse complement strand
TGAGGTTTAGGGTTGGGGTCAGGATAGGCATTAATAAAATGCAATTTAATGTGTAATTTAATAAATATTATAAATATGTTGTCTAATTACTGTTTTTACATTACTGTGATGGTGAGGTTTAGGGTTGGGATGGGGGTAGGTCTTAATAAAAGGCAATTTAATGGGTAATTTAATAAATATTCTGAATAATATACTGTATAATTACTGTTTTTACATTACTGTGATGGTTAGTTAGGTTTTAGGTTGGGGTGGGGGTAGGCGTAATAAAATGGAATTTAATGGGTAATTTAATAGATAATATGAATAATATGCTGTATACAGTAATTACTGTTTTTAGTTTTTACATTACTGCGATTGTTGGCGTATGGGTAGACATTATTAAAATATAATTAATGGGTAATTTAGTAAATAATAGAAATAATTCTTGTTAACTTCCATCAACAACCCCTTAGCAACAACTCTGCTTTTTGTGCTTTTTTTGTGTGATTTTACCTTTTATACTGGTTACTTCGTTCAGCCTCTTTCAGTGTACAGCACATAAATGCAATGTATCCTGACGATTGCCTCAGATTTTGTATCTGTAGTTGCTTCCTGCTGTTCTTGTGTCGGCCAGTAGAGGGCACTGCAATGCGAGACCTTCACATTCAATTTGATCCTAAAACTTGTCTCTGAAAGTAGTGAGGAATCTTAAATATAATAGTTGGAAAGAGTTTGGTTTAGGCTTTTCACATCTATTTTTTATTACTCTTTTGCTGTTGACTCTCTAGAGTAGATGATCATTCATTCATTCATTCATTCATTCAATATTGATCATTCATGCCTCACTTGCAGCTATTACTCGCAGGTAGGGAAGTTGTCAAGTGTCTGTCTGGATGAGTTTTTTTTTTTTTTTTTTTGCCAGGTAAGGTTTTTGTATCATAATATACAACACTAAACCCAGACAATATATCATTTTAAACTATAAAATATTAATAAAATATTAATTACAAAGGTTAAATTTGTTGGAAAAAAATACTAAGGTCATATAATGCATTTAAAAAGCATAAACAAATGATACAAAATATTATAAAATATGAAAAACTGCTAATTTATGGACATTTTTTTACATTGTACACTCAAAAAAGAAAGAAAAAAATGTTGTTTGTTTCAAATGTTCAAAATGACTTATTTAAAATAACTTAATCGATTTTTGTTGGGACAGCATGAAAGAATAGTGTGGAACCCTGCATTTTTTTTACAGTGTACAGCACCCATGATGTACCCTATGCAGTCTGCACTGCACACATTTGCCCATTCTGTGTTTACTTACCAGAATAAGAACATAAACACTCCACTGGCTCCACTGTAATCAGCTGGTTATGTACACAAGTAATTTAGTCATTTCATGGAGTGTTTAAAGGGATTTCGCATTCCAGACAGCTGAGTAAAACACCCAGAGTACAGTAATGTAGCCGCCTTGTTCAGAAATAATTCTTGCACATTGTGTTTATTATTTTGTGATTTATATTTTGTGAGTTATATTTTTTAAGATGTTACTGTGCAGTTTTATTTTCAATAAGGTGTGGTTTATAATAAGATCATCAAATTAGACGCCATAAGAGATTAGATTTAGTGTTCTTTTTTTGTTAAATAATATTTTGGGTTATGTTTTATTATAGAATTGTATAAAATTGTTTCATTATTTTATTTTATTGTTTATTAAATTTTACTGAATGTATTTTTATTTTATTTATTTTCATTTACATTTTATATATAAAAAATCAATTTTATGTTTTTACTTTATTTTAGAACTCTAGAATTCTTCTATTTTATGGTTATTTAGACTTTAATTTTTTATTAAATTTTTTTTTTTTTCAGAATTATATCAGTAATATACACTTGCCGGCCACTTTATTAGGTATACTTATTTATTTTACCTTCAGAACTGCCTTAATCCTTCGTGGTATAGATTTAACAAGGTACTGGAAATATTCCTCAGAGATTTTGGTCCATATTAACATGATAGCATTACGCAGTTGCTGCAGATTTTTCAGCTGCACATCCATGATGCGAGTCTCCCGTTCCACTACATTGAGATCTGGTGACTGTAGAGGCCATTTGAGTACAGTGAATTGTCATGTTGAAGAAACCAGTCTGAGACGATTCGCGTAATGCAGATGCTGCTGTAGCCTATCTGCCTCATGGTTTGACATGTTGTGCATTCAGAGATGCTTTTCTGCATTCCTCAGTTGTAACAAGTGTTTAATTGAGTTACTGTTACCTTTCTATCAACTCGACCATTTTCCTCTGACCTCTGGCATCAACAAAGTATTTGTGCCCACAGAACTGCTGCTCTCTGGATATTTTCTTTTTTTCGGACTGTTCATTGTAAGCCCTAGAGATTATTGTGTGTGAAAATCCCAGTAGATGCGCAGTTTCTGAAATACTCAGACCAGCTGGTCTGGCACCAACAACCATGCCACGTTGAAAGTCACTTCAAGTCAGTCATCTTTCTCCCCCATTTTAATGCTTGGTTTGAACTGCAGCAGATCATCTTGACCATGTATACATACCTAAATGCCAGTTGCTGCCATGTTATTGGCTGAAATTAGCATTAACGAGCAGTTAGACAGGTGTACCTAATATAGTGGCCAGTGTGTGTATGTGTATATATGTATATGCGTATGTGGTATGGTTGTATTTTATTATATATTGCATTTATAGATTTTATTTTTATTTTCAATCATTCATTCATTCTATCATTCATTCATTCATTCATGCCGGAGGAAACCCATGCAAATACGGAGAGAATGTGCAAACTCCACACAGAAACGCCAATTGACCTAGCTGTAGCTCGAACCACCTTCTTGCTGTGAGGCGATTGTGCTACCCACTGTGCCATCGTGCTGCCCTTTTATAACTTTTATTATATTATACTTAAAATATATATATTATATTAACTTTTAACCTTTGAACATCTTGGTGATGCTGTAAATGTGCATAAACCTAGTAAGAAAATGGATAAACCCCTTGGTGATTTGTGAAAAGGAAAACGCCTCCTCAGTCCATCCTTCTCCTGTCTGACGGAGCCTTATTCTCTCACTCCTCTTCCTGTCTAAAGAAAAGGAGGATGACAGAGACGGGGGTTAAAAGTTGCACAGAAAGCATGAGAGACTAAACTGTTGCTTTCTTCTAGTTCAGCTGACCTTTGGCCCAAATAAAAGGTGTGATAACTGAGGCCGGTCCAGTTCTGACTGAGGTTAATGTGAAGGGACCCCACGGCTTCCAGATGTCACACGACGCCAAGCTTAAAGTGAATGAGCAACTTGAGGGGGAAAAAACCCTGCAAATTTGCTGATCATGTATTTTTGAGCTAACAGGAAAACATGCTAACAGGATATCCATAATTATTTTGCCGTATGTGACCAAAACAGAAAGGTGTCAGAATAAGTCTCTCTTGTCCACTATACTAGTTGTTTCTCTGGATTTTTGAGTATTTTTCTTGTGCAAATGTCAAAAGAAGTCTTAAATCAATATGTAACAAAGAAAATTAAGTGACAAAAGCACTTAAGCATAGTCACTGTATATAATCCTGTTAACACTGTTTGTCTGAGAACAAGTCTTTATCTATCTTATGTAAGATTTTAATGAGTCAAAAATGAATAGTAAAAAATGGCAGTTTGTGTATACCTCAAAAATATTGTTCTGTCACAGTATTTTGGTCGTCTGCAAAGCAATAAACATAAAAAAGCATGATACATTTGAAAAAAATGAGAAATTACTGTGAACTTAAGAAATTATTGTTTTCTGAATATTTCCTCCACAAGTCCAAAGACATGTGGTATAGGTGAATTGGGTTGGCTAAAATTGTCCGTATAGTGTATGAGTGTGAATGAGTGTGTATGGATGTTTCCCAGAGATGGGTTACAGCTGGAAGGGCATCTGCTGCGTGAAACAAATGCTGGATAAGTTGGCGATTCATTCCGCTGTGGTGACCCCGGATTAATTAATGTATGAAGAAAATAATGAATGAATGAATATTAGAGTGATTTCTGAAGGATCATGTGACTGAAGACTGGAGTAATAAAGCTGAAAATTCATCTTTAAAATCACTGGAATAAATGATTAAATTAAATTATAAACTACTTTTGAACAGTTTTTTTATAGTGCAATAACATTTCACAATTTTACAATTTGTACTGTATTTTTGATGAAATAAATGCAGCCCTGGTGAGCAGGAGAAGCTTATATAAGCTTATACAGTATGTACAGTACACACATATTATGCCAAAACAAACTTTTAGTTTGGATGCAATTAATCTTTGCGCAACACTAAAAATAAAATGAAATAAAATACAATCTTTATGTAAAAAAAACCTATATTAATGTTTTCTCAAATACCTATTAAATCCTGTACATTCAGAGAAACTGAGGTCTCTTCCTGTTTTAATTAGCTATACATGTAATTTTCAAGAAAACAAGCCATTTTGCCTAATAATCTTTACATATTTCTATAAAAAAAGACAAGATACCAGCTAACCTCATTTTTAAAAGTGTGTGGAGTTGTACAGACCACAAAAAAGGTTTTCAGATGGATGCCCACTCCCGATGACTGTTTGTGGAAGCCCTTCCTGTTAAAACGCCCACTCATTCAGCCTCATCCTGTTCATCATGGAGGAAACAGGCCACGCTTGTTTTAATAACTTAGTGATTCACAAGGTGGAACAACAAAAACTCCCTGCCAATGGCCCATCAATGTGATGATTGAGTACCACAATTGCCATAACACAGTGAATCATACTTCCACAACGATTCACC
Organism: Danio albolineatus; assembly: GCA_903798035.1. Lineage (NCBI taxonomy): Eukaryota > Metazoa > Chordata > Actinopteri > Cypriniformes > Danionidae > Danio > Danio albolineatus. Next base: position 4,857,559 of record CAIGQQ010026964.1, on the reverse strand, counting down.
AGTATTTTTGGTGACCACACTGGACAACCGTTAACTCTCTGAGTGTTAGTGAGACGTACAGTATGCTAGGCGAGGATGCCTTGGTACCAAAGCCCTGCTAAAGTCTGCAGGCAATTATGAGATGTTCTTTAGAGATTGGAGTGTAGCTGCTTGCCTTCCAGCTCAGGCAACTGATGACAGATTAATTTGAGTTCGGCTGGACTGGAGGCCCAGATGGCTGGGAATGGCGAGTGGCAGTGTGCGCGGATTTCCTGCCATGCTCTTTGCCTCCTGGAGAACGTTCTCCCAGGAGAGGAATGAAAGGAGAACTGGGCTGAGTGCTTCCTCTGTGCGGGGCTGCAGCTGCTTGACTTTTTTTTTTTCATTTCGACAAGTGCTTTGTCAGCATGCCACTGCAGCCCGAGTGGTTTGAGAACACAATGGAAGTCCGACTCAGGCCAGAGAGCGAATAACACTTGATCGTTCTTTAATACTAACATGTCCTCGAAATAAAGAGGTCTTAAGGTAACACAATAGAACCAATGAGCGTTCAATATACTTAACAAATGTTGAAAAATGTATTGCAAAATGTTACATTCATTTATTTTCTGTGGCTTAGTCCCTTATTTCTTAGGGGTCGCCAAAGCGCCTATCACATGACAGCAACTTAATTCATTTAGAAAAAGAGAAAATATCCAATGAGCGGCAGTTCTGTTGGCACAAATGCCTTGTTGATGTCACGATCACCAGCGATCTCTCCCCTGTCAGAGATCGCTGGTTCACACTTCCGGGAACTACAGATCGGCCATGTTGTGGACTACAACCGCACTCATGCAGCACACACACACACTCCTGCGTCATATCACAACTGATTGCATACACACCAGCAGAGGACCATCACCACTGATCACACACACTACAAAGCAGCACACACACTCACAGTTCTTCGCGGCAATTTTGTTACCTGTTAGTTTTCTGTTTGCTGTTAGTTCAATTCATCTTTATTTGTATAGCGCTTTTACAATGTAGATTGTGTCAAAGCAGCTTCACATGCATTATAAAAAATTGAAACAGTGTCAGTCCAGTTTTCAGTGTTGAAGTTCAGTTTAGTTCATTTCAGCGGGGTTTAATAATCACTGCTGAGAGTCCAAACACTGAAGAGTAATCCATCGGTGCGCAGCCCTACAAGTCCCGAACCATGCAAGCCAGAGGCGACAGCGGCGAGGAAAAAACTTCAAGAAAAAAACTTCACCAAGGAAAAACTTCATCAAAGTTAGTGACATACAACGCGTTTTTTGTTCCTATATACTGTGTTTTTGATCCTAGTCTTGTTTATTTGTTATCCTTGCCTGCTACCAGCCTTGTTGACCCTCTGCCTGTTCTACGACCACGATTTTGGATTTCCTATATACATCTGTTTGCCCCTGATTGACCGCCGCTATACTGACTTCAATAAATCATCTGCAATTGGATCCTCGCCTCCGTTGTCATCGGCACACTCACTGTTGATGCCAGTGGTTAAAGGAAAATGGCCAGACTGGTTCCAGCTGATAGAAAGGCAACAGTAACTCAAATAACCATCGTTACAACCGTAGAAGAGCATCTCTGAACGCACAACATGCTGAACCTACAGATGGGCTGAAGCAGCAGAAGACCACGCCGTGTGCCACTCTTGTCAGCTAGGAACAGGACACTGAGGCTACAGTTCGCACAGGCTCACCAAAATTAAACAAAAGAGGATTGGAAAATGTTGCCTGGTCTGATGAGTCTTGATTTTTGCTGCGACATTCGAATGGTAGGGTCAGAATTTGGCATCAACAATATGAAAGCATGGAGCCATCCTGCCTTGTATCAATGGTTTAGGCTCGTGGTGGTGGTGTAATGTGGTCGGGGATATTTTCCTGGCACACTTTGGGTCAATTAGGGCTAGTTGAGCGTTGTGTCAACACCACAGCCTACCTGAGTATTGGTTAAACAGCATCTTCTGATGACTACATCCAGCAGGATAACGTGCATAAAGTTGTTTCTTGAACATGACAATGAGTTCACTGTACTCAAATGGCCTCCACAGTCTGCAGATCTCAATCCAATAGAGCATCTTTGGGATGTGGTGGAATGGGAGATTCACATCATGGATGTGCAGCCAACATATCTGCTGCAACTGCGTAATGCTATCAGAATCAGAATCAGTTTCAGAATCAGAATCAGTTTTATTGCCAAGTGTGCTTCACACACACAAGGAATTTGCTTTGGCTACAGAAGCTTCCAGTGTACATAAAGTGACAAGTGACAACACAGAATAAATATTATAAAAGAAGACAATAGACATTAAACAGAGATGCAGTCCAACGATCTGGATGTTGAAATGTATGTACAGATTTGTTATAAATATACAGGTTATAAGGTGCTGTGTGCAAAAGAGTAAGTATTGCATTATATATTGTTATAAGGTGCTGTGTACAAATGCGTAAGGAAAAGTATTGCATTGTATATTATAAGGTGCTGTGTACAAGTGTGTGTGAGAAAGTATTGCACATTTATTGCACAATAGGAGAAATATTAACTGTTCATGAGGTAGATGGCCTGAGGAAAGAAACTTTTCCTGTGTCTGGCAGTTTTTGTGCTCGGTGCTCTGTAGCGCCGGCCAGACGGTAACAGTTCAAACAGGAAGTGTGCTGGGTGCGAGGCGTCCAGGGTGATTTTGCGAGCCCTTTTACTCACTGTGGAAGAGTACAGTTCTTGAAGTGTAGTAGGGGTAGTGCCAGTGATTCGTTCAGCAGTCCGGACTATTCGCTGTAGTCTACGGAGGTCAGATTTGGCTGCTGAGGCAAACCAGACGGTGATTGAAGTGCAGAGGATGGACTGGATGACAGCTGAGTAGAACTGCACGAGCAGCTCCTGTGGCAGTTTGAACTTCCTCAGCTGACGGAGGAAGTACAGTCTCTGCTGGGCTTTCTTCACAATAGAGTCTATGTGAGTGTCCCACTTCAGATCCTGAGAGATGGTAGTGCCCAGGAACCTGAATGACTCCACTGCAGCCACAGTGGTGTCCATGATGGTGAGCGGGGGGAGTGCAGGGGGGTTTCTCCTGAAGTCCACTATCATCTCCACCGTTTTGAGCGTGTTCAGCTCCAGATTGTTGTAACTGCACCATAAAGCTAGCCGCTCCACCTCCTGTCTGTATGCAGACTCGTCACCGTTCCGGATGAGGCCGATAACAGTAGTGTCGTCCGCAAACTTCAGGAGCTTGACGGAGGGATCTTTTGCGGTGCAGTCGTTGTTGTACAGGGAGTATGGTCGTTGGTGTACGTTGGTATCATGTCAATATGGACCAAAATCTTTAAGGAATATTTCCAGTACGTTGTTAAATCTATGCCACAAAGGATTAAGGCAGTGCTGAAGGCAAAAGGGGGTCCAACCCTGTACTAATAAGGTGTACCTAATAAAGTGGCCTGTGAATGTATATTCAGCAGTGTACATGTGTTCGTTGCCTCGTTGCAAACATATGATGCAAATTTCACAATATACATGTTAAACTAATGCAACAAAAATGACACTGACTACTGTAACTTAAAGACTGACAAATAGTTGCTCAGTATAGGCTCTAATAATACAGTTTTCAGTCTAAAAAAATAGTCTGAATTTGGTTGTAGCTTATGGTGAATAACTAAAATGTGTGAACATATCTAGATTAATGACTCAAATACATAAGCGTATTCTGCTGCTCTATGATTGTGGCCTGAAAGTTATGTTCTTCAAGCACGGAATAATAAATAGATGTATCTAACATTGCATGTGGTCCCAGTTGGTTGTCTCTTTTGTATTGTGGTTTGATGGTATTGCTTATGCCTTAATAAAAGGCTGAGGGTTCGAATTTCCCCTGAGAACTGAGGCAGTGGAGGTTTTCTGCGCTTCTAGCATTTCCTGTAGCGCTAACCGCGGCATTGATTTACAAATCACAAACAACCACAAATCACGAAATAAATCTGCATCATCTGGGTTACATGCATGTCTTTTAACCAGATTTGTTGGAAACCCTGACCTAAAATGATACCCTTCATTAAATGGGGTTGTAGTTTGCAAGTCAGCTTTTTTTTAGTTCTGTTCCCTCATGGCCAAAAAGATCTCTTGGTTCAGTCAGTTTGAGGAAGAATGCTGTGTTGTTCAAAGCGTAAAGGATAATTAATTTTATATTAAATGTTAGCGATTACAAAATAAACACTACCATACAAAGATTTGGGATTCTTTTAAATGAGTTAAATAAAGTGAAAACAATAATATTGTAAAATATCGTTGCATTATAATTTTATATACTTCATTGTAATTCATTATAATTCATAATTCATTGTTTAAACATCTTAACAAAGATCATATTGATTGATTTATGATCAACCATGATGTTAGTCTGTGTAAAAAAAAAGTGGGCTAAAATCTCCAGACAATCTAATCAGGCAAAAATAATGCTTTTATTGCCTACATCCTTGCTTGAATATTACTCATAGTTCTCTAAAGGTCCAGATAAAGGTTGTGTTTTTAGACCCTAAATGGACCCTTTGGGGAGAACCCGCATGGGGAATATAATTGGAAAAACAAGAATCCACTTTTGGATCACTATGTCATCAACACTTCTAGAACACCCATGGAAATGAGCACCTGAGCTAAGAGTTCAGATTTTAATATTTTTAAACCCAACAGCCTCGAACAGGAAATGCATATAAAACCAATTCCCACTTGTTGCACGATATAACTAATGGGTAAAGAAAAGCATTGTAATTCCTTAGCACCTTCAGTGTGGATGCACTAAGGGATGTTTGAGGAATGCGATGGTTTTAAACACTGAGCAGATGAACGGCAACATGTGTTTGTGTGTGATGAGATGAAATTTAAACTCCGCTTCACAGACCAAAGAAAAAATGTTTATTGTAAGTCTGAAAATGCTACCTATGTAAACCAATGAAAATTGGATTAGTTTGTTCGATGAAAGACGCAAACAAAAACCAACTAGATTTGGACGGGCACAACGGAACATTTGAATAGTCACGTATGGCTTAGTGTTTACCTGTTTATGCTGTCGAATAATCGCAGATCTCAGAGTTGTTTAGCTCAGAGCTTTTTCAGATTTGTACCATGTCCGAATCAATCAGATCAGCCAGGCTGGGCTTTAATCAGTAGATTATATACACTATTGAACATGTACACATAGACATCACCTATATACTATATAACTACATGTTAACTACAGTATGTTCATATATATAATAACCGTTAAAAGCTATTAGTATAAGTTACTGTACTAGTTAATTAAAATTATGTTAACTAATAACTTAAACTTTTTTGTAATTTTGATTGTAATGCAATACTGTGCGCTTTTTTGAAGCAATAATTATTGTGAAACGTGCTATACAAATAAACAGCAAGGCTTGGTTGTGTTTATAAAATGTAATGCAATGTGTGCTCATATTCTCATATATTTTATTTTTATTACATACAGCTACTCAGCTAACATGAAATCGACTGCCACATTTCCTAGTTCCTCTGAAAGGGCTGCCTACAAGAAGCTCTGATTGGTCAGCTAACATTATGTGCTGTGATTCGCGGGTTGGCTCCACATCTCCAAGAAAAGAGCCACGCCCCTACAAGCACGTGCTTTGCTTCTGCTCTGTAAATAGCCAGTGTAGCCATATCAGTTTGAGCCTGAATCAGACACAGTTGATGTCTGCTCTCTAAAATAAAATCTGTCAAGTGTCTTTTACATATATTCGGAATAAGCTTGTGTAAGTAAAATTAAGTGTTCACATATCTTTTGCAAGTTTGTTATTTGAGATGTAGAAAGCAGGGAATGCGGACGCATAGAGAGACAGTGCATGCGCTGCTGAAGATTGAGGGTGTCTTACAGCGGTTTGACGGATATGAATTTGTAGCTAAATTGGTAGCGGTGCCAAACAGCGTTTCCCGTTGTGTCCATCATTGTTTACATCCTTGTTACAACATAGCGTTAATGCTAGACACTATGCATGTAATAGATCACTTTTAACAAATAAAATTAGTTACAGGTTGTGGCTCACAATCCACAGCTTCTGCTATTATGATTGGAGCTGCTCCTTCTTTGAGAAGTTTTTTGCCAAATCCAGCACTGAACTGGGAGAGATTCTGAAAGTTCTCCTTTGTCAAATGCTAGCTACATATTTTTTTATAATTCTCTGGAACATAATTAAAATTCAATAGTAAGCACTTCTCTCTTTGTGTCGTGTCCTTTGGAAACCCAAATACAGAAACAGAACAAACTCTGTTGAAATAGCAGCGTTTGGACGGCATTTTAGCTTTCTCTACTATAACATTACAGCGCATCTGGCCACGCCCCTTTGCTGCACAGGGTGTATGCGTATATCCTGAAGGGTTTATGATTTCATTTTTTGTAGTCCCCAAATTTGTTTGCTGTAGCCTTTGCTAAGCTATTTTATATCTACATAGCTGCATTACACATCAACTAAAGTTTAAAATATGGCATTGTAGCGGACCATTACTAATATTAATTTGTCAAATGGCTAAAATCAGTATGTTTTTCAAGTATCATGCTCATCACAGTCGTGGATTTTTCCCCTTCGTAATTTTGCTGTTAAAAGATTAAAATAATGGTGATCATAATAATAATAATAATAATAATAATAATAATGGAAAATTATAACAATAAACACAACAATAAAAAAATTAATAAATAATAATAATAATAATGTAATATAGGGCGACACAGTGCCGCAGTAGGTAGTGCTGTCGCCTTACAGCAAGAAGGTATTATATTTGAAAAGTTCTGTTGTTATTTTCCTACTGTTATATTATTTAGAACATGTATGACTTCTGCTGCAGAATAATAATAAAAAAATAAATAAAAAGGTCAAATGTCATTGGACATTGAAGAATAAAACAAGCAAAAAAAAAAAAAAATCAACCGAACCATCAAGAAAGTATACCATGCAGGTTTGGAATGAAAAGATAGTATCAAAATAAATCTTTAAAATTAAAGACTATTCCCTTTGTTGACTTGCTTCATTACTTAAGTGTATACTATCATCCATAACTCAAAATGCACAATTACAAAAAGAATGAAACCAGAGAGAACTTGCAGGAGTGGGTGGATGCCATGTATGCATGACAATACGATGCTAAAACTTACAAAAAGAAAGGCCCCTTAGGACAGTTATCAAGATTATTTTATATAGCATCATTATTTCACAGGCACCATCTTAATTGCATTTGTAATATGTAGTGCATTGCTGAAAGGGCGAGTAATCGCTATTTTAGGAAATGCAATTCTAGTGACACTTTTGGATTTGGATAGGCAAAAAGGTGCAATGTGTTGGCAGACCTCAGCTTGCGTTTAACTAAGAGCACCAAATAATCAGACTGTTAAAAGAAATGGGATTCTGGCAAATATACTCCAGGTTAATTCCCTCTCCCCGCCACATAAAATAGACTTTAATGGAATACGGTGAGGTAAAGGAATTCACTGAGGTTCTGTATTTTCAAATTCTAAATTGGGTATAAAGAAGAGGTTTACTGCATTACAGTACCTAACAATGCAATTCTCAAGCTGTTAGTGTATTACAGACTTCTGGAGGGGGCTTGAAGCTCAACCGGAGAGTGGTGCTGTTTTCAATTAGCATGCCAGTCTGAATGGCATGTCCGGCTGACGGGGCTTTACAAGCGGCTAAACACAGGGGCCTATGGGAGTCCTGCAAGCCAGCCTCTATCAGCACCCCTTCAACTTGTCCTGGAAAAAGAGACAGTAGCTGTGCTCAGGTTCACAAGGTCCGAGATTAGTAATTGAAGCTATATTTATTCATACACTGTAAACAATGAAATCTCGACAAGCCAAAAAACTCAGAAGAAAAAGATTTTTATTTTATTTATTTTTTTGAAATATATATTTCCTAAATGATGTTTAACAGAGCAAGGAATTTTTCACAGTCTGTGATAATCTTCTTTTCTTCTGGAGAAATTCTTGTTTTATTTTGGCCAAAGTAAAAGCAGTTTTTATTTTTTTAAAAGCATTTTAAGGTCAATATTATTTGCACCCTTAAGCAATATATATTTTTGTTTGTCTACAGAACAAACCATCATTATACAATGACTTAACTTATTACCCTAACCTGCCTAGTTAGCCTAATTAACCTAATCAAGCCTTTATATTGTCCATTAAGCTGATTACTAGTGTCTTGAAAAATGTCTAGTAAAGTGTTATTTACTGTCATCATGGCAACGATTAAAGAAATCAGTGATTAGAAATGAGTTATTAAAACTATTATGTTTAGAAATGTGTTCTAATGTGTTAGAAATTCTTTATTCTGTTAAAAAAAATGGTTAACAAAATACAGGGGGGATAATAATTCTAACTTCAACTAGAGATCTCTTTAAAGTAGGGCTGTCAAAAAATTAATCGTGATTAATCACATGCAAAATAAAAGTTTAACATTATTTGTGTGTACTGTGTATATTTTATTATGAATATATAAATACACACATGCATATACTTGATAAAATGTTGGTTTATATTTAGATATATAAAAAATATATGTGTATGATACAAATTTTACATTTGAATATGATGTAGCTACTTTGATGTAACTTTTTTATATATAGTTTGCCTTCTATGAATGTGTTTATCACATATACATAATAAATATATATAACACACACACATATTATGTCAAAACAAACTTTTATTTTGGATGTGATTAATCACGATTAATTTTTGGACAGCCCTACTTTAAAGATAAATGAATTGGACTAGAATTAAGAGTGAAAGATTATTTTGTTTGTTTCGAGAAAACAAGAATGCTAATAATAGTTTTAAAGTTTAAAGTTTTTTAAACAAATTAAAGGGTTAGTTCATGCCAAAATTGTCACGTGTGAGCTGACGGAGGCAACGGAGGCGAGGATCCAAGTGCAGAAATTTTAATAATTAATAAACAGTATGGCAAAAGGGCAAATCCAAAAATCCTGGTCAAGAACAGGCAATATGTCAGAAGGCAGGCTGCAGGCTGGATAATCAAACAAACAATAGCTGTGGTCAAAAAACACTGAAAAGACTAGGACAAAGAAAATCGTTGCTACTCACTAAACAGATGGTAATCTCGCTACCAGAACTGTGAGTGTGTGTGCTGCTTATGAGGTACGTGCAATCAGTCGTGATGGTCCTCCGCTTGTGTGTGAGCAATCAGTTGTGATATGACGCGGGTGTTGTGTGTGTGCTGCATGAGTGGAGTTGTAGTCCGAACATGGCCGATCTGTAGTTCCCGGAAGTGTGTGTGTGAACCAGCGATCTCTGACAGCGGAGAGAGTGAGATCGCTGGCGATAGTGACATAACCCCCCTCTAAGGAGCGGATTCCAGACGCTCCAAAAACAGTTCAGGCGGGAGGTGGAGCGGAGGTGGACCAGGGGGAGGGATGGAGGGACAAGAACATGAAGCATTGACAGTTCGTTCAACCCCAGTGGGTCAGGAGGCTTAGGTTCAGGAAGGACCGTCCGTTCAACCCCAGTGGGTCAGGAGGCTTCGGGTCAGGAAGAACAGTCAGTTTGTTTAACCCCAGTGGGTCAGGAGGACTGAGTTCAGGGAACACTGGCAGTTCGTTCGACTCCAGCGGATCAGGAGGCCTGGGTTCAGGAAGTACTGGCAGTTCGTTCGACTCCAGCGGATCAGAAGGCCTGAGTTCAGGAAATACTGGCAGTCTGTTCAACTCCAGCGGGTCAGAAGGCCTGAATTCAGGAAATACTGGCAGTCTGTTTGACTCCAGCGGATCAGAAGGCCTGAGTTCAGGAAATACTGGCAGTCTGTTCGACTCCAGCGGATCAGGAGGCCTGAGTTCAGGCAGTACTGGCAGCTCTGGCGGCAGCGGCGTTGACTCTGGCAGCTCTGGCGGCAGCGGCGTTGACTCTGTCGACTCTGGCGGCAGCGGCTCTGACAACTTAGACGAAGGCATTTTCAGAACAGGAACAATGACAGGAACTATGGCTAGTACAGACTTGAAACATGAAACCTTCTTCAGATTTAAAGTCAGAGTGACGCTTACCCTTTTCTGAGCTGGAGGACTGTGAAAGGCTGGCCGCTTGAGACGTCTGGGCGATGCCAGCAAGGCAAGGAGCCTGGCTGGGGCCGGCAGGGCAGGACGTCTGGGTGGTGTAGGTAGGGCGAAGAGCTTGACTGGTGCCGGCAGTGCAAAAAACTGTACTGGCGCTGGCAGTGCAAAACGTCTGGGTGGTGCTGGCAGTGCGAGGAGCCGGACTGGAGCCGGCAGGGCAAGACGTCTGGGTGGTGCCGGCAGGGCAAAGAGCTTGACTGGGGCCGGCAGTGCAAGGAGCCGGGCTGGAGCCGGCAGGGCAAGGAGCTTAACTGAAGCCGGCAGGGCTAGAAGCCGGGCTGGAACTGGGACTGGCGGGCGCACTGGGGCTGAAGCCGACACTGGCGGGTGCACTGGGGCTGAAGCCGACACTGGCGGGCGCACTGGGGCTGAAGCCGACACTGGCGGGTGCACTGGGGCTGGAGCCGACACTGGCGGGCGCACTGGAGCTGGAGCAGACACTGGCGGGCGCACTGGGGCTGGAGCAGACACTGGCGGGTGCACTGGAGCTAAAGCCGATACTGGTGGGCGCACTGGGGCTGAAGCCAACACTGGCGGGCGCACTGGGGCTGGAGCAGACACTGGCGGGCACACTGGGGCTGGAGCAGACACTGGCGGGCACACTGGGGCTGGAGCAGACACTGGCAGGCGCACTGGGGCTGGAGCAGACACTGGCGAGCACTCTGGAGCTGGAGCCGACACTGGCGAAGAAGCCTTTCTCCTCCTCCTTCCCTTTTGGATGCGGTTTAACCCTTGGGGGTTGGTTATGGGTTGAGAGGTGGTGCTGGTGGTTAAGAGATGGGTCCATTCCCCCTGCAGGTATTCCCTCTCCTTCTTCAAACAAATGAATTCCACCACCTCCCAATAAGTTCATTCACCAAGATCGCCCAGCTCCTCCCAATCAAAAGTCTTATCCAATCCAGCCAGAAAGATGTGGATGAGGGTGCTCTCTCTAAACCCAAGCCCCTGGACTGCCTCGAGGAGATCTTCGGCGTAAATGCCGAAGGGGCGATGATTTTGCCGGTGAGATAGTCCTCTGGCTAGGGGTTGGTTTTGGGGTCCTTTCTGCTGGGAGGAAGCTGGGCGCTGAGAAAATGCCATACTGCACTGCTGGATCCTCTTAATGGTAGCGAGATTCTGTCACGTGTGAGCTGACGGAGGCAACGGAGGCGAGGATCCAAGTGCAGAAATTTTAATAATTAATAAACAGTATGGCAAAAGGGCAAATCCAAAAATCGTGGTCAAGAACAGGCAATATGTCAGAAGGCAGGCTGCAGGCTGGATAATCAAACAAACAATAGCTGTGGTCAAAAAACACTGAAAAGACTAGGACAAAGAAAATCGTTGCTACTCACTAAACAGATGGTAATCTCGCTACCAGAACTGTGAGTGTGTGTGCTGCTTATGAGGTACGTGCAATCAGTCGTGATGGTCCTCCGCTCGTGTGTGAGCAATCAGTAGGGCCACACGGAATCTGCGCGCGCAGAATTCCGCAGATTTTTAGCCCATCCTTGATTCTGTTTATTTACTGGTGTAAATGTGTGTAAATGTATATTTTAATCAGTTTTCAAATTAATTTCAGTTATAATATTGACTAAAATATAAATATTCATGTGATTTATTTACAATACAGTTTGTAAAGGTCTATTTTCTGTGTTTTAGTAGCTATTTTATATGAGAGACTTGCTTTGTTTACCAAATAAAGTGGATCTAATTAGATACGCATTGTAAACATTGAATAAAAGTTAAAAAGGTATTACTTTTTATTTCATATATTAAAATTTTAGTTTTGACACTCCCATATTCATTCCGCATAAATCCGCAGATTTTTAACAAAATACTTCGCAGAAATAGCAAAAAATGTCCGCAGATTCCATCTGGCCCTAGCAATCAGTTGTGATATGACGCAGGTTTTGTGTGTGTGCTGCATGAGTGGAGTTGTAGTCCGAACATGGCCGATCTGTAGTTCCCGGAAGTGTGTGTGTGAACCAGCGATCTCTGACAGCGGAGAGAGAGAGATCGCTGGAGATCGTGACAAAAATAAAGTGAACTCATTGTTTGTTTAATCACAAGTGGTTATACTGTAAATCTTTGAGGGTTTTTTTCTGTTAAACTAACACAAAACAAGATATTTTGATAAAAATAGCTGATAACCTGTAACCATTGAATTCCATAGTAGGAAAAAAAATTCTGTGGAAATCAATGGTTTCAGAATTCAAACGTTTTAAAATATATTATTTTGTGTTCAACAGAGTAAAGAAACTAAAAACAGGTTTGGAAGAAGTTAAGGGTGAGTAAACAATGACACAATTTTAATTCTTGGGTGAACTATCTCTTTAAGTTTGATCTTTTTAAGAACACAGTTTCTTATTTTTGGAAAACAATAGTTAAGATATTCTGACAAAGCTTTAATTATTGTTATTTTTAGGAAGTAAATACTTTTTAAAATTTAACTTAAAGCATATTTATTACTTAAAGTTTGCTCAAAAATAAAATTACCTAATAATTTACTCTCCTTATGTGGTTAAGGTTAAGTTGGCATTTCTGTGTGGAGTTTGCTTGTTCTCCCCGTGTTGGCATGGATTTCCTCCAGGTGCTCCGGTTTCCGCCACAGTCCAAAGACATGAGTTAAACAGTAGGTGAATTGGGTGAGCTAAATTGTCCGTAGTCTACGTATGTGTGTGAATGAGTGTGAATGGTTGTTTCCCAGTGTTGGGTTGCAGCTGGAAGGGCATCTGCTGCAAAAAACATATGCTGGATAAGTTAGCGGGTAATTCCACTGTGGCAAACCCTGATTAATAAAGGGACTAAGCCAAAAAGAAAATGAATGAATGAATGAAAATGCTTAAATTAGACATTTGAATACTAATGTTGATGAAAAGTAAAACACTGAGTAATTCCCTGTAACTAGTGTTAATCTGACTTAATCTGGTGGAATATTCATGAATTATCAAACAAACACCATTTTAAAGGATGGTTCGGCCAAAAATGGAAAATAATTAATTGTTTTGTTTAACCTGAACTCCACCAGCATTCTACCACAACTCTCCTGACTGCCTGATATGCTGGAATGTTCCTCAATCTGATCTATTATTATGGCTTTTTATCGTTTTTTTAAGCTGCTTTGACACAATCTACAAAAAGAAAAGAAATACAGATGACTTAAATTGACTTGACTTAAATAAAGGACAAATTAAATAGCATGTATATATATTAGGGCTGTCCAAAAATTAATCGTGAGTAATCACATCCAAAAGAAAAGTTTAAAATAATATTTGTGTGTGTACTGTGTATATTTTATTATGAATATATAAATACACACATGCATATACTTGATAAAATGTTGATTTTATATTTAGATATATAAAAAATATATGTGTATAATACAAATTTTACATTTGAATATGATGTAGCTACTTTGATGTAACTTTTTTATATATAGTTTTGCCTTCTATGAATGTGTTTATCACATATACATAATAAATATATATAACACAAACACATATTTTGTCAAAACAAACTTTTATTTTGGATGTGATTAATCACGATTAATTTTTGGACAGCCCTAATATATATATATATTTTTTTTAGAATTTTAGAGAGTGTTTGTGGTGATTGACAAGTCAGCGTCAGTCTAATATCTGTCTAGTCTTTTGTAGCTCCTCTGTGAAGCCAGACGTCTCGCTCCAGCTGCGCTGAATTCCAGGAACAAACAAGGCAGGTCATACAGTTCATTAGCAATTAGACTGCTTTATTATAGCACTTTAAAACCCAGATTATTTATGCTATACATTGAGTTCCGCCGAACAATGAGCAAATAAACTCAATTGAAAACAGCCAGACGAGGTCAGCATCCAGCTGTGATAAATTATATAAAAATTTGAGCATGGAGATAAATGACACTTTAACAGCCGTGATTTACTCTGGAATCAGTTGCCATGATTCCCAAAGCTTTTACAGCTTCGTGATATATAGTGTGCGTTATGTCATTCGGTTCTTTCTTAATAATATTGTCAAGTGCTGAAAAAGTTGAACATGGAGGAGAAGATCATTGCTTCACCTTACACTACTAAAGAATATCCGTAAATTAGCAGTTTTTTATATTTTGTGGTTCAAAGTTTTATTTTTCCCCATTTATTTATGATTTTGAATTGCATTATGGGATTTTGATCATTGAAAAAGTTATTTTTGTTAACATTTTTAATAGTTTTAAAGTCATATATTTTCTGGTTGGGGTTGTATATTACAGTACAAGCACCATGTAATAAATTGCCAGTGGATTTTTTGTTGTTTTACAGATTTATTTCTCTGTATATTATTTCTTATACATTATTTTACTTCAAATTACTAAAATGCCAATAAAAGTCACTTTGTTAAACTCATTCATTCTTTTTCTTTTCGGCTTAGTCCCTTTATTAATCTGGGGTTGCCACAGCGTAATGAACCGCCAACTTATCCAGCATTTGTTTTACACAGCAGATGCCCTTCCAGCTGTAACTCATCTCTGGGAAACATCCATACACACTCATTCTACGGACAATTTAGCCTACTCAATTCACCTATACCACATGTCTTTGGACTTGTGGGGGAAACCGGAGCACCCGGAGGAAACCCACACAACCACGGGGAGAACATGCAAACTCTGCACAGAAATGCCAACTGACCCAGCCCGGGCTCGAACTAGCGACCTTCTTGCTGTGAGGCAAACAGGCTACTCAATACGCCACCGTGGCGCCCACTTTGTTAAACTGTAGAGTTGAATTTTCAACATCAAAAGTCGACAGCAGTGGCGGATTTAGGGGCCGATCACACTGAACGCGTTTTTTGCGTTGAGAGGCCCTTTTTTTAATGGTTTACTAATGGCCCTGCACGCCTCGCATGTTAACTGCCTGCTGCGCCTAGCATTTTTGCCTTTGCATGCCGTGTGCTCACTGTTGAAAAAAGTCAACTCTGAGCAGAAAAAGCACATTAAGTCACTTGCGTCTTTTTCATTCTCCAATCAAATGACAGCAGAGGCAGGGTTTCCGTTGAGGTGCCTGCAGTGTTTGTGTTGTCAAGTTATTCAACTTGTTTTGAGGTATCTGGGGCTATATGACTTCACAAATCTTGAATATCAAAATATTATTAAATATTAACATTATATTAATATCAAGTAACACTCTAGCACAATACCCAGTTGATTCAGTCATTTCCTAGCGACATGAAAAGTGCACCGCGCTTCTTTTTTTCTTGTCAACACAAAAAGACAGTGTGGTGCACCTTGCGTTTTTGGAACGTAAAAGTGCGTTTGGTGTGATCGGCTCCAGTGTAATTCGCTTTGGATGCGCTAGACATGATTTCAGCTGATGGAGCGCATGAAATTTTTTGAGACTCGAGTGAACAGTACGTGCGGCACCACATTTGATTTTAGTTGAATATGAAACACTTTGAAGAGATTTTGTCTGAAACAGGTATGACTGTACAGATGTCTTTTATGATCTGTCCATGCATGATCACAGGAAGAACCAGATGAACAATTATTCGAAGCTAGAAATTGCAACAGCTGTGGGAAAGGAGGAAAGTTTCTGTTAAAGTTTGGTAAAACCTGAGGGATAAGTGTGTTAAAACCAAAAGAGGTCATGGCAAATGTGGTGACCGTTTACAGAAATGTTTCTCCACCATTCATAGGTTTTTCACTGATGTATAAACTGCGTTTTGAATTTAAGTAACAAATTATTTCTTTGATAACTAGAAAGGAAAATTTGAATCGGTTTACAATGTACTGGTGCCCTGTTTTCTATGCTTTATTGGTGATAATGGTTTGAAATGTTGGACCATTATTGCCTTTTTAGCATATAAGTAGAGGAGGACAATATAGGCATGACTAATATGGCTGATCGCCCAGGGCGGCATCTTGCTGGAGGAGACACGGCGAGACTGTGCAAAATCATCTGCCAGTAAACTTTGAGATACAATTTATCTTATGCGAGTGTATTAATTTAGAGTGGAAATGCTAGAATAAAGACTGTAGATGCCATTCACATTTGGTGTCTTTTGCATGCTCAAGTTTGTTATTCGCTATGTGCGACCAAAATAACGCTGGTGAAAGAAAACTGAGGCATGTGTGTAGAAAACCATTCCCGCGGACCTCACATGCGCTGCTTCTCTTTAACCCTGAAACGCTTGACGCAATGCTCCTGGTCCCGGTTGTTTACGTGCATGCAGACATAATATGCGCCGCTCATGCACTGTGAAACAAGAGTAACAGCCTTTTATGATACTTTTATGACATGAGATGTCGACACGCAGCGAGTTTTGCAAGTTGTCAGAACTGAAGTCATAATAGGATGATGATCTATTTTTGACTAAGCATGGCTATGAGGCAGAAAGGAGGGATAAAGGGTCAGGGAGGTAAGACTTAATAACATTAATTCTCGGCCTTGAGTTAGGTCTAAGATGAACAGATAATTCTATAAAACTTTATACATATATTTTTTTGTACTTTATATTTGTATAAGATTAATATTCATGCAAAATATTTCTGAAGTGATCTTAGCATATCACTACAGTTTTGTCTTTGTTGTTTTCCAGTTACATTTAGGATTAATTTCTGTTATTTATTT
This sequence comes from Danio albolineatus, assembly GCA_903798035.1. Taxonomy (NCBI): domain Eukaryota; kingdom Metazoa; phylum Chordata; class Actinopteri; order Cypriniformes; family Danionidae; genus Danio; species Danio albolineatus. The sequence continues at coordinate 4,840,862 of CAIGQQ010026964.1, read as the reverse complement.
AGAAAAAATATTGAATAATAATAATAATAATAATAATAATAATAATAATAATAATAATAA
>CAIGQQ010026964.1:4814195-4832286 GCA_903798035.1 Danio albolineatus | reverse complement strand
TCTATCTATCTATCTATCTATCTATCTATCTATCTATCTATCTATCTCTGTCTGTCTGTCTGTCTGTCTGTCGGTCTGTCTGTCTGTCTGTCCATGTATCTATCTATCTGACTGTCTGTCTGTCCATCAACACGTCTTTTTTCTATCATTTTATCTATCAGGATGTCCAACTATCATTCAATCCATCCATCCTTCTGTCTGTCATTGACTATTGTTGTGTCTGTTTGTTGTTTTATTAATCCATCCATTTAGCCATCCAGTTGTCTATGCATCCATCCTTCCATCTATCTGTCTGTTCATCTGTCAATCCATCTGTCCATCCATCCATGCGACCACATGACCATCCACCCATAAATACATCCATCCTTCGAGCTGTTCATGCATCCATCCATCCATCCATCCATCCATCCATCCATCCATCCATCCATCCATCCATCCATCCATCATCCATCTGTTCGTTTATCCATCCATCTATCCTTCCATCCATCCGTCCTTCCATCCATCCGTGCAACCATCCATCCATCCATCCATTCATCCATCTGTGCGTCCTTTCCTCCATCCTTTCATGTCTGTCCGTCTGTCCATCTATCCATCCATCCATCCATCTATCCATCCATCCTCCATCTGTGTCTGTTCGTCCATCTATCCATCCATTCATCCGTCCTTCCATCCATCCATGCGACCATCCATCTATCCATCTGTTCATCCTTTCCTCTGTCCGTCCATTCATACATCCATCCATCCATACCTCTATCTATCCATAACTCCATCCATCCATGTGACCATTCGAACATCTATCCATCCATCATCCATCTGTCCATCCTTTTGTCCATCCTTCTATTTGTCCATCCATCCATGCGTCCATCCGTCTGTCCGTCCATACATCCATACATCCATACATCATCCATCCATACATCTGTCCCACCTGTCCTTTGTCCTTTCATCTATCCATCCATCCATCTGTCCCACCTGTCCTTTTGTCCTTTCATCCATCCATCCATCCATCCATCCATCCATCCATCCATCCATGTGACCCTCCGGCCATCTATCCATCCATGCATCCATCCTTTCATCTTTTCCTCCTTGCTTTCATCTGTCCATTACCTCCATATGCCATTCATCATTCTGTCTGTTTATCATCTCACATTATTTCATCATTTTATTTTCTCACATTATTTGTTGTTCCATTTATCAGTATTTCTATTGTATGATGTCTGCCTGTATATGATTTACATTAAACAAATCAAAATCACAAATCTTGTAGCTGTAGACAGTTGGAAGTTGTCGGACGCAATAGCAGCAATCAGTTCTAGATTATTATATTTTTTCTCATTCTACTAAAACCACAATGCTTCATTAGGATTGTACTGACATCAAACAATGTAAAGGTGCTCTTAATCTATATTTCTTTCTGTGGGGAGAAAGTAATAAGAAAGTAGTGAGTTTTCTGCTTGTTTGATACCATTTTTCAAAAGTGTACAGTAAATAATGGGATTGAGATTATCGCAGTATCTGCATTTTATGGACTACTGTGCATGTAGTGCATGTCTTGAGTCTGCATTGTAAATTCCACGGGCCTGTTTAAAGTATGTTTGAAGTAATTGCCAGAAGGATTTGTGATCAAGACTATTAAAAAAGGAACAAAAAGCCAAACATTTGTGCTGTAAAACAAAGACAGAAAGGGAGAACAGATGTACAGCAGACACTTGGTGGTGAAGTGTTTTTAAATTAGAGCAGTTTCTTTTGTGATCTTAGCACTAATTATCATCCTAACATCACGTCTGCAAGCGACGACTTCATGCAACATGCTGAAACGGCTTAAACATAAACACATATTTGACTGATTATTCAATTGGGGAGGTTTTCTTATAATAGATAATAAATGCTAAAATAAAAGTACTGTCGATAGTGCCATTAAATGGACCGTTCACCGAAAAATTACCCTCAAGCTAATGGGTGACTTTTTTTTCTCGAGTAGAACAAGGAATAAGATTTTTAGCTGAAACTATTGTCTTCAGTCTTTCAAATAATGAAGGTAAGTACACAGTTAGACATTTTATTGTATTTTTGCAGTAAATAACTGGCAGCACTGCTGCCAGCATGTTACTCCAACTGCCCCTTTACAGTAACTTGCCTGTAAATATGTTTTAGAGTAGCAGGGCCATACCACAATTACATTTCAATTTTACAGTATGGAAGTTTTTACAATACTTTCACTGTAATTTATTTACATTTTACACTAGCAGTACAAAACATTTATTTTTTTTGTATTTACTATAGAATTTAATAAATTCTAAACAAGTGACAGTATTTCTATTATTCATTGTTATTATATCCTTTTAAAATGCTTTACAAAAGTAATTTTCACTCATCAATCTGTTTTAGTTAGACTTTACCTAGACTTGCCTTGGTGAAAAACTTTGTATATCATTTATTCAGTCAAAAAGGCTCATAAAATGTGCGTCCGCAACCGAAATGAGACCTACGGTGGACAGTAGGAGCCTCTGAAATGAGATGCAGATTCAGAGTTCCACATGAGGTGGTTATTAATTAGCAAATAATATAAATATTACGAACGTAAACTTTAGACGAGCAGGTTACATTGTAACCCTGTTGCCTACCTACATGCTATGTGACGATATTTGCAGTAATAAGCAATTAGGCTGTTTGCACCAGACGAAACACGACAGAAATTTAAATACAGCCATTCAGAAGCACAGAAAAGTGCACTTACTGCACTCCAACAAAGTGGTAAGGTGTATATTATGTCCATTTTAAATGCTTTTTACAAGTAATTTTCATTCATCAATCTATTTTAAATTTATTTTGTAGAACAAGATGTTAATTAATAAATATTTTTTAATTAACTGTCTCATTTTTGTCTTTAACTACAGTAGCGGTACTAAATTACCTTGATTACAGTTGAATAGCACAAATTCCTAATATGCAGTAAGTTACAGTAAAAGTTTTACAATTACCCACAAAACAGTGCATATTACAGTAGTGAACTCTTTTGCTGAACATTTTTGCAGTAAATAACTGTAAAATTGCAGCAAAGTCTAACTATCATTACTAGCTAACATTTACTTTTAGAGTAAAAAAATATATATATACATGCAACACAAAATGTAAACTGGTCACTTTTAATGACAAAAGCATGAAATTGCGATTGGATGGGAGACCAGGTGACAAAGTTTGATGATTGAAATTGGAGATTGCAACCCGAATATAAAGCGACAAAACTACAAACGGACTAGTTGTGCATGTGCTAAGAACTCTTTTTATGTGTTTATTTTTATTCCAAAAAATCTATCATCATTTACTGTCATTATATGACCAAGGACCATAGATTCAATTTTTTGTGTAAATAAACAGCATTTTTCCCTTTTTTTGAATAATTAACTGCATACCATAAGCAGATAGAGCTTGACATTTTATTAATATTATGATTTAACCCTGATTTGAAACTGCTTCGCTGCGTTTATCTCCTGCTTGGAAGACATTTACTCTACTTGCTGAAGTTAGCAAGGTCTCACCAAGGACCCGTTAGCAGATTTAATCCTTCTTAGCATCAGGGCAATTTTTAGGCAGATAGAAGAATGAACTATATCTTTAGGACATTTTTTCCAAACGTCACGTTAATAAATCCTAAAAGCAAAGCGCTTTGAAATAAGCGCAGAATGCATAATGCCTTCGCTCTTCTGCAAGGTTACATTCAGAATACTGTACTATTTACTATACAATTTTAAATACAAATATGACTATAAATGGTTATATTTATTTGATTGATTTATGAAATAATAGATTATTATTTTTTATTTCTGAGAAAAATATCCAGAAAATACAGCACAGTTGTGAGATAAAATGTTGTAGGCTATTTTTTTTGTAAACGTTTTTCTGACTTTTGCCTGAGGCCACGGAAGAAGTTGTGGGCTTTGTTTTTCGAACACACTTCACTCCATTCACTTTCATTCATTCATTCATTCATTTTCTTTTCGGCTTAGTCCCTTTATTAATCCGGGGTCACCACAGCGGAATGATCCGCCAACTTATCCAGCATATTTTTTACGCAGCGGATGCCCTTCCAGCCGCAACCCATCTCTGGGAAACATTCATACACACACACGGACAATTTAGCCTACCCAATTCACCTATACCACATGTCTTTGGACTTGTGGGGGAAACCGGAGCACCCGGAGGAAACCCACGCAACCACGGGGAGAACATGCAAACTCCACACAGAAATGCCAACTGACCCAGCCGGGGCTCGAACCAGCGACCTTCTTGCTGTGAGGCGAACGTGCTGTTCACTACACCACCGTGTCGCCCCATTCACTTTTACTTGATTCTTTTGTTTATTTAACAGGTAATTTACCAATAAAAATTCAGATAAAACTATATCGAACTAAATTTGTTATAAAACAATAACTTTCACCAAACAATGCATGAAGTGGTTTAAAAAATTGTGTGTCTGACCCACTTCTGTTCTTCCAGCTTACTACCGTTCCATTTCCATGCTTTTATGATATACACATTCACAACAGAATATTCAACAGAATAGTGCACTTACTGCACTCTAAAGAAATGGTAAGGTTTATAATCTAATTAATGCATATTAAACTTCTTTAACATTATTAAATGTACATGCTGAATGACACAGTTATGACACAGTTGAGTCACAGTTGTGAAGTTCAGTTTCAAACAGTTTATTTTATTTTCAAGGTCTGAGGTGAACTATCTGCTGCTGTTTTCTGTAGTATGGCAATAAATGATATGTAAAATGGCATTCAAACTCACATTGTTAGCCATTAACACTGAATAAAGCACATGAGGTGTACCTGACGTGATCATTGTCAGTTTTCTGTTGTTCAGCTCTATGAAATTGAAGCTGTTTCTAAAATATAAGTTTCAGTTGATGTGTAGAACAAAAGTATTCCTTCTATCATGTGCCGTTTCTTTTATTTACATCACGACCTAAATCAGCCTTTATACTCAATAGTCAGGCTCACTCCTGTTGGTGTTGTCCATCTGGCAACCTGCACTTGCATGTGTTTTGAACCACGCGTGCAATAGTTCAACCACTGAGTGTCAAACTTTCTTAGTGCACTTTTAAACTACATAATAAGCACTTTCAAAAAATGGCTACAACAGGAGTTTTCATAAGACTGCCATGACACTTTTATAATCATAACAGGACACATGATGAATATAAAAGAGATTTTGTGCATAACAACTGTCATTAAGTGCCTTTTGCTCACTTGTCGTTTTAAATGCAGAGATGACATATGACAGAACTAAATACACCATAACCCATCTTTGTCTTTGTCATGACTTTACTATACCAACCAAAATTTGTCATAAATCTGTAATAAACATAATTGTCATGTTGTCATTATAATTGTGTCATTAAAATTTTTCTGATATTTTCCAGTTGAAAAAAATGAATTTGTCATTAACATTTAACAAAACTTAAATAATAATTTAGAACAGCAGAATTTAATATTTAATAACATTTTAATGACAAATTCAGTACTTGAACTCAAGAAAAAATATTAATGACTTTTGTATTGTCCTTGTTAACATACTTAAAAATGGTCCAAATTTCTCTCTCTCTGCTTTTAAAGTCTACCGTTATTTGAGAGTATTAAAAAGATTTATTATGTTCCTTCCTCTGCGTCACCTTTCCTCACCTCTTCTCACCCAGAGCGTTTGTTTCTACGTCCAGTGTCACCGCATGACATTAAACATATGCTAAGAGAGCTCAGAAACTGGGGCAATGGGAGACATTATTAAAATATTATTGTCGAGGTTGCACGTATATTTCATCTTCAAGTAATTTATGTTTTTCAGGAAAGTCCCGTGATACGTCTGTGGGAAAAGCACTTCTCAATGGTTCATCTATGAGTAAGCAAAAAGTATCTTATCTCTTTCAGACCTTTTTGAAATGTTAATGGTTTTATTTTATTTTGCCTTTGCAATATGCTTTAAATAATTGAGATATTACAGTGAGTGAATAATAATACAGTCTGAAATAATATTTTTTATATTTGAATAAAAGGTTTATCTATGTAATCATTTAATATGCTTTCAAATATGTAAAACATTTGTATAAAGTGTTATTCAAGTACACAGAAAATGTTGGTTCATCACTTAATGCCAAGTTATCATTTTAGTTGTAATATGAATAACGGTCTTTCATTTTTTCCTGCCTTTGCAATTCTGAATTCTGAAACCCCATTTTTGTTTGTTTGAATGAAATGTTCATATTTGAATCATTTTTAATCTTTCTATACTACCTAGATATTTTTTAATTAATTTTTTTTAGATGTAGATATATATTTAGACATTTATTTAGACATTTGCATTTAGACATACATTAGACATATATACGTTTAGACATTTATGCATGGATTAAATCCAAACTGTGTAGCTACTCAAATGGTTTGAGAAAACTGATTGCGGCAAACCATTTTAAGTTGACTAACTTTATTCATTTTGAGTTCTCAGAGGCAGAGAAAGCTTAACGTGGTGCAATTTGAGAAAACACATGCAATTACACATGCAAACGTACTGCAAATCCTCACAATGAATACACATTTTAAAAATGCACTGCATGTTCCCACAGCTCAAACAAATTAATAAAACACTGCATTTTCTCACAACAGTTGCAAAAAGAACAGAACAGTGGACCCTAAAACATGATGGATGCCGCTGTGCCATGGCTAGTGATTAGTGAAGTTGTAGGTGATCTTTGAAAGGTGAGGTTTTTTTGTTTGTTTGTTTTTTGTATGCATTAACAAAAAATAATATACAGCAAAAATATAAGATGCTTTACAATAATATATTTTTGCATATGCACTAAATTAGCCCAAAACCAAAATTGGAACTAATCTAACAAAAAATAAATAATTAATTATGACCACTGTCCAAAAATTAGTAAATTAGTATTTATTTATTTATTTATTTATTTATTTATTTATTTCAATAATTAAATTTAATAGATAATTTTAAAACTTTGAATATAGGTAATATATTACAGCAAAAAATGTCTTTATATAGCCACATATGAAATAAAAACACATATGAAATAAAAACGCAAAATCTCAAAGCATAAATGCATGCATTATCAATAAATAATACACAGTAAAAATATAGGATGCTTTAAAATAATATATTTCTGCATATACAATAAATTAGCAAAAACTGTAACTAATCTAACATAAATAAATAAATAAATAAATAAATAAATAAATAAATAAATAAATAAATTTTGACGACTGTCGAAAAATTTGTAAAAAAACAAATAAACATGTTGAGGAAAAATATTTATTTATTTATTTATTTATTTTGCAATAACTCATTTGAATTTAAGGTTATTATGTTTCTATTCCTAAAGATTTTAGGTGACCAAACTTATTTTAATGGATAATACTGTTAAATAAAACCGCATTGTTTGAATCCACCAACATTTATTCCCTATATTCACTGAGAAAGGGATACAAATATTCATTTTCAAAAGTGGGTGTACTCATTCATGCTGAGCATTGTACATGCAAATACCCCAGACATTTCTTTTTCAACACAAGCATACTCAAACATACAGACGAAGCAGTTTCGTTGCTGCAAAGTCCTGAATCCTGGCACGTGATGAGACGCTCCGCTCTACATTCAGGCCTGTGTTTGATCGCTCACCCATCTGACGTCTGCCAGCTCTGTAAACATTTACTCATGCTATTAACACAGACCACCGAATTCAGCACTGTCTGACCACATATTACATCGCAGCTATAGTTAGAATATAATGTCTGACTTGTACGACTGCTGGGAAGCATTGTTAACATACACAACCAATTCATGCCTCGCTGTAAACAACACAGAAACAAATATACAACGAGGGGACGGGACATATTAAGGCCCTTTGATATGCGAAGCCGGGCTCCATGTCAAATAAAACCTCTGTTTACAGATCCAACAACTGAAAACACATTGGCTGATGTCCTGCTTCTCATGTGTCGAGAACAAAATGAGCTGCGAGATATGGTTAGGATGTGGAATATAATGCTGCGATAATTGCAGCCGAATGACGGCACGGTTCAGCCACTTCATGGTTTGCTTCTATGTCTATTTTTAGATTTCAGTCAGAGACATGGGCTGAAAAGACTTTTGCTGCTTGTTCAAACAACTTATTTAAAATGAGCTATTCGTGAGACATCAAAACGTCATACTGTAACAACCACATATCAACATTTTGACATATGAGGATATACAGTATCGGTAACTCCACAGAAACAGCCTGGCAACCACCCAGGACACCACAGAAACCACCTACCCACAGAGCAAAATTTCTCTGGCCCAACTCTGGCACACACAATCAGGTTTTGCTTGGCCCACATGCCAGAGTAAATTATGGCACATTACTGGACCAAATCTGGCTTCCAGACAAGGGCCAAACAAGGACCATATCTGGGCCAAGACCCAGCCAAGTTAATAACCCATAACTGGGCCTGAACTGGGCCAGATAGATTGGTGTGTCATGACTAGGCCCACACAGAATTTTAGCCGTCATTGATTCTGTTTATTTACTGATGTAAATGTGTGTAAATTTATACTTATTCAGTTTTCAAATTAATTTCAGTAATAATATTGACTAATATGAAAATATTTATATGATTTATTTACAAAATAGTTTTTAAAGTACTACTTTCTGTCTTTTAGTAGATATTTTATATGAGAGGCTTGCTTTGTTTACCAAATAAAGTGGATCTAATTGGATTCGCATTGTAAGCATTTAATAAAAGTTAAAAAGGTATTACTTTTTATTTCATATATTACGTTTTTAGTTATGATACTCCCAAAATCATTCCGCATAAATCCGCAGATTTTTAACAAAATACTCCGCAGAAATAGCAAAAAATGTCTGCAGATTCCGTCTGGCCCTATGACTGCAATGAAATTGATAAACCTACTGTATGAAGGCACAATACGTGCGTGCTTTTTCTCGAAGTGACCTGATTGGTAGAACTCTTCTTTACTCAAATGTATTTAAAATGTGGGTCAAGATTGGCCAAATTTACGTGGCCAACATATACATTTTTAAAATCTGGGCCAAATACTACATTTTACGTCTTGCCTAAATCCTGTTTGGTACCTTAAAGACAGTGCCACTGGCCCATGTTTGGCCCACAGGTTGTATGCCAGTGCTGGATAAATGCCTGCTGTGCCAGATTTATGCCAAATCTGGGCCAGAATTCTTTGCTACTTGGGTAGCATCCATGTGACAACATATTGACATCTCAGAACACATTAAAAAAGCCAAGGAAACATCCTGGCAACCATTAAGAATATCATAAAAAATACCTTGCAAACACATGGCAACAAATCAACATATCGGAACACATTGGACACCCCATGGAAGCTTAGTTAAGTTAACTTGGCTAAGTTAACTGGGTTTCACACAATTTCTTCATGTTGTTCCAACACAAATTGATTAAGTTAACTTAATAGTTTTATGTTCAATCCACTTAAATTGGTAAAAACAATAAAGTTGTGCCAAAAAAACTCAAGAATTGTGATGATTCAGCTTATTTTAAATAAGTAGTTAAATAAGCAGAAACAAATGTATATATTTTGAGTGTAAGCTCAAATCAGAAAGGTATTTGGAGTAGAGTTTAGATTTGCTCCAAGCCAGAGCCTATGGGTCGGGTCGATATTTCCTGCCACTATCTTCGAAATCAAGAATTTGTGTTTTTTTAGTCTTCATTACTTAATTAGCCTAGTGTCTCTGTGTGTGTGAAATGCAGAAACATGTTTAAGTGCGATTTATCTCTTAAGTGTGATCTGTCTCTCAAACAATTTATGGACCACTGTATCATACTCTCAGAAAAAAAGGTACAAAATTGTACCAAAGAAGGTACAAACCCTTGTCACAGGGGCAGAACAGAATTGTACCTTAAAATAAAGAAACAAATTTGTACCATTGCAGTTTGTACCTTTAAGGACATTATTTGTACCTTGGACAACCAAAATGTACCTTTGACTTTTGCAACCTGCAGATACAATATTGTACCTTCATCACAGGTACAAATCTGATACTTAAAGGTACTGCCACAGTGACAAAGCACTTTGTACCTTAACTGTGTCAAATATGTTCCTTTAAGAACTATTGAAAGCCATGTCCACAAAAGGTATCAATTTATTAATGTAAAATATCAAATACATTTTTAAATTATAAAAACGTTTTTCTATTTATAATTTAGATAAAAAAAAAACTCAGAAAATCAATTTTTTTCATGTACAATACAAAACTTGACAATTTTCATAGCATACACTTGTAATCACTTAGGTTCATATAATTTACTTTACAGTTATAAATAAAATTCTGCTACAGCAATGTAATGATATATGCACAATACAAATATTTTGTAGGACTGAGACTAAGTATATTTGGCTCCAACATACAAAAGGTCTTCAACCATAAAGTCAACTGACTGTAAATGCCCTTGAAGTTCAAGAATTTCTTTGCTAATAAATCCATTTTGCTTAGGATGGTGGCAAAGCAAGGAATCATAGTTTTCTTTGAAAAAAAATTAAGACACTTGACATGAACACACTGTGGGAGGAAATTTTTTCTCTGCATTTTAAAACAAAAAAAACCTAGATTCCCCTGAAATTAGTCAAAAGATCATTTATATCCAGTATTGCATCTTCAGGAGTATCCTCTGCAGTGTTAGAGTTCACTTCATTGTCACTATAATCAATGTTGGCTTCACTGTCACTAATGTCAATTTGATCCTCTTCAGTGACATTGTTTTTATTCAGCCAAAAGTGAGTTCTGCGCTTTATACATGGCGAAAAGACTCATTTTTGAAAATGAGTCAGTCCTATACGTTTGATTAATTTTACAATAGTAATATGACAGCGTGAACACTTCGGACATGCATAGAGTCGTGGCATCTTCACAGTCTATGATAATAATAAATAATAATCCTTACAATGGCAATGGCGTATCACCTGGTGCAGATATCTTTAACATATGCCTTTGGAGAAAGAGCAAAGTGTTCCTGCTGTGCATGGGACATACAAGGTTAAAACAAAATATGGACAAAAAGCAGAAAGAATGTCATCATCCACTTCAACTGCTCAGCCGATGCCTCAGATCCCTCCATTTTAACAGTGCTGAAGATTTTCATATCTCTGAAGACCGGTTTCCAGTCAGATGCTCCCAAAATCTGCACAGTGGGGTAGGGTGTGGCTGGTGCTTCCTAGAAAAAATATAAAATTAGTATTAGAAGTTAGGCATTAATTAAGATCATGTTACCAATGACTTGTTACAACTGCACAAAAGACTTAACATCAATACATTTCGTTACTAAAAATTGTATGGATGGAATACTTGTCCAATGCTAACATAGTCCACTTTCTCCCTTAAAAAAATAAATAAAAAAAAAGTATAAGAAAAAAAAAAATCACTGGAAGTAACACCAGAGCAGCACGAAAATCCATTTCAACACAACAAATTGAAAAGGTATTAGGGGCATCATGGTTAAAATTACTCATTGTTCATAAGAGTCATGGTTTCTTTATGGTTCCAAATATGCTATATTAAAACAAAAAGCACAAATAACTAAACCTACAAGTAATTGCACAAAAGATACAAGACAGCAAATACCCTACCTGGCAAATACACTTATCTTTTTTGTAGATGCCTTGTAAGATTTTAGGGATCTTAAATTTGCAGTTGATCTATAAGATCTTTTTTTTTTTTAACTAAGAACCAAAAATCAAAACGAATAATTTAATTTGGATTTTAAAATATGTCTAAACAGAAACATATGCATACCACAAAGACTCTCTGTGACAGCTTCATTTCTTGCGTCCATGTAACATGCTTTTATATGAGATTTCCCCTTAACCAACTTCAACACACTGGACACCATTTTGTTGAAGGAATCCTGGAAACACTGGCTTAAATCAGTTACAGCATGCATTCGTTCCATTTCTTGAAATAACTGAAAATGCAAAGACAAATAATAATAAAACAATTTTTTTCAATGTTGTATTTCACCATCATTTAAAACAACAATTCTTTATTGTAACAAATGTATACAGTATAGCCTTCTCTCAAGCACTTTTAAAGGTGTAAAGGACATCTACAATTACTGTGAAATGGATTGTGAAAAAGGTACATGTTTTTATTTGTTTTTAAGGAAATAACAATCAGTTATTTTTTACTTGCATCCAATTGTACTTTTATTCCTTTGGGAATTTTGGTAGTGTTAAAGCATTTGGAAATGGTGATAGGGCCTTTTGTTCTCCGCTGTTTAGACAAAGAGATGATGCTCAACTGAAGTGAAACATTTAAAAATATCTTTACTTAGTAAACATGATACATATTAATAATGTTACAAAATTGGTCAGTACAATTATGACAGTTTTATATAAGCATATTTCTAGTACGGATTAGCATGTTTCTTGCCAGGCAGTTAATATGGGATTCTGAGTGGTTGCTAAGGTGATGCTAGGCAGTTGCTAGGGTGTTTTGAGTGTTCTGAGTAGTAAACCGAACTTAGTAACCACTCAGAACACCCTAGCAACCACATGAATCACCCAAGCAATGCATTAGAAACTATTCAAAACACCCTAGCAACAACTCAGAATAGCCTAGCAACCACCTAGCAACATCTTGACAACAACCTGGAACACCCTAGCAACACTTTAGCAACCACTCAGAACATCTTAGCAACTGCCTAGCAATGCTTTACCAACCAGTCAAAACACCCTAGCAACACCTTAGCAACTTCCTAGCAACCACTCAGAACACCCTAGCAAAGACTTAACAACTTTAACAACCAGTCAAAACACCCTAGCAACTACTTAGCAACCACTCAGAACCCCATATTAAATGCCTAGCAAGAAACATGCTAATTCATACTAGAAACATGCTTATTTAAAACTCTGTCATGATTAAACTAACCAATTTTGTAAAATTAATAATATGTATCATGTTACTGTTTTAATTTGCTCAAACAAAATGTTTAAACGTTACTCATAAAACACTGCAATCATTTCAATCAATTTTACACAGAAACCCAACAAACTACACATACATTAAGCAGGGAGGGCTGCACAACTGATTCAATTGAGGTACAGTTGATTACAATACAATAATTGTGTGCAAGTTAATAACTGCTGTAGTACTTGCCTTACATCTAAGAATGCAGCCGGACTTTCAGGCAGATCTCCACTCTGGTTCTCTTTTAGTTGCTGAACAAGTTTGATACATTTGACTTGATTTTTAAAAAAAAAGAAGACTTGAAGCACTGACCGTTTCCCCATCCACCTCAAAATCTAAAAAAGACAAAAAAACACTAACGTTATGCAAGTTTCGGACAGGACGATCGTTTATAGTGCATGAGCAGATAAGGATATTCTTGTAAACGGAGTACGCTAGGCAGATTATAATGCAATATTTGCATAATGGTGCAGTGAAGGCAAGATGATGGCTTTACCCCGCACACACTGTACACTGCACACGAGGTCTTACGTTACATTATTATCAATGGGAGTAAACGCGAGCCGTTTCACTGGCGGCGGCGAGGTCTCGTGAAGTATGCAGCGAGAATCCTGCACCTTTTACGAACACAACGCCTTGAGGCGTTAATATAAAATACACTGCGTGCAAAATACTCTGTCTGACATGGCATTCACGAGTCATGTTTCTATGAAACAACAAATAACAAGCAACTCAAACTCTCGCAATACTTCTGCGTAAGTTAGGCTCTCTTTACATTTGAACTGGCCTTTAGAAAAACAGACAGAAGAATGCCTTTAACGTTACATTCGCGTGGCACATGATGAACAAATGGAAAACTATCAAAATAATTTAACAGTACTGCAAACCTACGCCACACGAAGCCATAACGTTAAAGTTACACTTAATGTTGGGTGTCTGTAAAACGTTATAACGTTAGCCTATATTTGGTTTGGTTAAATATAACGTTGCATAGGACTCACCTCTGAATTTCCTCTTCTCTTCGTCAGATAACTCTAGTCCAGCCTCCATTAATTTTGAAAGTCCTTCGGATGATGAAGAAGGCAAAGCCATTGTGATGTGTTTACTCTGCTTCCCGGTCAATTCCGTTGACGTCTGTGGCGTCCGATAAACCACAATCAAACTTTTGTAATAAAGAGGCGAAAGGTTGAGTAGGGTTGTCTGCTTTCTGCTTCCCGTTTTTTACCTTTGCGGTGAGTCAAATAAAGCACAAATTCCAAAAAAATGTAATAAAGAGACAAAAAGGTGACTAAATATGTTGTCTGCTTCCCGACTTCCCGCTCAAACGGCTGCAAGCAAGGCTGCAACCACTTTAACTAATCAATGTATTGTGGCTGTGCCATTACACAGCAACCAATCATTTATGGATTAAGAAAGTTCGGCGGGAATTATGTATGCCAGCTCACGTGCTGCTCAATGGAAAACAAACGCCAAAATGTGCCGGTATAAATGTAGTAAAAATGATATATATTTTTTTATGATTATAAAATGTTTATTAAAAACGGCATTAATTAATATAGATAACAACAACAGTAGACATTTTTGTCAGAACTTAACAATTAGAATTTAATATTTAATGTTAAAAAGTAGTCTACATTTAAATGATGAGTTTTAATGTGAAAGTTTTCATAAAATCACTTCCCAGTCATATATTAATAGAGATTGTATTTTAGGCAGTAATGAACAAACAATTGCATTTTATTTGCAAATGTAATGAAGAGGGAGGTGTCCAACACTTTTGTACCTTTGATAGGATAACAATTTTGTACCTTCACTTCAGTTGTACCATAAAAGGCACCGAACAGTACCATGCAAGCTCTTTCCTGTACCATTTATGGTACAATTTTGACAGGGGTACAAAACTGTTCTTTAAGGTACATTATTTGTACCACCATGTACCTTTTTTTCTGAGAGTGTATGCAACTCACCTGCTAACTCACCAGTTTTGTGTGTAGTGAATCAATGCTTTTTTTCTAAAAAGGCTCTACACCAGGGGTGCCTAAAATTTATCTTACGAAGGACCAAAAACCAAACTTGACCGAGGGCTGTGGGACGAAGATACTGTGAATATACTGTAAACAAACGTAACTGCATTACATTAAAACTGCCATGGGTAATTAATCATTTTTAAAAATAACTCGAAAACATTGCTTTATATTAACTAATGCAGTATATATTTAAAAAATGTATCATGAATTTTAACAGTAAAGAATCATATTTATAACAGAATGGAGTTTAATGCCGAATAAATGAGTCAAGCTGCACCTGTTTTTTCCTTGATTTGATGTCTCACTGATGTCTTCTGCATTGTTCTCGGTCCACAGAGTGACAGTATTGACAATTTTGAAAATCAGATTTATTTACAAATATTTAGTTGAAAATTTTTATTTTAGCCTGCTTTTTGTAGCTCAGCAATAAAACAATAATAAAAAAAGATTATGCTATATTTTCGAAATGACAATCTCAATTAAAGGCATTCACACCCCAACCCTCCCCATCACTTTCTTCTCAGATTGGATGGTGGGCCAAATCAAAGGTTACCATGGGCCAACTTTGGCCCCCGGGCCCTAGTTTGGGCATCTCTGCTCTACACAGTGTATAGACAGAAAGGTAATGACTTCTTGATGTAGTCAAAGCAAAGAACATTAAACATCTAAGATTAAGATGACATGATGAAGCGAGATTTTGCGATATCAGATTTTTTTTCTTGCGACTAAATCTGTGCATACAGATGTGATGAGTTCCATGCTTAGCATATGAGATATTTTCTCCTCAAAGTGAACCTACAGCTCTAGATGGTCTTAAAAGGTAACAACATGAGGACTACATCATTATTTGATCAACTACAATTTCTATATTTGGATGCAACCTTTTTTTACTTAAAAGCCCATCAATAAGATGTTTGGCTTTTTTGATGAGCAACAAAAGCCAGCTGTGAAACACACCTGCGATCAGACGCAAGCTTTTGTCATGGGAATGAAGCAATAAAACTCAGTATGTTTCAATCGATAAACTGACTAGCATTTTAAATGCGCTGAAGAAACTGTGAGTTCCAGTGCTCAACTAACAACTAGTGATTGCCAGGCTATTTCTCTGGGGGTTTCTAATGATGGGATGGGATTTTAATATGTTGCCATGTGTTTTTTTTGTTTGTTTTGTTTTTTACGTTGTTCTGGATGGTTGCCAAGCTGTTTCTCTCAGGTTACTAATAATGTAAGTTCTGACCTGTCAACGTGTTACAATGGTGTTGCCATAGATGTTTTAATGGTGATTAGGTTGGTTGCCATGCTGTTTCTATGAGGGTACTAACATGTTCTGTAATGGTAATATGGTACCGTGTAGTTGCTAGATGTTTTTATGATGTTCTAGGTGGTTGCCAAGCTGTTTCTATGGAGTTTCTAATGTGTTCTGTGATGTCAAAGTGTTGCCATGTGGTTTCTATGGGGTATTAGGTGGTTGTTTTGTTGTTTCTATGGCATTCTGGGTGGTTACCAGGCTGTATTTATGGTGTCTTTATTGGTGTTCTGCAACTGTAAAATGTTGCTAGGTTGTTTCTATGGTATTCTGGGTGGTTGCCAGGGTGTTTCCATGGGGTTGCTGATATGTTCTGAAATGTTAATATGTTGCCATGTGGTTGATAGATCTTTCTATGGTGTTTCTAATGTGTTCTGTGATGTCAAAGTGTTGCCGTGTGGTTTCTATGGAGTGTTTGGTGGTTGCTTTGTTTTTGCTATGGCATTCTGGGTGGTTACCAGGCTGTTTCTATGGTATTTTTATTGTGTTCTGCAACTGTAAAATGTTGTTAGGTGGTTTCTATGGTTTTCTGGGGGGTTGCCAGGGTGTTTCTATGGGGTTACTGATGTGTTCTGAAAGGTTAATATGTTGCCATGTGGTAGGTAGATGTTTCGGTGGTGTTTCTAATGTGTTCTGAGAAACCAAAGTGTAGCTTTCTATAGAGTTTTTTGTGGTTGCTATTGAGATTCTATGGTATTATGGGCAGTTACCAGGCTGTTTTTACTGTATGGTGTTTGTATTTTGTTCTTATATGGTACTATTCTTTGTTGCTCTGTGATTGCTAGATGGTTTCAATGGTGTTCTCGGTTGCGAGAGGTTTCTATGGGGTTACTAATATGTTCTAAAATGTTAATATGTTGCCATGGGGTCACTAGATGTTTTTATGATGTTCTAGGTGGTTGCCAAGCTGTTTCTATGGTTTTTTTGATGTGTTCTGAGATGTCAAAGTGTTGCTATGTGGTTTCGATGGGCTTTTAGGGGTTGCTGTGAAGATTTTATCGTGTCTCAGGGCAGTTACCAGGCTGTATGGTGTTTTTATAATGTTCTGCCATGCTACTGTAATATGTTGCTCCGTGGTTGCTAGGTGGTTTCTATGGTTTTCTGGGTGGTTGCCAGGCTGTTTCTATGGGTTTACTGATATGATCTGAAATGTAAATATGTTGGCATGTGGTTGACAGATGTTTTTGTGATGTTCTGGGTGGTTGCCAAGCAGTTTCAATGGTGTTTCTGTTGTGTTCTGGGTTATCAGCATGTTGCTTTGTGGTTTCTATGGGGTGTTTGTTGGTCGCTGTGTTGTTTCTTTGGCGTTCTGGGTGGTTACCAGGCTGTTTCTGTGGTGTTTTTATTATGTTTTGGAACTGAAAAATTTTGCTCCCCGGTTGCTAGGTAGTTTCTATGGTTTTCTGGGTGGTTGCCAGGATGTTTGTATGGGGTTACTACTGATATGTTCTGAAATGTTAATATGTTGCCATGTGTTTGCTAGATGTTTTGGTGATGTTCTCGGTGGTTGCCAAGCTGTTTCTGTGGTGATTCTAATATGTTCCAAGATGTCAAAGTGTTGCTGTGTGATTATTATGGGGTTTTTTGGTTGTTATGGTGTTGTTTCTTTGGCAGAATGCAAGGTTGCTAGGTTATAAGGCTGTTTCTATGGTGTTTTTATTGTGTTCTAGAACTGTAAAATGTTGCTCTGTGTTTGCTTGGTGGTTTCTATGGTTTTCTGGGTGGTTGCCAGGCTGTTTCTATGGG
>CAIGQQ010026964.1:4792460-4803573 GCA_903798035.1 Danio albolineatus | reverse complement strand
CTGTCTGTCTGTCTGTCTGTCTGTCTGTCTGTCTGTCTGTCTGTCTGGTCTGTCTGTCTGTCTGTCTGTCTACAGTCAGTACGAAAAATATTCAGACCCCTTTTGTTGACACTCTTTGTTATATTTCAGCAAATGGTTGGAAAAAAACTAAAATATCACAAGTATTCATAAGTATTCAGACTCTTTGCTCAGTGTTTAGCTGAAGCTTTGATTTAATTGACACAGCCATGAGTCTTTTTGAGAAAGATGCATGCAAGTTTTTTGCACCTAGATTTGGGGATCCTCTGCCATTTCTCTTTACAGATCCTCTCCACTTCTGTCAGGTTGTATGGTAAAAGTTGTTGGGGAGCCATTTTAGGTCTCTCCAGTAATGCTCAATTCGGTTTAAGTCAGGGCTCTGGTTTATTGTCTTATTGGAAGGTAAACCTTCAGCCCAGTCTGAGGTCCTGCGCACTTTAGAGAGGGCTTTCATCCAGGATATCCCTGTACTTGGCTGCATACATCTTTGCCTTGATTGCAATCAGTCATCCTGTCCCTGCAGCTGAAAAACACCCACACAGCATGATGGACAGGTGATGAGCAGTGCCTTGTTTTCTCCACACATACCACTTAGAGTTAAGAACAAAATTTTCTATCTTGGTCTCATTAGACCAGAGAATCTTATTTCTCACAATCTTGGAGTTCTTCAGGTGTTTTTTAAGCTAACTCCATCCAGGCTTTAATGTGTCTTGCACTGAGGAGAGGCTTTCGCCAGACCACTCTGCCTTAAAGCCCCAACTGGTGGAGGGCTGCAATAGTGGTTGACTTTCTACAACTTTCTCCCATCTCCCGACTGCATCTTTGGAGCTCATCCACAGTAATTCTTGGGTTGTTTTCTACTTCTCTCACCAAGACTCTTCTCCCCCGATAGCTCAGTTTGGCTGGATGGCCAGCTGTAGGAAGGGTTCTGGTCATCCAAAATGTCTTCCATTTAAGGATTATAGAGGCCACTACTCCTAGGAACCTTAAGTGCAGAAGAAATTTTCCTTCCATTCTTCCGTTCATCCATTCATTGTTCTGTCTGTCATTTTGCCATTGATTAATATTCTGTCTGTCTGTCGCTTTATCAGTATGATTTCCCGTCCATCCATCCATTCATCCATCCATCCATCCATTCATTGTTTTGTCTATATGTCTCTTATTTTATATAAACTATTTATAAATATGCTGATTGCTAAAATATCTCCCTCCGTCCATCTATTATTCTGTCATTCCATCTGTTCGTCCTTCCTTCTTTCCAATATGTCTATCCTTCCGTCTGTCCGTTCCTCTGTCTGTCCATCCGTCCGTCTTTCCACCAATATTTCAGTCCTTCCTTTTGTCCTTCCGTCTGTCTGTTCATCAATATGTTTGTCCCTGTGTCCATCTTTCCATCATTGTATCTATCCTTCCATCCATCCTTTTTTTCTGTTGGATGTTTATCAGGATGTCCATCCATTGTCTGTCATTTTGCCATTAAATATTGTTTTGTCTGTTTATCAGTATGTCTGTCCATCCATCCATCCATAATTTTATTTATTTATTTATTTAGATTTTGATCAATTCAATAGCTTGGACAAATCAGATCACATCATGAAGCTGTACATGAAAGTACTGGAGTATCATGTATATTCCACATGTAATTAGGCTATAATGGTTGCCATTTCCAGTCAATCGACAGCCGGTTAAAATCTACAAGTGTTTCCTTGTGTCTTATGGCGCTGGCCTCTTAAAGCTAAAGCCTTTGACTGAACTTAAAGCCCCTGTTGACCCACATATTGATCATAGATGTCATGTGAACATAAATAAGGTCCAGGGTCAGTATATTGTCTCACATTTCTCCAAGGCTAGATCATTAAAGCATCCATAAGCCCAAAGGAAGGGCTTCTCTAGGTTTAGCCTCTGGTCACTCTCCAGCGACCTGACAGGCCTGCTCCACTCTCTCTAATATGTGCTAATTGCATTCCCTCTTACTCACTAGATGGGAAGAATGCGCATGTTATTTCTGCACCAGGGCCCATCAGCAGATTCCAGCTTTGAAAGTAAAAACATAGCTGGTTGAGTCAGAAAGGTGCGGGAAAGGTACACTATGAAGCAATTGCCAGATTTTTTTCTTCTTCTGCTGAGTCTAACTGAATGTAAAAAAAAATTGCATTATTTTTTGTGTATACTATAAACTCTATATAAGTTGTTTGTTTTATCTAATCTTTCAGAAATAAAGTCACTAAACCTTTTCAAAATTTGAAAATTTGTACTAAAAGCTTGGTTGATTGGTACCTCAAAGGTGTATATTAGTAAATTTTCAAGAGGTACACATTAGGTACTAGTATGTTTGAGTAATAAATAAGGACCCTTTAGTTACAAACTTTTGCCTTTTGAAAAGGTGCCACCCCAGTGACAGCTCTTGTACCTTTATTTTTGAGAGTGCATGTATCAGTCAATGGTCAGGTAACATGTTTTTAAAGGTTAAAGTCACAGAATAGCATCATTATATTCAATTATTCATTCATTCATTTTCTTGAAGGCTAAGTCCCTTTATTAATCCGGGGTCGCCACAGTGGAACGATCTGCCAACTTATCCAGCATTTGTTTTACGCAGCGGATGCCCTTCCAGCCGCAACCCATCTCTGGGAAACATCTATACACTCCCATTCACACCCATACACTACGGACAATTTAGCTTACCCAATTCACCTGTACCGCATATCTTTGGACTTGTGGGGGAAACCGGAGCTCCCGGAGGAAACCCACGCGATCACAGGGAGAACATGCAAACTCCACACAGAAAAAAAACCAAGCCGAGGCTCGAACCAGCGACCTTCTTGCTGTGAGGCAAGTATTATTAATACTTTTTTGCTCTACAGATTGGTTGATTTGATGGATTGATAGATTGATTGATTGATTGATTGATTGATGCATGGATTGATGGATGGATGAATTTATTTATTGATTGATTGGACAATTGATTGATTTAATGCTTGTAACACTTGAATAATGAATAATCCAAATACTAATCTTGTCATTGAAATGTCTTAGTGCTAATAATATATATAAAAAAAACTTGCATTATTAAAATTTTATTTCATTTTATTTTTGATTATTACTATTAAAGGGACTAAGTCAAAATTGAATGAATGAATTATTATTATTCATTCATTCATTTTCTTTTCGGCTTAGTCCCTTTATTAATCCGGGGTCGCCACAGCGGATTGAACCGCCAACTTATCCAGCATTTTGTTTTTGTTTTTGTTTTCTTATCCAGCGGATGCCCTTCCAGCCACAACCCATCTCTGGGAAACACATTCATACATTCTCATTCACACACATACACTATGGACAATTTAGCTTACCCAATTCACCTGTACCGCATGTCTTTGGACTGTGGGGGAAACCGGAGCACCCGGAGGAAACCCACGCAACCACGGGGAGAACATGCAAACTCCACACAGAAATGCCAACTGGCCTAGCCGGGGATCGAACCAGCGACCTTCTTGCTGTGAGGCGAACGTGCTACTCACTACGCCACTGTGGCGCCATTATTATTATTATTATTATTATTATTATTATTATTATTACTATTATTCCTATTGTTATTATTATTATTATTATTATTATTATTATTATTATTATGTTGTAATCTATTCTTTTATAATCTATTTATTATAATAAATCTATTATGTTGTAAAAGTTAAATCCACATTGTAGAATGGTATTTTTAACTACAGCGAATGACTAAAGTTATCAGTATGATGGTGAAAAACCATAGTCAAACCATCCTTCTGCAATCTTAAACCAAAAACAGAAATAAGGCCAGTTATAATAGCTAAAAATGTGGGAGAGCGTTGCTATTATGTGATTGTATTGTATTGCAATATGAAGCAATTAAGTGTTGATGTTAAATCAAAAGTAATTCGCTACTTAAAAATGAAATGATTTAACCACAATAATTCTCTATGGTTACACGGAATTAGTTACATATAACTGTATAAAATAATAAAACATGAAATGATGAAAACATATGATAATATGTACCTAGCTTAAATGTAAAATAAAGTTACCTGAGAGAAAGAAGGAGAGACAGGAGACAAAGAGAGACAAAGAGAGTGAGTAGACCCGAAAGAGAGCCTGATCGCAGGGCCAGAAAAAATAGCCTCTAGAGCAGGAGAAGAACAGAGCTGGAAAAGTGCAGAGTAGGAAAAGAGACAGAGCAAAGTGTACCACCTATTTTGTCTCCTTCTTGACCATGTGACCAAAGCCCAAATATTGAGACATACAAACTGACCAATCAACATGTGAACACATCGTAAAACCCCCAAAGTCCACATATTAACCAGGCCCTGATCTAATCAGTATCTGCCTTTGGAATCTGGACCTTCTTAGTGAAAAAGCCTTGTTTTGCCATAGAAACAAAAGCATATATTATTTTCATTCTTACAACATCTCTTTAAAATTGCCTTTAATAGCCTTTTTATATAATGCATATAAAGTGGAATTCAGAAAATAAGATAAGAACGTTATAATGCATCGTGTCTTCATAAATAATAGCAGCCATTATGCTATTTTTGTCAAATCTGATGTTTTTTATTAACATTTTAAAAGATATGACAGTTTAATATTTGTATATTATTATATGATATAACTAAGGTTTACATACATATTCATGAGAATATAAGCATAATTAATGCATTACAAAAATATAAGCATATGTATTGCATAATATATCAAGTCTTTCACAAGTATGTTTTAACCATTTAGATTGTATTTCAAGAGTTCGCCCTTGCTTATGATTGATTATAAAGCGTGTTTGGCATGCTGTCCCGGGAGAGATCCCTGAGCTTGTGGGATCCTGGAGCCCGGGGGTCCCACCCGTTGCAGGGCGAGAGGGGAGTCCGAGTTCAGGTACAGTAGGTCTCGAGAACTTCCCCTCTTGGCAAGTGTAGATTATGAATGGCTTTGGAGAGTGTATGCTGAATTCTGCGCTTATCTATGATGCCGATTTAGTTTGTCAATTTACTTATGTTACATGTTTTTGGTCTGTGGAGTGCCCGGGGAAAACCCACGCAAACACAGGGAGAACATGTAAACCCCACACAGAAATGCCAACTTGGCCAGGTAGGATCTGAGCCAGCGACATTCTTGCTGTGAGGCAATGGTGCTAACCAATGGGCCTCCGTGCTACCCTGATAAGGAAAGGGGAAGAGTAGGGGTGGAAGGGGGGATTCTTCAAGATGAAGATGGCTAAGGTAAGATACTCTGATTATTTATAGTGATTTAGGAATCGTCTGATTAGTGAATCATGCATTAGCTAATAAGGACCAGCTGCTATCAATCATAAGCGTGTGCTCCTCTCGAAATTAGTTTATAAATAAACTTCACTTATAACCAGCTATGATTTCTTTTTCCAATAAAAAATAAATAAATGTATACTACATGAACATCCTTAAATCAAGTTTTCAGAGAAACTGAACAAAGCTATGTAAGTCTATGCTCAAAAATGTACATAGAAGTATACCATTTTACAGAGTAATCAACATCTTTGTCACATGTGGGATCAAAGTAAGGATCCAAGTGCAGATTATATTTAAGGCAAAAAGGGATAAACAGAAGTGGCTGTACAAAAAGTGCAATCCAAAAACGTGGTCAAAAAACTGGCATAAGGTCAAAATAGGCAGCAAACAGGATCAACCAATAAACAAGGCTGAGTTCAAAAAACAAACAGAAAAAACAAAGAAATGCAAACATACATCAACATCAAAGACTCGATGCTAAACTGGTGTAAGTGTGGCGATAAATAGTCTGAATGATCAGTGATTACAAGTCTCAGCTGTGTGTGTCTCATCAGCCGTGATCAGCAACTGGTGGTTGAGACATGGCCTGATAGGATTTGTAGTTCCTAAACATGACGTATGTATAGTTCACCAGCAATCTGTCAGGAGTGAATTGCTGGTTATCATGACTGTCTTAACTTGACATTTTTCTGTAAAAGAATGATATATCATGTTTAATGTTAAACCTCACAGCATTAAAAAAAATCTAGGATATTTACTTAAATCACTTAATGTGAATTGACTTTCGGTGCATAAGAACTTGAAGTTCGCTGAAGCTGAGCTATTGAGCTTCACAGCACAGGGATTTTCCAGTTATTTAACACATCTGGCTTACCTGTGTGTGTGTTTTTCTCAGGCTGGATTTACTGTAAAAGGTTTAAAGATCAAATTTAGATTGAGGTGTAATTACCCAAAATCATGCCTTTGTTGAAGGTAGGCTTATCTGGCAAGGAAAGTATAATCGCAAGCTTTTGTGATGTTAAAGCTTACTATTACCATGTTATCACGGCTCTATGGAGGAATAACAGCTGACAAAGGGGAAACATTTATTTGGAGGGCTTTCACCGTTAGACTGAATCCCACTCGAGCACAAGGGGTTTTACTGTAGGCTGTTGAGAATGAGGTTAGGGAGTCATGTGATCCTAATGTTATTCTACTGCAAACATGAGGACTCAAAGCTCATGACTTTGATTCATCTTAGTCTTGTTATTTTAGTGACTTATGGCTAGGCCCATAAAGAATCAGCACACACAGAAATCCGAAGATCTTTAGCCCATCATCGAGTGTATTTATCTACTTGTGTAAATGTGTGTATATGTATATTTATTCAGTTTTTAAAATAATTTAGTAATATTATTGGTAACACTTTACAATGAGGTTCATCAGTTAATGCAATTACTAACATGAACTAATCATGAACAACACTTGTACAGCATCATAATCATAATTTAACATTTAGTAATGCATTATTAACATCCAAGTCCATGCTTTTTAACATTAGATAACACACAGTGAGTTAACATGATCTAACAATGCACAACTGTATTTTCATTAAATAACATTAAGTAACATGAACAAACACTGTAGTAAATGTATTGTTCAGTGTTTGTTCGTGTTAGTAAATGCATTAATTAATAATAACATTAAGTAATGAACCTTATTGTAAAATTTGACCATATTATTGACTAATTTGATTAGTCTGATTGTGTTTAGAATACAGTAGGGTATATGCAGAGCTAGTGCTTCTTCCCATACTGATAAACTTCCGGTGAACGGTTAATGTAACTTTTTTTCTATTTTATATGGTTCCTTTTACTGCATCGATGTTGTAATGTGGGCATCAGTTAAATAGACTTTGACATTCATTTAGATGCTCAAGCGTAAAACGAGATGAAAAGCCATTTACAAGCATGCGCCAATCAGGATTAGCATTCTAGCGCAGAAGCTCCATTGAATATACTGGGGTAAAATAAATGTTCATATTTTAAAGACATGGCAGGGAAAAATGTTATTTAATGCAGTGCTTCTTGAACAACTTGAGACCCACATTATTTCAGATATCACTTAGCCAGTGGAGATCACTGATTTCAAAAGAAAACAGGCCTTAAACACATCAATAAGTTCACTGGAGGCACTTGACCCAGGTTACTGACAAATTAAAAGTCCTTCTGCATACTTCCGCATATATCATAGAGTTTGTGAAGTAATATTTTTTGTCTTTTAGTAGATATATTATTTGAAAGATTTGCTTTGTTCACCAAATAAGTGGATCTAATTGGATTTGCATTGTAAAAATTACAAAGTTAAAAAAGTATTTATTTTATTTTATAAATTAAGTTTTTAGTTATGATACTCCCAAAATCATTCCGCATAAATCCGCAGATTTTTTTTTAATTTTTTTTTTTTACAAAATTCTCCTCAGAAACAACAAAAAATGTACGCAGATTCTATCTGGCCCTACTTATGGCATAGCTTATCCTAGAATACTTTAGGCTAATCTGAATGTGAGTTGTTGAGATTTTAGCAATGGTTCCCAGTTTTTCCAATAAAGGTATAGTTCGCACTAGAGATGCGTGGATCAGCTGAAATGTCACCTGAATCTGTGGCTTCATACTAATCATCCACCTGCTCACACAAATAATTTTATCTGGAACTTAGGGTATTTATAATGGCTTAGGAATCATCTGATTGTGAATCTTAAATTGAATAATGCAAGACCGACAGCAAGCTATTATAAGATTATCAATTAATAATCAGCAGATTATCCTCAGCTCCTGCGGATATACTATATACTATACGGATATATAGTCAACTATCCATTTATTATTGTTCAGGTATTTATACGAAGAATAACATATTTTCCTCTGAATATCAGTTTCCACCAATTGTATACTGTAGTATATGTGCGGTATATATCCATACATTATCATGTTATAACTAGGCCCACACGGAATCTGTGCTCACAGAAATCCGCAGATTACTTTCAGTACTATTATTGACTAATTGTCACATTCAGAAGGACGAGAGGAGCCAGACATACAAAAAGCAGTGTTTATTAACTGTCTCTAGAATGTCACAAGAAGAAGGCATTAACTTGGACGAAAGTTAGGGTTAGGGATCCGCTCAGGATAGGTATATCTCAAAGTACTTGAAAGTCACTTCCCTGATAGGAGATACTGTAGGTGTCCCAAACGAGGATGAAGGTAGGCGAGGTGGAACGTGTCCATATGTGATACCCGACGAAGGGCTAGTGGCAGAGTGGGGCTTTTATGGGTGAAGGCTAATAGGCTGGTGATGGTGCACGGCTGGAAGCTGGTC
Source organism: Danio albolineatus (assembly GCA_903798035.1). Classification (NCBI taxonomy): domain Eukaryota; kingdom Metazoa; phylum Chordata; class Actinopteri; order Cypriniformes; family Danionidae; genus Danio; species Danio albolineatus. Next base: position 4,794,910 of record CAIGQQ010026964.1, on the reverse strand, counting down.
TCGGTGATTGTGATTGAGGAGCTGGTGATGAGTGACGAGCTGGGGATGTTACACTAATATTGAAATGTTCATATGATTTATTTACAATACAGTTTTTAAAGTAATATTTTCTGTCTTTTAGTAGATATTGTATATGAAAAAACTTGCTTTGTTTGCCAAATAAATCGATCGCATTGGATTTGCATTGTAAACATTCAATAAAAACTATTAGTTTTGATACTTTCTAAAATAATTCTGCATAAATCCGCAGACTTTTTACATAATTCGCAGAAATAGCAAAAAATGTCTGTGTAACAGGTGTACTGAATTTATTAAATATTGGACCAGACAATATAATCAGAAGACTACACAGTAAGTAAAAGGAGGTGGGAGTGAAACTGAGCAATAACCAGACACAAAAGGTAGGTTTAAAATATAAAGAATATTTTTACTTTGGATTGTATGTTTTTTTCTTTCTTTAGAGTTTCCTTAGTAAACAATAGTTACATTACAAACGCAACAACTATTTATACATAATCCCCAGGGTGCACCCACTTTACAATTGTCATCAATCAAAAACAAAATCACAATAAATGAATTCAATTGAAAACAAAAGAAACCGTAGAATAAAACAAATAAATCAGTAGTGTTGTTCACACTGAAATCAGTTCAATTCAATTCAATCTCAGTCTTTTTCCTTCCAAGTAAATCAGTTCTTACTCACAGCTGTGTTCTCAGTCTCAGTCCATTAAAGGAAATAACTCGTTGTTAAAGTCTTACTTTATCAATGAGGATAAACTGAAAATGTCTGTACTTCACGACTCTCCAGGTCGACGTGGGAGGCTCGCCATCAATACAAGAAATCCAGGGAAACCGGGAAATTCTCCTCAGGAAATAAAACCTGGCCTGTCAAAATCACGATGTCTTTATCTCTCTATATCCTTCTTACACACGCGATTTCAAAATGGCGTCGCGCACGTATCTTATTCTTTTTGTGCAAATTTACTCCTCTTTCTCTCTTTCTCTCTTTCTCTCTTTCTCTCGTCTCTGCTCTGCGTCTTTCTGCCGACAAGCTGGAAGGGGCGGAGCTAACAGCTTGCTCCTACGATTGGCTGTTTTTTTTCCTTAAACTACAATTGTATATATAATTTTATTAAGACTTATATATATAAATAATTAGATTATACTGCTTTAATTAATGTTATAAATAATTATTTAACTCTATTTCACTAGGGTTACATCTGCAGATTATGTCTGGTCTTGGTTGTAACTAAGAATAACATGAGAATATAAGCATAGTTGATAAGTATAATAAGCTTAGTTCAACAATAATTTTTTAAAGTGTTAAGGTTGTATTTATTACTAGTTATGAATAAATATATAACATATGAATGTCCTTAAATCAAGTTTTCTGAGAAACTGAACAAATTTAAGTGAGACTAAAGTTAAAAAAGAAAAAGCAACATCAGTTTCCCCCCACTGTGGTTTATGTGCAGTATAATAATTGAATTGAAATAATAATGAGGAAATGAGTTAATCATATTGCACCAACGTGACAGGGACAACTAAAGCTTGTACAGCGTTCACAATTATTAGCAACTATGAAGTTCCCGGTTGTATTATTCATTGTTGCCAGCTGCATGCATAGCTACATTTCATATTTAATTAATTTACACATCACTGTTACAGCTATGGACTCCATAAATCAGTATTATTATTGGCCAACAGCAAGCAAGATTTGCATAACATTTGGTTAACATTTTATGTTACAAAATAATGCATTCATGCTTTATTATTGGTGCTTCTTATTGGCCATAAATTCATGAAACATTAGTAACGACATGCTTTAAAATCTAGTAAATTTAGCAGTTTTGCAAAATTTGTGTAAAAATGCCCCATTTATAGATATTTTAACCGTTTTATTATGATTTTCTTTATCCAAATACTGTTTGTCAAATTTTAAACCAACCAATCAATTGATCACTTAATCAAAAATGAACCAGAAGTTCTGGGTTATGTTTCAGTATGATGATATGTTATGAATAATGGAACTTTGGAATACTGAGTAAGGGTCTCATCTTCCTCTCATTTTTTGCAGCAAAAAATTTTGTTAGAGGAGTGTGACTAAACATATTTCACCCACAGCAAATCCTAATCAAGTTGTTGTCCAAATATTGTATGTCAATCAATCAATCAATCAATCAAAAAGCTTGTGCTTTTTTATCGGGGCGGTCTTTTATTTTGAAGCTTTTCCTCTGATCTGTCATTCAGAGCAAATTAATGGTTGGAGGGGCGTGGCTAAGCATATTTTGCCCAAAGCAAATCCTAATCAAGTAGTTGTCCAAATATTGTATGTCAATCAATCAATCAACCAACCAACCAACCAACCAACCAACCAACCAATCAATCAATCAATCAATCAACCAATCAATCAATTCATCAATTAATCAACCAATCCATCAACCAACCAA
>CAIGQQ010026964.1:4761454-4792450 GCA_903798035.1 Danio albolineatus | reverse complement strand
AATCAACCAATCCATCAACCAACCAACCAATCAATCAATCAATCAATAAATAAATTCATCAATTAATCAACCAATCCATCAACCAACCAACCAACTAATCAATCAATTAACCAACCAGTCAGTCAGTCAGTCAGTCAGTCAATCAATCAATCAATTAAGCAACCAATCCATCAACCAACCAATCAATTAATCAATCAATCAACCAACCCACCAACCAATCAATCAACCAACCAACCAACCAACCAACCAATCAATCAATTAGTCAGTCAGTCAGTCAATCAATCAATCAATTCATCAATCAATCAGTCAATCAATCAATTCATCAATTAATCAACCAATCCATCAACTAACCAATTAATTAATCAACCAACCAATCAATCAATCAACCAATCAATCAATCAAACAGCCAACCAACCAACCAATCAATCAATCAATCATTCAGAATGAACAGGATGTGTCTGCAGACTTATGTTTCAGATACTGTATTTTGGATGTATTTCAGATTATATCGAGTAGGGGCGGTCTTTTATTTTAAAGCTTTTCCTCTCATCTGTCATTCACAGCAAATTAATGGTTGGAGGGGCGTGGCTAAGCATATTTCGTCAAAATGACATCATCATTTAATAGTTTTTAATGAAAGATTACCAAAACCCTGTTTTGATTAATTTACCAAAGATTAATTGTTCACCACTACTAACAATGTAGTAAAATAAATTAGTAAAAAAAAGTTGAAGTAAAATAAAAATGGATTATTTTGATTCCATACCTACTTTAACAACATTATCTCTCATTCTGCTGGTTTTAACGTTTCGTGTACACTACAAACAAATATCAGTAAATTAGCAGGGTTTTTTTGTATTTTGAGATTTATGTTTTTGTTATTCCCATTAATTTATGCTATTCATTGTGAGACCTTGATCTCTCTTTTGTCAACTTCTGATGTTAATGAGTTGGAAAAAGTGACTTATTGACATTTTTAATAGTTTAAAGTGATTTATTGTCTGGTTTGGTGTTGTATATTACAATACAAAAGCCTTGTAATAAACTGCTTGTACGTTTTCTGCTATTTTACAGATTTATTTCTCTATATATTATTATTTTTTTTAAACATTATATTATTTCAAACTACTAAAATGTCAATAAAAGTCACTTTATTAAATGGTAGAGATGAATTTTCAACATCAAAAATTGACAGAGCAGAGATCAAGCTCCCATAATGCAATTTACAACCGTAAATATATGGAAAACACTTGTGAATCACAAAATATGTAAACAGTTAATTAACATTTTTTATTTTGGTTTCTTGATTAAGCTTCTGAATATTTCTCATTTTGTCTGACTTGGTTTGATTTTCATCATCTGCTGATTTGTCAACAGGATAAGGCAGGGTTTGTTATTTAGAACAGAAATAAAAGTGATGTGCCAGATTTTCTATCTGTGTCCAGATGAGCCCAGTAAACTGGAAGAACAAAGGGATTTCTAGTAATAAATGTCAAATGCAGACACTTGACATTTAAACAGACTCCCACAGTAAAACAGTCTTGTGTCTTTGGCCCATGCGCTGACATATTTTGTACTTAGTGGTCCAGGACTTTCCTCAATAGCAACTTGTCCAAATGAAATGCAGGTTTCATTTTTATTTTAAGCAAGTCTCACAAAATTACAGACTGGTAACTGGTGCCGAAACAAAAATCCACATTTTGTGTGTGTGTGTGTTTGTGTGTGTGTGGTAGTTGCTTTTTCTCAGTAATGAAATGCATTGCAGTTTATCTAATCTCACATCTCTTTGCACTTTCTTCAGTCATCTAAATGAGTGATTTGTACATATGCCAGTTCATTCAACTTCCCATGAAAATGTTTACTGAGCCATTGCTAATCTCCACAGTTAGGTGAATGAGCTTTATTTAAAACACTGCAAAAGTGCTTGTAAAGAAATCCACTTGACCACTTGAAATTTATCTTTTATTAGATATGGGTTTGAGTAAAAGTTTAGTATTATTTTTTTCAATAAAGGTTTCATTACATTTCTAGCACAATTTAAAAACATACTCAACCTGACAAAAGTTTTGTTGCCTATGCAAGTTTTAGGAACGACAAATAATAACTTGACTTCTAGTTGGTCGTTTGGTATCAGAAGTGGCTAATATGAAACACAAAGGCCTCTAGATTATGCTTTTTTATTTACCAAAATTAAATATGATCATGCGTCAAATATGATTTTTAATTATTTAAATAGGACAGTAAGGTCTGACTTTGCTTAGACAAAAGTTTTGCAACTTAACAGATATAATGTACAGTATAGAATATAAAGTCATGGTGCAGTGGAAAAATAATTAATATTGTCTATGACTCCAATGAGCTTGGAGGACTGCATCCATACATCTCTGCAATGACTCAAATAACTTATTAAAAAATCATCTGGAATGGCAGAGAAAGCGTTCTTGCAGGACTCCCAGAGTTCATCAAGACTCTTTGGATTCATCTTCAATGCCTCCTTTCATCTTGCCCCAGACATGCTCAATAATGTTCATGTCTGGTGACTGAGCTGGCCAATCCTGGAGCACCTTGACCTTCTTTGCTTTCAGGAACTTTGATGTGGAGGTTGAAGTATGAGGAGCAGCACTATCCTGCTGAAGAATTTGCTCTCTCCTGTGGTTTGTAATGTAATGGGCAGCACAAATGTCTTGATACCTCAGGCTATTGATGTTGTCATTCACTCTGTACATCTCACGCACGCCCCATACTAGATGTAACATCAAACCATGATTTTTTTCTTTACCAAACTTGACTAATTTCTGTGAGAATTGTGGGTCCATGCGGGTTCCAATAGGTCTTCTGCAGTATTTGTGATGACTGGAATGCAGTTGAACAGATTCATCAGAAAAAATCTACCTTCTGTCACTTTTCCAAATGATCAACTAGAAGTCAGGTTATTATTTGTTGCTCTTACAACTGAGACTTACATCAAGACTTTTGTCAGATAGTGTAATTAAACAACAATAAATGACTTGCCAAACAACTACAATCCGTTAGAATGACAAGTGTTTTTATTTGTAAAGATCAAAGCCTTGTTGACTTGCCCTAATAAATTTGACTTCCCTAGTTAACCAAACTAAGGTAAGCCTTCAAATTGGACTTTATGCCGAATACTAGTACTACTCTTGTAAAACATTATGTGCTGTCATCGTAGCAAAGGCTGTTTGTAACAAGTAGGGGACACTGAACAATGAAGTTGAGGATTCACGTGCAGTTTATTAAGAATCGTCTGGCAGGCAGTGGTCAACAGGTACAAACAGTAGAATAAGGGTAATTAAGAAGCACAGTCGTGGTCACAGGCAAAGACGTCGGTGCAGGTGTGATGTACTGTATAAATAGTCCAGGATATCAGTCCATGATAATCAGTGGTGATCCGGAGCTAGTGTGTGAGTGAAGTGCCTGATGTGAAATGTAGTGCAGTCTGGTGGGAGAATGGTAGATCAGGTAATAGTGAATGTTTTTCAGCAATCTGCAAGGGCTAGATTGCTGACGTTTGTCTGACGATGTTTGTGACGTTTGCTAAAATGTTGAAAATAATTTAGTTTTCAGTTGTTCAAAAAGTCAAAAAGTGTTATTCCAGCAAATGATGTCTTAATTCCTTTAAAATAAAAACATTGGTTTTGCAAAAATCAGCACATGGGTGATTGTAGAATTACAAGTACATTGCGGCTGCGTCCAAAATCATATACTACTACAGCAGATACTACAATTTAATTTGAATTTACTACACGGCGGTCAGAAAAGTGTATTCTGTATTGTATGAATATGAGTAGTATCAATTGAGTTCAGATGTACTATGTACATTTAAATAAGTAGTTTAAACTAGCAGCAAAATAAAAGTGCTTCAGTATACATGTAACGAAGGGCGCACTGACAACGGAGATGCGGATCCAAATGCAGGTTCAATAGCAAAGTCAGGAAAACAATGGTCATCAGGTGCAAACAGATATATACAGGCAGTCTAGAATCGTAGTCAAAGGGCAGGCAGATAATCAGAGGCAGGCAGCAGACAGGGATATTCAAATAACCAAGGCAAGAATCAGAACACACAGGAAAAGCAAGACAATGAAAAACGTTGTAGTGCCACTATATAGATAACATTACTCAGCACCAGTCAGTGTTTCTGTGCAGTTTACATAGTCTCTGGCTGCGTCCGAAACCGCCTACTACTCAGTAGGTACTGCATTTGAATGTAAGCGTACTGCTCGGCCGTTAGAAAAGTAAGTTCTATATAGTATGAATGTAAGTAGTATGAATGGAATTCGGACGTACTACATCCGCCATATTGTCAACGTCACGTGACCTACCTGCGTCAGTTGCGTCGCTTCACTCCCATTCATGAATTATCTCGCAGGGCATCATGGGATAGCGCAGCGTGCAAGGGATGCACACTACAGAATCTCGCCAGAAGTAGTAAGTAATCCGGGTACTTCTCGCATACTGATTTTCGAATTCTATGAATTCGGACATACTACTCGGCTCGCAGACTGATTTTAGCGTACTGTATAGTATGGAAGTATGCGGTTTCGGACGCAGCCTCTGAATCAGTGGTAACTGGCTTCAGCTGTGAAGCTCTAATCAGTGGTGACTTGGAGCAGGTGAGTGTGTGTTGCATGACTGGGCATGTAGTTCATAAACATGGTGGATTTGTAGTTCTTGTGTGAATTGTGTGTGTACCAGCGATCTCTGGATGTAGATCGCTGGTGATCGTGACAATACATTGTTTATTTTCTGTATTATTTATAATTTAAGTTACAAATTTGAAGTTCCTATGCATTCTGGTCAACTATGTTACATTGAGTACAAAAATTGCAAGTTAAAAATTAATAACCAAATCATATGTTTGCTCACATTTGAGCATTTTGCATCATTTAACATAATGAATTCAGTTTACGATTGCATTTAAGAAATGGATTTTTTGTCTATCATTCCAGCTTAAGGAAAACAAGTATCAGTCATGCACACAACTGTAAAATAAATCTTAAAAACAAACAAACTTTGACATTTCCAAATGGTCTTTTAAATTTTTCCAAAGCTGCCCATGAATGATTCATAAAACCAGAACATAATCTCTCGACTCATATACTTTGCCATTTTCTAGTCAGAAAATACAGCAGTTTACATCCATTGTGACTCATTAGTGAATGTTAGCGAAGCAAAAGTGAAATCAAAACAAAAGCCTGGTCCGAACGCCTGCTCAAACATCCCTGAATGCTGAGTACATTGTTTTCATAGCATGGATTTGTAGGAATCACAGAGCTGAAGAGCGGATTAGAGGAAAAAATGCGATGGCATTCCAGAGGTGCTGCTGTAGAAACCAAAGAGTTTGGCCAGTGTAACGGGTCAGTAGTTTCTGGACAGGTGATGTTTTCGCCCAGCAGCAAAGCCCATATTTGAGTCCCAACGTTCACCTACAGCTTTAACAATGAGCCACAAAGTCACACTTTTAGTGACCCCCCCTACAGTGTAATAATCGCCATCTCAGTGAAATTGAACAATACAATGCAACGTTTGATTTGACCGTTGTACCTCCTATTGTTCTTTGTAACTGGAATGATGGTGCTTTTACAGTTTGTTTCCTAGGCTGATTTCCTTTATATACAACTGCTTTTGTTTGTTATATAGTCTAAGAAACGTTTTCTTAATGTGCACGCATAATTAATTTTTTAGCTTATCATTAGTTTTCAGATGCCATATTTGTGATGCACGATCGCTTAACAGCAAGAAGGTCGCTGGTTTGAGCCTTGACTGGGTGAGTTGGCATTTCTGTTTGCCGTTTGCATGTTCTCCCCGTGTTCACATGGGTTTCCTCCGGGTGCTCCAGTTTTCCCCACAATCCCAAAGACATGTAGTATAGGTGAATTGGGTAAGCTAAATTGTCTGTAGTGTATGTGTGTGAATGAATGGGTATGGATGTTTCCCAATGATGGGTTGCAACTGAAAGGGCATTCACTGAGTAAAACATATGCTGGAAAAGTTTGCGGTTTATTCCCCTGTGGTAATAATTATTATTAGTAGTAATATTAGTATTTAAAAGACGTCTTAGTGTTACTCTTACGGATACTCAGACTTTTCATCTTAAAATATGCCAATAATTCTACTATGATATTTAATACTGAGTATTAATACTGTTTATTGTCTGTTTATACAGCTAATTGTTATATACATTGTAGAATGCTTTTAAAAATGATACAATTTCTGCCACTTTCGGGGATGAGAGGGCTATTTTAAATACCTTTAGTTAATATAATTGGTGCTAAAATGCCAGTTGAAGACAAAATCATAAAAATCAACCATTGTGATGACAACAAAAAGCAGAAAAAGTGCAGTGTTATGCAGGGAAATTCTGGGAAAGTCAATTTATGGTTACACTCTTAACAATTTCCTGTAGAATCTACTGTAACTTTACGGTAACTTACTGTAAATAATTTACAGCAAAAATACTGTATTTATATTTACAGCATCCATTGTATGTTTACTGTATTGTATATCTTTACTGTAAAATATTCAGCAATTTCCCCAATAAAACTTTAAAATACAGTAACATACTGCGAAAATGACCTATAGTATAATGCAGTTTATATGAGTTAAATACTATTTAATTTAGAAACAAAAACTTAACAGTGTATTCATATTAACCAAACTTACTGTTAACTAAGCTACGGATTGTTACTGTAGCATTTTTACCATTTTCTTTCACTGTTTAAATCACAGTCATTTTTTACAGTGTAGTAAACGTAAAAATAAAGTGCGTTTTAACTGTTTTCTCCACTCTACAAAAGCAAAAACTGGCCAAAGTTACAGAAACACCCTGCCAGAACAGGAGAAAATGTCAAAAAGAATAGTCTGAGGCGACCGCAGGAGGGTGAAGCTGAAGGCGGGGGGTAACAGTTGTGCTCAGTCTGTCCGTCCTGCAGAATTAATCTGGATTGTGTTCTAGCATGGCGATTCCCAGTATTGTGCTTCCCTCCGGAGCTGGAAGATTAAAAGTGTCCTGCTCATTCAGCTACCAAGAATAAACAGAGTAACACACACACAGCTAAGTCAAGAAGAGTGATTATACTTTTATGGGAACTTAACTCTTCAACCTTTAGTTCTCACAATGAAACTGGGCCTCCCAAGGTCTGTACCTGGAGGCCCGGGACATGAGGGAGGTACCTGGAAAAAAAGAACATGAAAAAATACAGTACATCTTGGCAAGCGAAACAATAATGGGAAGTCCAATGAGTTTGTCACTGTGTGCAGTCTCTTCGTTATTATTCTTCAGTCTGCTAAAGAAGAGGGCGAAGAAAATGAACTTTCGCATCCTTCCTAGTGACAGATTCCTATACGTGTTAGACTGATTTGACTGTAAATGTGATTCTTAACAGTGAGACAATGCTCATTTATGGGAATTTGCAAAAGGACCAACGGCTCTCAGGAAGCCATTGAGGATGTTTCCATTGAGGAGAGTTTAATGTCTGATTCACCGTTCCCATGCAGTCAAATGCTTATAAACTACTGTAGGTAGGTTCCTAAGTACTTTGGCATCAATGTTAATGACCCTTTGGCACATTGCCTACGATCATTTCAACTTTAAGTATCGCTAAATGAATATACTTGAAGTTCAAAGGTGGAACGGTTGATTTGTTTTTTTTTTTTGTCGTGTGTGTCTGAAATGTTTGAGTCCAGATAGGAGTGCAGGGGAGCATGGGTGTGGTCAGGGCTGCTTATGTTTAGCTTCCTCTAGAGTTTTGTCGATTGTGTACTCATAAACATGTGCTGACAAATAGACTTGGCTCTGGACACATTTATGGGCGGTTTGTTGCGTTTTATTATAAACAGATTGAAGACGTTTCTTTCCGATCAGGCTTAGAGAACGTGCGAGATCTAAAAACAAAAGTGCTATCCGGTGTGTTTTAAGATCGAGATTTGTTTGTCAGTTGCTTCAAATGCACGCTTGAAAATATAAATGTTGTAACATTGGGTTTTCACAGAGATGCCATTGAAGAACTTTCTTTTTCGTGGTTACCAGTGGTGGAAAGAGTACTGAAAATTTTTTACTCAAGTAAAAGTACCATTACTTGCCCAAAAATGTAGTGCAAGTAGAGTAAACGTATCTGTAGTAAATATTACTTGAGTAAAAAGTAGACCTTTTAAAAGTACTCGAGTAGTGAGTATTAAACTGTAAAAAGTTGATGCGTTTACAGAATGTTACGTTTACACATCCCAGCACAAACAACATGTGTATTTATGTGTATGTGAATTAGTGTATTTAGGGATTTTCCTATTTTCTTTCATTCCTTCCAAGCTTCCTTCAATTATTTGTTTGTTCCCTCCTTCCTTCATTCATTCGTTTGTTCGTCCCTTCGTTCCTTCCTTGAACTGAATTCGTTCAGTCCTTCCTTGAATTCTTTCTTCATTCGTTTGGTCCTTCCTTCTTTCCTCGCTTCATTTGTTCGCTCATTCTTTCTCATTATTCGTTCGTTCCTTCCTTCTTTCCTTCCTTAGTTTGTTCAGTCCTTCCTTGAATCCTTCATTTATTTGGTTCTTCGATCCTTCCTTCCATTCCTTGTTTGGTCCTTCCTTTTATTTCGGTCAGTCCTTCCTTTTATTCTTCATTCGTTCCATTTAGTGATTGTTTAAGCCTGTTTGGTGATTTTAGTCATCATACAGTCGACATCCATAATTTTCAGTGACATGCAGTCTATACAAGGTCTCTGGGTCATTGCGTGTAAAGATTTTGGACATCTTTTTGGACATTTTTAATGTTTCCAAAAGGTTTGCGGCATTTATAAAGTGCCCATGTGTCTTGAGGTTGTTCAGTATGATGTGATTTACTTTCTATGTGTGATTTCATTTTTTAACACATTTTTTAACCCAACAGTTTTAATAACTAATTTATTTAGTCTTTGCCATGGTGATTGCACATAATGATTTGTTAGGGATTTTACAAGATAGTAGTTTTAAGCATAAAGTGCAATTTAAAGTATTACATAAGTTAATTCATTTAATTAGACAAGTCATTTTAAACAGTGGTTCGTTCTGAAGCCAATAAAAATAATAATTTATTTAATAATATTGCCCTAAAATAGTCTTAAAATGTTAAAAACTGCTTTTGTTCCAGCCAAACTAAAATATATAAGACAGAGGGAAAAATATTAAATGAAAATTACATTTCCTTGATCTGTTAAACGTCTCTTGGGAAGTTTCACTGTATAAAGTCCAAATGTCCAAATATGTTTTTTTGCAGCTGTTGATGTTCTTTTTTTGAGATCATCTTGCGCTCTTCTTTTTGTGCCAAAGTTGACTGCTGTGGTTTCCAAAGCTGGCACTTTTTGTTCATTCTTTTTTGAAGGGATTTACAGTGAACTGCAGGTGCTGTGGTCCTGTGGGCTGTATGCTACTATTGTGAGAGGAACAATGGCACTGAAAGCTTGGGAACCGCTCCTTTGCTTTGTTCTCGACTATTGTCTGTTCCCAGGATGTCCTTCAGGAAAATGACAAAAAAGGTCAAGCAACTGACACACTGCATTACCTTCACAAGACGATGACATGATTGGCAGGAGAAAACAATGGGAATGCTTGATTCTTTAAACGTACACGGTCAAGATTTATGAATGCAGGCTTTACATTGTATTTCTGAGAGAAAACAATAAAGAAGATTGTAAGTTACATATGGAGAAAAGTGCAACGAGTTCACTGAGAATCAGTCCATGGGTTGATTCAGAGTAAATTTTAATGTACGGTATGTGAAAATCATAACAAAGGCTTGTGAATGAACTAACAATGGAATTATGAAGTGCTGATTTATAAAACTAATTGAGTGTTTTCTGGTGCATGTTTCAAAACGTCTTTTGTTAACTTTAGAATAGATTAAAATTTAATTATGAATTAAAAATGAAATCATAACGTCAAACTTATTCAATGTTTTATGGTAAACCATGCTTCAAAATATCTAACTTTAGTTCTACAGTATATTCTACTTATAGAATTAACTATGAAAATAGAACTATAATATAAAACTGATTGAGTGTTTTCTTGTAAAACATGCTTCAAAACATCTTAACTTTCATTTTACCTTTTGTTTATTTTATAGTTAATTAAAAATAAGTCATAAATAATAAAAAAAAATCATAATGATTGAGGGTTGTCTTGTAAAACATGCTTCAAAGCATCTTACCTTTATTTTGATATTTTCTTTTTTTTAGAGTTAATTAAATGGACTAGAATTATAATGTAAAACTGATCTAGTTTTTGGCGGCATGGTGGCTCAATGGTTAGCACTGTCTCCTCACAGCAAGAAGGTTGCTGATTCAAGTCCTGGCTGGGCCAGTTGGCATTTCTGTGTGGAGTTTGTATGTTCTCCCCATGTTGGGGTGGGTTTCCTCCAGGTGCTTCGGTTTCCCCCACAGTCCAAAGACATGCGGTATACTGTAGGTAATATAGATAACCCAAATTGGCCTTAGTGTATGAGTGGGTGTGTAAATGTGAGGGTGTATGGGTGTTTCAGAGTACTGGTTTGCTGCTGAATGGGCCTTCGCTGTGTAAGACAAATGCTGGAATAGTTTGTTCGTTCTGCTGTGGTGACCGCTAATGCAGAAGCTAGTAAGGACAATGAATGTATGAATGATTTAGTGTTTTTTTGTAAGATATGCTTTAAAATATCATAACTTTAATATGATCTGTTCTTTATTTTTAGAATTAATTATGAAAGAATAAAGAATTAAAAATGGAGTTTTAATGTAAAAACTGATTTAGTGTTTTCTTGTAAAACATACTTCAAACATCATTAATATGGTTTTATAAATTTTTAAAAATGAATAATTAAAAATGTAATTTGTCTGCAAAAAATGCTTCAAAACATCTTTAGTTGATCTTTTGATATTTTTAAAATAAATTTAAAAATTATGAATGGAAAGAAAAACATTTCATTGAACAACCAATTGGGTTTTCTTGTAAAACACGCTTCAAAGCCTCTTAACTTTAATTTAGTTTTGTTTATTTTTAAAGATGAATAATGAATAAAAAATGGAATTATGAAATAAAACCGATTTAACAATCTTAGCACAAAGTCTAAATCGCATGGCACAAAAGCATTAAGAGCATGTCCAAATCCACTTCGCTATTTTAAGGATGGAAAAATACGGTTTGTGCCCCGGCACATGGTCTAACAGGGTTGTGCTTATTCTTCTAATGAGTTAAGGGATGTTTTTGAGCATAACGTGCATTAAACCAATCAGGGTCTCATCTTCCATTCCCTTTAAGAGTCAGCATTTGCTATTTACATGGCGGACTTTATAAGTAGAAAAACTGAACTCTTCACTAAGGAGAAAACAGTTAAACAGACCATCTACAGCGTTAGGACAAAGAATGAGTCTCCTCCATTCGGCCTCTTTACTTTCTCTTTACTTTACTCTTTACTCCTTTACTTTACTCATCTATTTTTGTGTATAAGGAAATGGTGGAAACCCACTCCACTGAAGACATCAAATAGCCTACATATTTAATTTCCTATTTCATTCAGTCCAAACAAATAAATGAACAATAATAACAAAATGTGGTCAAAAAAAAGTTATATCCAAAGACACGTCCTGTTCTTATGCCCCATATGGTGATGCATACGTCTCCAAAACCTCACAGGTGGAGTAATCTAAACTTGTTTTTTAGTAAAACAAATATAAATATGCATATAATAAATAATACTGCGAATAATAATAACATTATACAAATGCAAATTGCCGTGAATAAACTGAAAAAAAAAGCTTGGGGAGGTTCAAGTCCCCATGTTTTAAAACATCTTAACTTTAATTTTATCTTTTATTTCTTTTTTGAATGAATTAAAAATAAATTAAGAATTAAAAATGGAAATATAAATATCAATTAAAATTTGTTTAATGTTTTGTTGTAAACCTTTTATCTTTATTTTTAATATATTTTTAGAAGTACAGAAGAACAAGTTACATATTCTGAAGCAAGGATAAGTGGTTATTGCCTCTTGAAAATGTGATGCTGTAGTTTGTGAATGCTTGGTTGTTAGTGTGTTGATAAATTAGGTTGTCTAAACCAGAACCCAATACTAGTCACTGAGGTGAATGATGTTATTGAATCAGCCAAACATTCTTTAAGCTCTGTTTGGGTGCTGGGATGTTATTTCTGTGCTTTTCAGGTACAGTTAGACATTGCAAACACAGACCAGAGCTGTATTGTGGATGTTATGTAACTCCTCGCACATGCATGGAGGAACATGTTTTTTTTATAGATGACATACTTTAAATAAATACAATTATTCAGTTGATGGTAAAGGAGGATTTTTTATTTTTTTAGCTTTTACTGTTTTAGTGAACATTCAGAAATTATTCTAGAACTTCATTTTCATGTAGTTCCTATTATTTATTTATTTTTCATTTTAATTTGAGATCAGCGAGATTTTATTTCCAATAAAGTTTGCAGTTTGTCTTTTAGTAGATATATTAAATAAGAGACTTGCTTTGTTCACCAAGTAATTGGATCTAATTGGATTTGCATCGTAAACATTAAATAAAAGTTAAAAATGTAGTATTTATTATTTTATATTAATTAGTTATTTATATATATATATATATTAGTCATGATACTCTCTAGTCATTCCACATAAATCTGCAGATTTTTAACAAAATTATCTTCATAAATAGCAAAAAATGTCTGCAGATTCTGTCTGGCCCTAGTAATGACTGAACAAAAAAAACACACACATGCTTAATCCCGGTCCAGCCTGAAGATAGTGGCAGGAAATATCGGCTTGGGCTTGGATTCAGGCAGAGAATCTAAATACTAGTATAAGGTGATGTGAAAAAAAAACATTGCTGTTCAACTTGGGCGGAAGTGACAAACTGCAAGCTTTGGATGTTTATATCAGTTTTATATTTTTAAACATGATTTTTTTTGGAGAATCAGTTTTGGAGCACACTAGCTTTTAGATATCCTTAAAACTTAAAGACTCAAACTAACATCTAATTTTTTTATTTCACAGGACCTTTAAGCAGCACAGCTACTGTATGTTCAACATTGATAATAACCATTACGTAATGTTACTTGAGCACTAAAACGTCATGTGTGTGTGTGTGTGTGTGTGTGTGTGTGTGTGTGTGTCTGTGTCTGTTCTTTTAAACAGATGCAGCACCTTTATAGTATGGCTTTGAGAAAACTCTTAGGATGTCCTTGCCTTTTGGAGTGCTGCTTATTGTTAGATTACATCTGTCTGTGAGTGCTGTTCTTACATTTTTTCCAAGGGAAATGATGCCTCTCACTCGTCAAAACTATTTATAATCAGAAGTGACTGTTGCATGTTGGGAAGGCAATTACAACAGGATGTGACCCGTGTCCGCGTTTACAGTTCTCAAAGCAGGGTGGAGAGAAGCTCAAATGAATCAAAACAATCCTCCCCAGCAGCAAGTGCTTGATACTGAAGACTATCTGCTGCACTGCTGCAGAAAATGAGATTGGGGTCAGAGGTCAGATGCTATACTAAACAACTTCAAGAAGCTCATTATGAAAGAAAATCATGAGACATCAGATTCTCAGATCAGCTGACAGCACACACTTCTTAGCATTTTAGTACTTCATATTGCATCGGCCCTTTTTGATCAATTTAATCCAAGTAATGTAATAAATAATAATAAAAAAAATAATAATAATAATTCATTCATTCATTCATTCGTTCATTCATTCATTTAATTATTCATTCATTCATTTTCAACTGCTTTTCCAGGGCCGGGTTGCGGAGGCAGCAGTCTTAGGAGAGAACCCCAGACTTCCCTCTCCCAAGACACTTCCTCCAGCTCCTCTGGGGGGATCCCGAGGCATTCCCAGGCCAGTTGAGACGTAGTCTCTCCACCGTGTCCTGGGTCTTCCACCAGGCCTCCCCCGGGGGAACATGCCTGAAACACCTCCCTAGGTAGGTGTCCAGGAGGCATCTGAAACAGATGCTTGAGACACCTCAGCTGACTTCTCGTGATGTGGAGGAGCAGCGGCTCTACTCCGAGCTCCTCCCGGGTGACAGAACTCCTTACCCTATTTATAAGGAGTTGCGCCTTGCCAACTTCCAAGGAAACTCCATTTCGGCCGGTTGTATCCGAAATCTTGTCCTTTCGCTCATTACCCGAAACTGAATAGTAATAATAATAAAAAGGGGTGACACGGTGGCTTAGTGGTTAGCACAGTGATGTCACCTTACTGCAAGAAAGTCACTGGTTCGACCCCGGCCAGTTTGCATGTTCCTGCTCCTGTTAAATTGGCTGTAGTGTGTGTGTGAATGAGTGTGTTGGTGTTCCCCAGTATCTGCATCCGCTGTTTAAAACATATGCTAAATTAGTTGCTGGCTAATTTCTCTTTGGTGACCCCTGATGAGTAAAGGGAGTAAGCCAATGGAAAATTAATGAATGAAAATATTATTATTATTATTATTAATAATAATAATAATAATAATAATAATAATAATAATAATAATAATAATAACAATAATAATAATAATAATAATAATAATAATAATAACAATAATAACAATTATATTATTATTATTATTATTAATATTATTATTGTTAATTTAATTATTATTATTATTGTTGTTGTTATTGTGTATAGTGTTATTAATAATGTAATTTATTATAATAATAAATATGGTGGTTAATTTTGCTTTGTCGATCAGGGACTGAGCAGAAAAAAAATGATTGAATTATGATAGTAAATATAGTTTTGTTTTCCAGCAGCTTGCTAAATTCATTCAAAAGCAAAACAAAGACCTTAAAAAAACTGTATTATGTGAATAATATCAAGTGTTTTGTAAAATTTGGTATCAAATAAACTAAATGAAAGTATAATTTTTTTCTTAAAAAAAAAAAAAAAAATATATATATATATATTTTATTTTGTGTTTGCCAGCATCATATTTACAGCTAAACAAATTCATTCATTTTTCATTTTCTTTTTGGCTTAGTCCCTTATTAATCCGGGATCACCACAGCGGAATGAACCACCATCTTATCCAGCATATGTTTTATGCAGTGGATGCCTTTCCAGCTGCAACCCCTCTCTGGGAAACATCCATACATACTCACTCACACACATACACTACTGACAATTTAGCCTACCCAATTCACTTGTACCACATGTCTTTGGACTTGTGGGGAAAGGGGAGCACACGGAGGAAACCCACGCAACCACGGGGAGAACATGCAAACTCCACACAGAAATGCCAACTGACCCAGCCGAGGCTCGAACCAGCGACCTTCTTGCTGTGAGGCGATCGTGCTACCCAATACGCCACCATGGCGCCCTAAACAAATTTATATAAAAGCTAAACATTTGTAAGATATGCTCTTTTCAGTAATGTAATTTACGCTATTTAGCATTGTATTTTTATTTTTACACTTAAACCTCAGTAATTAAAATAAAAAACAGTAATGTTTGAATAATTTAAACAGTTTAGCAATGGAAAGTAATCCAACAAAATAATAAAAAATGATAATTATGTGTATAACAAAAGTGTTAATATGAAAATTTTAAAAAGTCTCTTTTTTTAACAACTTCCTGAGGTTTATCCCACATGTGCGTTGCTGTAGACCGAAAGATAGATGCTTCTCTCATGACCGTTTCTTATTCAAGCACAAGTCATAAAACCAAAAGACAAAACAAACAAGAACAGTTGTGGGCGACTGACCATGCCAAACTTTTGGAGAAAAAGGCAGCTGGAGCGTTGCTTGATGTCATTTCAGCAAAACCCCTTTAATTAGAAAATGGCAGCCTGTAAGAAACTGGATGGGGACGTGGAACGCAAGCTTTGTTTATTAAACATTTCCTCTTAGTTTATTTATTTCTGTATATTAAGTAGCACTAGTTATCCTTTCATAATTTAAAGGAATATCCACACAACAAAAGTATGATTCCAGAGTGTGAATAAGTTATGCTTCTGCAACCAAATGGGTGATGGGAAAGCTGGGATACGGCACCTTTGTTTAGGCTGTTTTTGTGTCTGGCTATCATCAGTATCATTACAGGGCTAATCTGGGTGTGGTTGGCAGGAAGAGACTCGACCCAGTGTACCCAAAACAAAGACTGGAGCGGAGAATCCAGAGCTACTACAGCAACTGCAAGGCTGAACTCTGAAGGTTTCAGAAGTTTTTTTCCCCAAAGCATTTAATGGATTACTCTGTGAGAATAAAGAAAAAACAGCAGAAGGCAGAGCTTGGATATTAAAGGCAGGAGTATTATTCAGTTTTATGCACAAAAAAGGATATAGGTATTAGAACTTTTATCTGCGTAGTCGAAGTACGAATATTAGCCCTTTTGTGATATTCTAATTCTTTTAAAATATTTACCGAACTGAGTGAAGATTTTTTTATTGAACACATTTTTTTACATAATAGTTAGTTTCTCAAGTAACTGCAACAAAATATAAAAAAATGGTTGCAGCTTCCAGTTCATGTGACCTTTAATGACAGAAAGACATTTTGTGTTTTTTATTGTATTTTAATTAGTTAATCAGGTTTTAATTAAACTTTTTAAGTTATGCAATGTTTAACAATTTTTTTTTTAATCAGTTTGTTTAATGTAAGTTGAGATCAGGGGCGTCGCTAAACCCCATTTACTATTTTTTTTTTTTTTTTTTAAATGAATTGACAGTGCCCCAGAAAATGCGATTTTACTTTATATGCAAGTGTATTTATGAAGAGTGGTAATCCCAGAATAGACGCTATTCTGTGCAACTGAACTAATGCAGGCAAAATCAATGTAGTTTAATCAAACTGATGCAAGTGCATCTCACACACCGCTCCTGCTTGACGCACTGCTCCAACTCCCGGTGTGAGTCTAGTCCTGGTTGTGAACATGCATGACGAAATGATATGCGCTGCTCACGCAATGCTTATGCGTTATGAAACTGGCGTAACAGCCTTTTATTTGTATAAATATATATATGTACAGTGCATCCGGAAAGTATTCATAGCGCTTCACTTTTTCCACATTTTATTATGTTAGAGCATTATTCCAAAATGCATTAAATTTATTTATTTCCTCAAGATTCTACACACAATACCTCATAATGACAATGTGAAAAAATATATTTTTTTAATTGTTGCAAATATATTAAAAATACTAAACCTGAAAAAATTACACTTACATAAGTATTCATATCCTTTGCTGTGAAGCTCTAAATTAAGCTCAGGTACATTCTGCTTCCACTGATCATTCTTGAGATGTTTCAGCAGCTTAACTGGAGTTCACCTGTGGTAAATTCAGTTGATCTGACATGATCTGAAAAGGCATACACCTGCCTCTATATTTGGTCCCAGGGTTGACAGTGCAGGTCAAACACAAACCAAGCATGAAGACAAAGGGATTGTCTGCAGACCTACGAGACAGGATTGCCTTGAGGCACAAGGCTGGGGAAGGTTACAGAAAAATTTCTGCTGCTCTAAAAGTTCTAATAAGCACAGTGGACTCCATCATCCATAAGTGGAAGATGTTTGGAACCACCAGGACTCTTCCTAGAGCTGGTCGGCCATCTAAGCTGAGTGATTGGGGAGAAGGGCCTTAGTCAGGGAGGTGATCAATAACCCAATGGTCACTCTGTCTGAGCTCCAGCGTTCTTCTGTGGAGAGAGGAAAATCTTACAGATGGACAACCATCTGTGTAGCAATCCACCAATCAGGCCTGTATGGTAGAGTAGCCAGACGGAAGCCCCTTCTTAGCCTGGAATTTACCAAAAGGCATCTGAAGGACTCTCAGACGATAAGAAACTAAATCTCTGGTCTGATAAGACTGAAATTGAACTCTTTTGAGTGACTGCCAGGTGTTACATTTGTAGAAAACAAAGCACCGCTCATCACCAGGCTAATACCATCCCTACAGTGAAGCATGGTGGTGGCAGCATCATGGTGTGGGGATGTTTTTCAGCAGCAGGAACTGGAAGACTAGTCAGGATAGAGGGAAAGATGAATGCAGCAATGTACAGAGACATCCTGAATGAAAATCTGCTTCAGTGTGCTCTTGATCTTAGACTGGGGTGACGGTTTATCTTCCAGCAGGACGATGATCCAAAGCACACCGCCAAAATATCAATGAAGTGGCTTTAGGACAACTCTGTAAAAGGCCTTGAGTGGCCCAGCCAGAGCCCAGACCTAAATCCTATTGAACATCTCTGGAGACATCTTAAAATGGCTGTACACTGTCGCTTCCCATCCAACCTGATAGAGCTTTAGAGGTACTGCAAAGAGGAATGGGCAAAAATTCCCAAAGACAGGTGTGCCAAGCTTCATATTCAAAAAGACTTGAGGCTGTAATTGTTGCCAAAGGTGCATCAACAAAGTATTGAGCAAAGGCTGTAAATACTTCTGTAGATGTCATTTTTCAGGTTTTTTATTTTTAATAAATTTACTATTTGCAGTTTTAACTTTTTTTCTCTCAGATTGTCATTATGGGGTATTGTGTGCAGAATCTTGAGGAAATAAATAAATTTAATCCATTAATTTAATTAATTAATTTAATAAGGCTGTAACATAAATAAATGTGGAAAAAGTGAAGCGCTATGGATACTTTCCGAATGCACTGTGTGTGTATATGTGTGTGTATATATGAATGTATATATATATATATATATATTTTTTTATTTTTTTTTTGAGGGGGCTTAGTTGATGTCTTGCAATACCCCCTGGTTAAGATGACTTGTATCAGTGTATAATATGTCAAAGAATATCTTACTCTTTCCATAGGTTATAATCTTGTTTAACTACTGAATTGAATATACCATAGAGGAATAACTTTGTTTTGAAAGCCAGCAGATTCAGAGCATAGATACTAAGACACAGTTGCACAGTTGGCTATATTATAAGACAGAATTATGGTAAACCAGTTCAAGTGCTGAAAATAGACAGGGAGAGGAGTCTATTGCAGATGTGAGATAAATGGTCTTCCTCTGAACGGAACCCATGGGATTAAAAGAGAGGCATTTCTGGTTAGATGGCAGAGCCAAACCCTCAGAGACAAACAGCACACCAAAGGGAATCTACAGCCTGTTGCAGTTATACTCATGTCTTTGCTCTGACAGTATGAAATGAAATTATGAATCAAATTTATGCAACTGGAGTGCTATATGTGATTTTATGAAATTGATGACTTGACTAATGCTGCATGTGTTTAACTTTGCAGCCTCCTAATATCATGAATGAAATAGTTTGAACTCTGTCCTTTGAAAAAAAAAGCTAAAATAATAATGAAAAAAGTTTGTATGCAGTCTATAATGTAATTATGGATGAAATATGTTGTAAAGCTGCCAATGAGCATGTTTTCCACATCCTGTTGTCACAGCTCTGACCCTTTTTTCCCTCAGTGATTTGTATTTATGGTGTTTTACACCATAAATGATGTTAAGACTCCTGATTCCACAAAACAAGGTAATTATGGCTTTATGTCTCATAACTGAAACTTTAAATCTCACACGTGTGACTTTTTTTTATAATAGGGTGTCCACAGGGTCATAAAAGTCTTAAATCCAAAAAACAAAATTTTAGGCCTTAAAAAGTCTTAAATCTACTAAAATATTTTGTTGTAGGTCTCTTTTTTTCTCAATAAAAGTTTTAACTTTAATAATGAATATTAATAATTAATGAATATTTAATAAATAAATAACTTTTTATTTACCGTAATGGTTTAATTGCTGTCCTTACAGTAACATTTGTTTGAAAGTTCTCTATGTATTTACTGCTGAGAAGACTGACCTGACCTATATGTATTCTTATTCTTATTCTTATTAAAGTTGTTACTATTATTGTTTTTGTTGTATTATTAAATGTACAGTATTAAATTATAATCATATTTTGATTGGGCAAGTGAAAGTCTTTCCCAACTAGGATATATTAAAAAAAACAAAAAAAACATAGTATTTAGTCCTGTATAGGTCTAAAATGTCATTCATAATGCTCTTAAAATGTCTTAAAATACCTTAAATTTAACTTGGTGCAACCTGCAGAAACACCTGTATGAGTATGAATGTATTAGGATAGAACGTTTTTGAGCACCAAATAATGATATCAGAACAATATCTTGAGGATCATGTGAAACTGAAGACTAAAATAATCATTGACAATGATGAAAATGTATAATAATAATAATAATAATAATAATAATAATAATAATAATAATAATAATTATTATTATTATTATTATTATAATAAATTTTATTTTTTCCCCAATATTACAGGTCATGTTGGTTATATATATATTTTTATAATACTGTATATATTCCACCTTGGCGTCACGGTGGTGCAAAGAGTAGCATGATCGCCTCACAGCAAGAAGGTCTCTGGTTCGAGCCTCGGCTGGGTCAGTTGGTATTTCTGTGTGGAGTTTACATGTTCTTCCCGTGGTTCACATGGCGTTTTCTCTGGGTGCTCCGGTTTCCCCCACAGTCCAAAGCCATACGCTATAGGTGAATTGGGTAAGCTAGATTGTCCGGTATGTGTGTGTATGGATGTTTCCAAGTGAGGGGTTGCAGCTGACAGAGCGTCCGCTGCGTAAAACATATCCTGGATAAGTTGGCGGTTCATTCCGCTGTGGCAACCCCTGATTAATACAGGGACTAAGCTGAAAAGAAAATGAATGACTGAATATTCCACCTTGGATTGTAAAAGTTTCAGATCTTTATTACAGATCGCAATCATTTGTATTGTTACACTTTATTTATTTAATATTGTGTGTGTGTGTTTTTAAACATTTTTCTTAAAGGTATAGTTCATGCAACAATAACACTTCTGTCATAATTTACTCCTACTTTCAATTTTTTCGATTTTCTTCTAAACAGTTTCCTTCTTCTGTTGAACATGAAAGAAGATATGTTGAACAAAGCTGAAACCCTGTCAAAAGGGCGGCCTGGTGGCAGTGGTTAGCACTATCGCCTCACAGCAATAAGTTCAATTCGGCATTTCTGTGTGGAGTTTACGTGTTCTCCCCGTGTTGGTGTGGGTTTCTTCCGGGTTCTTTGGTTTCCCCCATAGTCCAAAGACATGCGCTATAGGTGAATTGGATGAACTAAATTGGCTGTGTTTGAATGAGAGTGTGTATGGGTGTTTCCCAGTACTGGGTTGCAACTGGAAGGGCATCTGCTGCGTACAACATATGCCACAATAGTTGGTGGTTCATTCCGTTATGGCAATCTCCAAAATAGATTCTAAGCCGAAGGAAAATAAATGAAAGAAAACCTGAAACCATTTACTACCATTGTATTCGTTTTTCCTACTGTAGTCAATGTGTTTCTTCAAAACATCTTCTTCAGTGTCAAACCGGAGCATGAAACCCACACAACCACGGGGAGAACATGCAAACTCCACACAGAAATGCCAACTGACCCAGCCGGGGCTCGAACCAGCGACCTTCTTGCTGTGAGGTGAACGTGCTACCCACTATGCCACCGTGGCACTCCCATTTTAATTTTAAGGTAAACTATTGCTTAAAAATATTTAATTTTTAACAGCCAAAATTGTTGATAATACTTAACTATTCCAAGTTTAAATGTATCCTTCTCATTATTTCATATATCATTCATTTTCTTAAACCATTTTACTTGAGTATAAATATTTATATTCATATAAAAGTTCAACATGATGTTCTCCGAGACAGAAATAGACTTAAGCATGTGTTTGTGTCTAATGTCAAAGAATACCTTGTTCTCTCCACAGTTTCTTTAAAGCTTGTGTTATTATGAGCACACTCTTCCCTTTCCGCAGTTCTCACACGAACAACTCACCTATCAACTTTATATCAGGAAGTTCATATCCCGACAACATGATAGCTAATGATATACCGCATGTACGAGCACCTCTTTCCTTACCTCTTTGTGACCGTTTTCATTGTGACACTACTAGAGGATGAAAAATACTCCCCTCTGCTTTCATTGCAATAACAGTGATAACTCTGAATCAACACGATAACGTTGACGTATTGGATGTTGTGTCACCCCAGAGAGGCATGAATCAGACATCATTACGTCCAGATACGTGAGTCGTCTGTATTGGAAAGCCGCCCTGATGCATCGCACATCATCGGTCATGGCGTTCACCTTCATTAGTCTTCATTAAAATAGTTTAGACATGAAATTACCAAACGGTTATGAGGGCTTTAGAATCATCTAAAAGATTTAATGCCACCCCGGGATGAGAATATCCTGAAAGAACAATTTCAGCTCATACTGATCCAGTGAAATGACTTTTTCTGGCAACCTGGCGCTGTGTTGTTTAGCTGCGAGTTGTAAAAACAGTGTGTCAGTGGTGGTGTGCTGACACACTGGGGAACAGCGCGAGCCTCTTAACATCATTATTACATTAGCTCTTAATGGGCCGAATTTTGCCAATTACTGACGGCACAAATAGCAAAAATAGGTTTGTTCGTTCTGTGAGGGCACTGAAGATGTCATGCTATTGTGTTATAAACAAATTGGAAAATAATTGAGTTTAGATTTTATCAGGGAGGAGGAACTTGTTTTCACCCCGCTATCTCATTGCTGTGACTTTCCGTTGCATTTACATGCGGCCAGGAGGGATTAGCATGAATAATTCTTATAAAATAGCAAAAAGCTCTGTTTATTTCCTCCGAGTGCATTCGGCTTGTGAAATATGAATGGGGTCTGGGCTGTTTTGTCATGGAATTTTAGCTTAACACATAACAGTAGTGTAACCTTTCATTTTTTGGTTCCTGAAAGGAATGCAGAGCTGAGAGTCTGTGCACTCCACAAAAAAAAGCTGGGTTGTTTTAACAAAGCGTGGGTTAAAATATGGACAAACAGAAAGTTTATTTTTTAATTAAATTTGAATGACAATTTTTAACTACACTTTTTAACTTTTTAACAGTTGGGTTTGTCCATTTTTGACCCAACATTGGGTTAAAACAAGCCATCATTTTTAGTGCTGTGTTCTCTTGCGGTTGATTCACAGCAAGTGTGTGTAAGACGGTTCAAGCTAAATGTTATCATATGATTGAAAATTTAATCGTATTATTTACGTAACCGTTCCTCTAATGTTTAGGAATGCTCCTTCCTGTACAAATATTACACAATGATAATGTGAACTGGATTACTTGAAGTGTAAATCCTCTGTGGTGAAAAGCTTTTTTCAATTCCCAGTAAACAGATTAAATTTGTGTCTGTCTGTCTGTCTGCCTGTCTGTCTCTCTGTCTGTCTGTCTTTCTGTCTTTCTGTCTGTCTTTCTGTCTGTCTGTCTGTCTGTCTTTCTGTCTGTCTAGCTAGCTGTTTGCCTTTCTGTCTGATTTTTTTTTCTGTCTATCAGTCTGCTATCTGTCTGTCTCTCTATCTAACCATGTGTCTGTCTGTCTTTCTGTCTGTCTGTCTGTCTAGCTAGCTGTTTGCCTTTCTGACAGATTTTTTTTCTGTCTGTCAGTCTGCTGTCTGTCTGTCTGTCTCTCTATCCATCCATCTGTCTGTCTGTCTGTCTGTCTGTCTGTCTTTCTGTCTGTCTGTCTGTCTAGCTAGCTGTTCGCCTTTCTGTCTGATTTTTTTCTGTCTGTCAGTCTGCTGTCTGCTGTCTGTCTGTCTCTGTCTATCCATCTGTCTGTTTTTCTATCTGATATTTGTCTGTCTGCCTGTCTGTCTGTATTTGTCTAGTGTCTGTCTGTCTTTGACTTTCTGTTTGATGTCTGTCTGTCCTTCAATTTAGTTCAATTCAATTCATTAATTGCTTTATTGGCATGACAAATGTTAAAGATGTATTGCCAAAGCATTTATAAAGTTTACATAAAAAAAACATACATATATAATAGAAAAACACAGTAAATAGTAGTTGTAGTAGAAAAAAAGATCTATTATAACACAATTTTAATAAAAATATGAATAATATATCATATTATTCAATACATCATGTTATTATGCCTGTCTCTATCTATTCATCTGTATTTATCTAATGTCTTTCTGTCTGTTTGTTTGATGTCTGTTTGTCTGTCTGTCTCCGTCCATCCGTCCGTCTGTCTGTATGTTGATCTTTATGTTTGTCTGTTTGATATCTGGCTGTCTGTCTGTTTCTCTCTGTGTCTGTCAGTTTTTCTATCTATCGGTATGTCTGTCTGTCTCTCTGTCTATCTGTTTATGTCTGTATGTCTGTCGACCTGTATTTATGTCTGTTTTTTGTCTCTCTTTCTGTTTGTATGATGTCTATCTGTCTGTCTGTCTGCTTTTTTTTCTGTCCATTTTGGACCTTTCTTATTTTCTCTCTCTTTCTATCTATCTTTCTTTTATTCTCTTTATAATTCTTGATCTCAGTTTTCCAGAAAAAAATAAGAAAAACACAGTAAAACCAAACTCACTTAATAACATAGCCTTGCATGATTATACAAGTAAACTCTTGTATAAATTAGAAGATATTATAAAATTACATTTTGTTCAGTTAAAGCAAGATATTGTTGCATTTTTATTACCACAGACATTACTATAGTTGAAATGACTTTTTTTTTTCACCCACAGTCTCTCTCTCTCTCTCTCTTTCTCTCAGTTTGTCATTTCCAGTCAGTCCTGTGGAGCTGTGTCCATACAAATAGTGTCAAACATGGCAGAGAGTGTGTGTGTTTGCTGTGACGTGTGTGGCACCGGTGTGTGAGTGTGGCCTTCCCAGTCAAGTGCGCACGATCTCTGGCAAGCTAATGATGTGTCTGATTGCTGTTTTGTTGATTATGTGTGTGTGAACGCAGGAGTATGTGTGTGTGTGTGTGTGTGTGTGTTCAGTCCAGCACGTTTAACGTACATTGTCCCAAGTGCACTCTTCTGCACAAGTAGTTCAACTTCCTGTGACTGCTGCTCTGTGGGAAGAAAAATAAAGCCCTGCTGCAGAAAAGGCCATGGGATATGTCAGGGTCAAACACAGACCTTCGGGTTTTGTAAGAAAAGTTGTTTACGCTCGTACACGCATCAAGGCCAAAAGAAAGAAAACGCGAAGCATTTGAAACTATGCTTTGCCAGTTCAATCCCCAGCTGAAGTGTTTGCTTCTCTTTTGGTGTTTTTTTACAAGCTTTCGGAGGAGCAATTAAAATATTTGTTTAGCCACTCACAATGCAATATAACGATGCTTACTTTTTTTGTAGAGCCTTTTTTTACACAGCAGAATTGTTTGTCTTGAATGATGTGCTAATCTCAAAAACTGTCTAAACCCATTTTGGGAACATTTTACCAGAGGATCAAAAAGGGAAATAAAATAAAATAGAAAAAAATAGAAAAAAAATCTAATTAAATTAAATTAAAATAAAATAAAATAAAATAAAATTAGGCCTGTTTCAAGGACTGTATAATTAAGTGTAAAATGTCTAAGTATTAAATTAAGTTATTTTAAATGTGTTAATTAAAATAATAGTTTAAATAAATTAGTGTTTTATTACGTTTTATATATGTATTTTGGTACTAATTGCTGTATTTCCTTGAACTTTTATTATTTATTGTAAACTAAATAAAAAAAACTAAAAAACAGTTAATAATATATATTACAACTGAATAAAAAGCTATTTGTATCTAACTCACTAACTAGCTAACTAACAAAATAAATTGTAAAAAAAAATCATAATATACATTTAATAACAGTTTTTTTACACAAATCTTTACAATATTACTTTTTGAGATACCTCATCTAAAAACAAATGACATTTCAATTGCTACAATAATTACGACTAAGTAGTAATTACTACATTAAGTTGTGTTTAGTTTAATAAATAATAATCATTTAATAATAATGATTGCAAATACATAAATAAAAAAGTCTAACATTGAAATACTTTACAGTATTAAGTTAAGAGTTAGATGAAATAAAATAAAATAAAATAAAATAAAATAAAATAAAATAAAATAAAATAAAATAAAATAAAATAAAATAAAATTCGGCCTGTTTTAAAGATTGTATAATTGTAAAATTTGTAAGTATTAAATTCAGTTAATATAATTTTGTTAATTAAGCTATAGATTAATAAATTAAGTGATATATTAAGTTTTTACTTTCATTTTGTTATTGTATTTGTATATAGAAACAAATATTTTATTATGTATCATAAACTAAATATAAACAGCATGCTGTTTTATAATTGTTGATAATATATATTTAAACTCAATAAAATACTATCAGCAACTAACTCACTAACTAGCTAGCAAAATAAACTGTATTAATTACATTTCTTTTTTTACAATAAACATTTACAATATTACTTAGTGAGATTATATCTCATCTAAAAGCAAATTATATTTTAATTACTACAATAGTTACGATAATAGGTCATTACTACAGTAAGTTTTATTTTATTTAATAATTAATAATAATTTAATTACAACAAGTTGCAAATATATAAATACTTAACAGTATTATGTTAGGGATTATAATTATCAATAAAAATGAATTAATAGTAAAATAAAATTAATTAATTTTAAAAGTATTGCTAGGTGCTGATTCTCATCCCAGCCGTGTCACACTCTGCAGCAAACTGCCCCGAGTGTGATGCAGCTGGGATGACAATCAGCACTTATAAGTCCGAGGCCATGGTGCTCCACCGGAAAAAGGTGGTTTGCCATCTCCAGGTTGAAGGAAAGTCCTTACTCCAGGTGGAGGAGTTCAAGGGGGTTTTTGTTCACGCTTGAGGGAAGGATGGAACATGAGATTGACCAGTGGATTGGTGCAGTGGCAGCAGATTGATAATGCGATCGATATATTGGTCTGTTGTGATAAAGAAGGAGCTGAAGCGAAAGGCAAACGTTCCTACTCTCACCTATGGTCCTGAGCTTTGGGTCATGACTGAAAAGACAAAAAAGGACAAGATCTTGGGTCATGACCGAAAGGACAAGATTTACAGCCGAAATGAGTTTCCTTCGCAGAGTGGCAGGGCGCACCCTTAAAGATAGGGTGAGGAGTTCTGTCACCCGGGAGGAGCTTGGAGTAAAACTGCTGCTCCTCCACATTGAGAGATGTCAGAGAGGGGGCTCGGGCATCTGTTTCGGATGCCTTCTAAGCGTCCAAACAGGGAAGTGTTCCAGGCATGTCCTGCCGGGAGGAGGCCTCTGTGTCCTTTTCCTTGTCCCTGTGATCAGTGGACCCCCTTAAATGTGTTTTTGGGACCCCATGAATAGGACATACAGTATACACACTGACTTTTAATATCAGTCAGTCAGCCTCAGTGCGTCTGGTGAACTGCCTTTCCATTATAAAATTGCGACATTTAAGATCTGATTTCTTTAAAAATCAGTGATCTTCACTGTCTGATAGATATACAATATGTCAATATCTTCTTGGGTCTCAAACCAGACAAGAACATTTTCCCCCGACATGTCTTTAAAGTAGTTTATTTTACCCCAGTATTTTCAATGGAGTGTCGGCGCTAGCGGTTACATGGTCTTTCATCTCGTTTTACGCTTGAACAACTAAATGAATGCTTAGGTCTATTTAACCGAATGTATTGTAATGATATTACCACATCGATGCTGTAAAAGGAACGTTTGAAATTGAAAATAGCCACATTAAGCTTTCACCAGAAGTTTATCATTGGCTGAAATACACCAGCTGTGCATATATCCCATTTAAGTGTCGTCTAGTGAAAGGTCATTTCAGTCCACAGCCTGAATGGTGAGACACAGCCTGAGATTTCTGCAACCCAAAAACATGGAAACCGCACTGAACGGACACAGAAATAGAACACAAAGTGCAGGCAAAAAAAGCGCTGTCATTTTAAAACCCTGACAAAGCACACTTTTAAAGCTCTGAAGCAGTCCAGTTCCATTCACACAGACATCCCGAAACAGTCATTCCCCAGCACAAAATATGGGGGCTTATTTTGGCCTGCAGACGCTCTTGTCAAACAGTGAGCATGTGCACATCCTCTCTCTGACGTAACAGAGCGTTGACACTTCACGTTCACTGGCTCTGCTTCCTTCCCATCACTAGGAGAATCTGATCCCAGGTCAGATGTTAGGAGAGGAATTTAACATGCTCAGGAGATCTTGGCTGGACAAAACTGTGCTAAAGCATCTGCACACAGTATGTCTGTGTGTCTGTCTGTATACACTTACCAGCCATTTTATTAGGTACATCTTACTAGTACCCAGTTGGACCTTTTACCTTCAGAACTGCCTTAATCCTTCATAGCATGGATTCAACAAGGTACTGGAAATATTCCTCAGAGATTTTGCTCCATATTGACATAATAGCATCACGCAGTTGCTGCAGATTTGTCAGATTTGACACATCCTAAAAGTGCTGTATTGGATTGAGATCTGGTGACTGTGGAGGTCATTTGAGCACAGTGAACTGATTGTCATATTCATGAAACCAGTCTTAGATGATTCGCACTTTATGATATGGCACGTTATCCTGCTGGAAGTAGCCATCAGAAGATGGACATACTGTGGTCATAAAGGGATGGACATGGTCAGCAACAATACTCAGAGAGGCTTTAGCATTGACACAATGCTCAGTTGGTACTAATGGACCCAAAGTGTGCCAAGAAAATATCCCCCACACCGTTACACCACCACCAGCAACCTGAACCATAGATAGAAGGCAGGATGAATCCACGCTTTCATGTTGTTGATGCCAAATTCTGACCCTACAAAAAGAACAGTTTCCTGTACTTAGTGGACAGGAGTGGCACCTGGTGTGGTCTTCTGCTGCTGTAGCTCATTCGCCTCAAGGTTTGACGGTTTGTGCATTCAGAGATGCTCTTCTGCATATCTCAGTTGTAACGAGTGGTTATTTGAGTCACTGTTGCCTTTTTATCAGCTCGAACCAGTCTGGCCATTCTCCTCTGACCTCTGGCATCAACAAGGCATTTGCACCCACAGAACTGCCGCTCACTGGATATGTTCTCTTTTTGGACCATTCTCTGTAAACCCTATGGCTGTGTGTGAAAATCCCAGCAGCACTGACATACTCAGACCAGCCTGTCTGGCACCAGCAACCATTCCATGTTCAAAGTCACTGAAATCTCCTTTCTTTCTCATTCTGATGCTTGGCTTGAACTGCAGCAGATAGTCTTGACCATGTCTACATGCCTAAAAGCATTGAATTAGCTTTAACAAGCAGTTGGACAGGTGTACCTAGTAAAGTGACTGGTGAGTGTATTAAATTATATTATATTACTTGATGTTTCTTAAATATATTGCCAGGAAATTTTAAGCAAAATTTTGTTTTATCATTTATTTATTATTTATGATTTATGATTTATTATTATTTATTATACATATTATATTATAATATATTGTATTGTATTGTATTGTATTGTATTGTATTGTATTGTATTGTATTATATTGTATTATATTATATTATATTATATTATATTATATTATATTATATTATATTATATTATATTATATTAAAGGCGCCACGGTGGCCGAGTGGTTAGCATTTTCGCCTCACAGCAAGAAGGTCGCTGGTTCGATCCCCGGCTGGGCCAGTTGGCATTTCTGTGTGGAGTTTGCATGTTCTCCCCGTGGTTGCGTGGGTTTCCTCCGGGTGCTCCGGTTTCCCCCACAGTCCAAAGACATGCGGTACAGGTGAATTGGGTAAGCTAAATTGTCCGTAGTGTATGAGTGTGAATGAGAATGTATGGATGGGTTTCCCAGAGATGGGTTGTGGCTGGAAGGGCATCCGCTCCGTAAAACAAATGCTGGATAAGTTGGCGGTTCATTCCGCTGTGGCGACCCCGGATTAATAAAGGGACTAAGCCGAAAAGAAAATGAATGAATGAATGATATTATATTAAATAAAATTGTGGGATTTTTAGTAGTAATACACACATGCATGCGCACAAACATATGTACCCCAGGAAGCAATCACAGATGAAACCAGCGCTGACACATTGATTCCTTCCCAGTATTGAGGTAAATGAGCATTGATGACGAGACACTGAGTGCTGCTAGAGATCCACAGGAACTGGCCTGATGTGTTTGAGGTGTGATGGTGCGTTTCCCAGGTCTTGACGCACTGTTCTGTTATTGTTCTGCTCTTCCACACCGGACGTCACATGGACTCAAGTATTTGTGTCAACGTGGGAAGAGGCAGTTGGGAATCCTGAGTGGAATCAACAGGAAGCGGACTGGAGTCGACTGTGAACGCCAGCACAGTCCTCTTCCGCTGCTGTGGAGACGCCGTTTCCATGGCAACCGCTCGCAGAGAGACCTGATTGGGCAAACTAATGAGAGGCCTTTAATCACAGGGATGTCCCACAATGCATCTGGAATGTTAATAAACACTGGGGAACGGCTTTTGGATCTCACTTTACAGCTTGTCAACAGTGTCCGATTTAAAAGACACAAGGCTGAAGGTTGACTGGGCTAAATATTAGTCTCATTACTCTTTCTACATACAGCTACACAGATTGCAGTGTAGCATTCGTCAAGCTCCACCATAATACTTTATCCATTCATTCTTTCATTCATTCCTTCGTTCGTTCATTCATTCATTCATTCCTTTTTTTTCGGCTTAGTCCCTTTATTAATCCGGGGTCGCCACAGCGGAATGAACCACCAACTTATCCAGCATTTGTTTTACACAGCGGATGCCCTTTCCAGCTGCAACCCATCTCTGGGAAACATCCATACATTCTCATTCACACACATACACTAGGGACAATTTAGCTTACCCTATTCACCTGTACCGCATATCTTTGGACTGTGGGGAAAACCGGAGCACCCGGAGGAAACCCACGCAACCACGGGGAGAACATGCAAACTCCACACAGAAATGCCAACTGACCCAGCCGAGGCACAAACCAGCAACTTTCTTGCTGTGAGGCGAACGTGCTACTCACTACGCCACCGTGTCGCCCATTTTATGCTATATAATTATTATTGTTGTTGTTGTTGTTGTTGTTGTCATAAATGGTTGATTCATTGTATAATAATATAATATAATATAATATAATATAATATAATATAATATAATATAATATAATATAATATAATATAATATAATATAATATAATATA
>CAIGQQ010026964.1:4738011-4754994 GCA_903798035.1 Danio albolineatus | reverse complement strand
TTTATGTTCAGCGGAACTAAGAAACTCAGAAATTGAACAAGTGGAAGTGAAGGAACAGTTCATATATGGGGTAAATAATCTGTCTGTCTTTATATATCTATCAATCTGTCTGTCTGTCTGTTTTTCTGTCTAATGGTCTTTGTAATCTGTCTATCTTGTGTTCAACAGTAGAAAAAAAACTGGAACAAGTGTAAAGGGAAAACTGTTTAAATATGAGGTGAATAATCTGTCTGTCTGTCTATCAGTCTTTCTAATCTTCTTTTGTGTTCAGCCGAAGAAAGAAATTCAGAAACCGAACAAGTGGAAGCAAAAGGGCCAGTTCATATATGGGGTGAATATTCTGGTCTGGTCTATTGGTCTGTCTATCTGTCTGTTTGTCTGTCTATCGATCTTTCTAATCTGGAGCCAATGGCTACCATTTTCTACATTTAACATTTTTTGAAATATCTTCTTTTGTGTTTAGCAGAAGAAAGAAACTCAGATTTGTAACAAGTGGAAGGAACGGAAAAGTTCAGATTTGGGGGTAAATATCTCTTTATTTTGCCTTTGAGTGATGCACAAATCCACCAAAATAATAAAATACTTTAATCAAATATTATTACTCAAATATTTGACACCAATGCTTGAATTATTTAGTCTCTCTCATGTCATTCCAAACCCATCTGCCTTTCCTCTTCCTCCTAAATGGTTCTTTCTGGCTTATTTTTCCATTGAAAACAACGGCAAACATTCATAGCATTGTGAACATTTTGTTAAATGGAAGAATGTAATTCAGGTTTGGAACAAACGACGGCGAGCGCGATCAATCGATGACAGGATTTTCATTCACGAGTGAACCATTCCTTGCAAAACAACCCATTTTGACTGGATCTGGGTCTGTGTTTGATATTATATTAATATTAACTGCGCTCCCACATTATACAAAGCTAGGATTTATTAAAGACAACTTATCCAAATAATTAGATCAGTAAAAATGCTAACAGTTTATTTTTCATCCCACAGTCTTTTTCATGATCACATCTGAAGAACATATTCGCATCAAACGGCTATCTGTTACCCAGATTTCGGTTGGCCTGAAAGAAGCCTCTTGTGTTTTTTTTATCTTCAATATTGGACCATGATAAGTGGAATATATTTTCCAGTCACGTCAGTCCAGACTGGAAATGTGGCTTTTGGCTTCGGTTCAAACTTGTGGCAGATGTCATTGACATTGACACTTTGCGTAACATCACTAGTAACTGCTTTGTTTTGTTATAGCACAGACATTTTTCAATGATATTCTCTATATTACATTGCTGTTGTGCCAGAAATTAGTTTTGTTTGGCCATGCTTACAAAGATGTTTAAAGGTTAGTTCCAAGAAACACATGTTTAGCATGACTTCACTCACTGCAGTTCATTAAATGATATGCTGGAGAACTTAATTAGTGCTATGGGAAGCACCACTGTTACTATTACTCATACTTAGGTTTCAACAGCCCCCTAAATATTAAACATTAGTGCATCCCATGTCATTTGTGGTACAGACATAAACAATACATCAAATCATGTGGCTTTTTGGCAAGAACTGGCTATTTTACTAAGGGAATGGGGCTGTGATTTTTAAGTGCCGAATGAAAATACTGGAAATATGCGGTTTATTATGTGCTTAACACCACTGGTCAACAGTGTGAAATAATTAAGACTATTTATGCTGTTGAAATGAAGTCTCTTAGGCTTATCTAAGGGAATGAGAGTATAGTTTTTTAACTGCCCAATGTAAAAAGTTATGAATAAGGATTAGATTTAAGATTATGTACAGTATGTTTTTGTAGAAAGCCTCTTATGTCAAGCATAGCTTATTTAAGTTGATCACAAATACTGTACTGTGTGAACAGAAATATTGTGTAATATTAGTACAATTAACAACTACAGTAGTTTTGTATTTTTATTTACATATAGATTAAATTATGAATAACAAACTCATAACTATAAGTAAACTACAAAACGTGACCTAAGTGTTATACAATGTCTTCTTGACAATCATGTTTATGACAGATTTATGACAACTTATCTTGGTAATGTCAAGTTGTCATAATGAACAATGCCATATTTGCGTTTAAAATGTCATAACTGGGCTCCACGGTGGCGTAGTGAGTAGCACGTTCGCCTCACAGCAAGAAGGTCACTGGTTCGAGCCTCGGCTGGGTCAGTTGGCATTTCTGTGTGGAGTTTGCATGTTCTCCCCGTGGTTGCGTAGGTTTCCTCCGGCTGCTCTAGTTTCCCCCACAAGTCCAAAGACATGTGGTATAGGTGAATTGGGTAGGCTAAAATTGTCCGTAGTGTATGTGTGTGAATGAGTGTGAATGGATGTTTCTCAGAGATGGGTTGCAGCTGGGTTTACTGCGTAAAACAAATGCTGGATAAGTTGGCGGTTCATTCCGCTGTGGCAACCCTAGATTAATAAAGGGACTAAGCCGAAAAGAAAATGAATGAATAAATGAATGTCGTAACTGAGTGGATGACACTTAATGAAAGTTGTTGTAAAAATGCATAAAATCTCATTCCTATTGATAAAATCATGTCATGATTATAAAGGTTTAATGACAGTCTTGTGAACACCCAATTTAAGCGTTATCAACATTTTCTACATTTTGAAGAGGTGTTTAACCCATTATGTTTGAATTTGAATTTATTGAATGAGATAGTCCCTTGAGATGAATCATCTCATTTTCGAGGGGGTCCCTAAACAGTTCATAAATCAAACAGAGTACAACATGCCATAACAAACATACAACTAACAAAACAAACAAACAAACAAGCAACACACTTCACCTGAAACACTTGCCACAGTCTAAAGCTTTAATAAACAAAAACATATTATCAAAAGTACAAACAATTTCATATAAAAATAAATAATAAACATTAAAATTGAATTATTGAATTATGCATTAAACTTTGATTTAAATTTAAATTAAATGGGAAATGTACTGGTGAAAATTCTACAGGGGGCAAATTTATTTTCCAAATATTTTCACAAATGCATGTAATGTTTTTCCACGCATGATTGTTTTAGTAACTAATTTCTGATGACCAATTCATTTTGTATTTGCCGTGATGACAGTACATAATATTTTACTAGTTATTTTGCAAGATACTAGTAGAGCAATTCAATAACTTAACTTAGCAGGTTTAACATTTTTTAAAAACATTTTTATTTCAGCCAAATTAATAAAAAATGTATGAACTACAAAGGAAAAAAGGTTTTAGGAAAAGAGAAGGTATTATTCTTAAAGTGCCTCTACTTTATTTGCTTTTTTTGTTTAGGGACTACAAGTGTGAACACAATTAAAGCCAATACCAATTCTATTTTTGTACCCCTACCCCTTCCCCACCCCTTGAAACAGAGTGTGGAGAGGAAGGGCTTCAAAATTAACCCCTAAATGAAACAGCACTACAACACCTGCACACATCATATGTCATCACAATCTCTTGCTTCATATGAGATTGACGATGCCGACTGCTTTATTATTGCAGTTGAGTAAATTTCTGGTATTTATCTCCAGTAAATTACTGTAGGCAATGATGTCATGTTATCATAACGATATAATGTGGCAATATGATTGTAACTGTGCTGTGCATTTAGACTGTGGACTGTCATTTATGTAAACACACGAAAACAACATTAACATCATACCAGACACTGTAAAAGATTCTTCCCAGCCACTAGACTTTTCGGACAGGGTATTCCACTGTCATCGAGTGAAAGAATGTTGTGGAACCGCTATACAGGAGTTATTATTGTGTATAATAGATAGCGAAATTCATAATTTTTTATTTTGGTGTTTATTTTTATTTTTTTTACATGAAGATAAAACATGAATGCGGTTTTGAATGTATTAAAGCATATGCTTGTTTGTTGTGAAAATTTGTAATAATGACAAAAAAATACTAATTTGTGCATCTCATGACTTGCGTATGCAGCCATTGTAGATGGTGTAGTCTGGGAAATTTTGTTACTCCTTGGTTTCGAGTGTGGTTTACTTGGTTTCTTTTTAAGGGGTATTTAGCCTTCCCTTAGCCGCCCTATGCCTTCAAGCTAAAGAGAATTGGTGCGCCAAGGTAAGGGGAAGGGCTAAGGGGTATTGGGATTGGGCCTTAGGATATCTCTTGAGAGCGTATTAGCACCTGCATTGCGTGTTTTTTTTTGGCTTATTTTAGCAGGTTCTACTCTTTATTATTATTGTTATTATTATTATTATTATTATTATTATTATTGTTATTATTATTATTATTATTAATATTCCAGTCAAATTGGCTAAAAATGCGTTAACTTCAATGGAAAAACATTTGCATGAAAAAACTTGCTTAAAGTTTCTCTACTTTTTTTGCTATTTTTGTTTAGAGACCTAAAAATGTCTGTTTAAATTCTGATAGAAATATTCACCGATTTTTTTATTTATTTTTTGGACTGTATAAACATACTCTTAAATTAATAGCAAGCATGACTAGAAACCACATAGCATATCGGCTGAGAGCTTATTAGCATCTCCATTGCGGTTCTTAACGCTTAAGCGCCATTCACATTATTTGAAAAAAATCTACTTGTCACTTATTGTTAAACCCTGCATGTGATATTTCCTCATGACTGACACAAATTTCTTCCAGTAGTAGGTCAAGTTCTTCCAGCATACTTTCCTTCAATTGAGAATGGACACCAGCCGGGTGGGAACAATAAGCCCAAGCGCTCACCAGCACGTTCTTTCTGGGAATAATCGCCAAAGGTTAGTGTCCAGCGTGTATTGTGGTTATTCAAAGAGCTTGACCCTTCAACCACAACAGAAAAACCTCAACCACAACAGCTGTTCGCCTCAAATATCCCTTCATTCCTCCATTCCCCTAGCGGACAGACAGTGTACACAAGCTCCAATAACAATCCAGTTCTTTTCGGGATAGACAGATAATCTTTTTATCCTAAGCACAAGAAAAATGTTGAGCTTTTTCTCACCTTTCTCTGAACAGTAGAATGTGCTTTGACAAAAGAGTTTTGAGGAATAACATGCGCATTTTCCCCTTGCAGCCCTTTGTATCCCCGTCCTGTAAACATGGCAAAAATAAGTCTTTGATTTTGGGTTCAAAGTGAGAGCTGTACTGGACAAAGTCTCTCAGCACCCACCTCAAACCCACAAGCTTATTGGCATTGACAATAAAGAGAATCTACTCAGGGACAGAAATATGACGTTTTAGGTTTCAAATGTAGTGGAAAAAGTAGAAATACGTGATCTGATGTTGATTATTGGGTCACGTGTTAATTAGGCAGGATTTGCCGAACTTCATATTAAGTTCAGTGGCTCTCTTTCTGTACTGAACTCTGACGTTTACTTTTTTTTTCAGTTCAAAGTAGCTTGTGAGGAGTTCTTTAGAGAACAGAAGATTTAGTGTCAGTTTATTTCTGAGGATTAAAGCACCTCCTTCTGTCCTCCATCCCCCTCAAACACATTTTCAGAGCGG
This sequence comes from Danio albolineatus, assembly GCA_903798035.1. NCBI lineage: Eukaryota > Metazoa > Chordata > Actinopteri > Cypriniformes > Danionidae > Danio > Danio albolineatus. The sequence goes on along the minus strand of CAIGQQ010026964.1, from coordinate 4,749,505 downwards.
CCCGTGTCCACTCCACGCTTTCCTTTAAGAGGACAGAAGTGGCTTCTTTTGTGGGAATAGAAAAGGAGCATGACTGAGGCTTTCAGTTAAAAACTAAACTTATAGAAAAATGACTAATTGTTACATTGTTTTTGTGTGTTGGCTTAATATCTTCTACATTGACTCTTGACATAAGTGTTTGAGGAAATATACTATACTGTGGCAGAGAGAGCTCATATGCACTGCAAGTTAAGAAAAAAAAAACTTTTCGGTAGCACAGTCGCCTCACAGCAAGAAGGTCGTTGGTCGAGACCCAGCTAGGTCATTTGGCATTTCTGTGTGGAGTTTGCATGTTCTCCCTATGTTCGTGTGGGTTTCTTCTGTGTGCTACGGTTTCCTCAACAGTCCGAAGACATGTGGTATAGGTGAATTGAATAAGCTAAATTGGCTGTAGTGAATGTGTGTGAATGCAAGAGTGTATGGTTGTTTCCCAGTGCTGGTTTGTGGCTGGAAGGGCATCCACTGCGTAAAACATATGCTGGATAAGTTGCCGGTCCATTCCACTGTGGTGACCCATGATTAATAAAGGAACTAAGCTGAAAGGAAAAGGAATGAATGAATAACAAATTAAGAAAACAACTTCATCAATTCAGCAACTTATGCACACATGAAATTGTCACAACGTGCAATTACAGAACTAGCTGCAAATAGTACAGACCACAATGCTTATGTGTTGGGGGACCTCAAAAAGTGACGAACCCCACTGCTTTCTGTTTAGAGTCATCTAAGTTTTCAGAGATCTGCTTTCTTTTTTCTGTTTGCTTTTTTAACGTTGTTTGTTTATTTTTAGTTCTGAGAGTAACTCTTGCAAACACAGCATTAAAATAACATTTTGTTTAATGTTAATTGTGCAATTTATGAGATTTATGAAGGCTAAAAATATACAAACAATGAACCGTACGAACAGGATGTTAAAATCAATCGAAATCTCAATGTATTATTGTTTTTCTATATGCATTTTCTTGATTTAGAGCACGTTTGATCTCTCAAGGCCACTATAACATAATTGGCTACCATTGATTTTGATGACAGAAGTCACTACTAGCAATATTAGTAGTCAGCAATGAAGAATATTTAGGAAAAGTTAAATCATTTTCAGTCAGGATGCTAAAAATAGAGCAGAAGTAGAGGACCTCAGCCTAATTTTTGTAAAAACAATGATCAAATTTGATCTTCTGCAAGGTCTACTGCAGACCTTGGTTGTAACAATTGGTTATTTGACTTACTGTTGCTATTCTGGCGGCACGGTGGCTCAGTGGCTCAGCTCAACTTTATTTCGATGGTCCATTTGAGTATTAGTAGACTGTCTGCTTAATATCTGTTCATACAGACATTCAACAGACATTTAACTGACTATAAAAAAACTTTGCAAGTTACAACTTACACTAACCCTAACCCCAACCCTAACCTAAACCTTAACCCCAAACTAACAGTCTACTTATAATCTAATGAAAATTAGTTGCAATGTAACTTAAATTCAACAAACGGACCATCAAAATAAAGTGTGACCTTGATTTCTAAGTCAACTGTCCCTTTAATGAATCTTCCATCTTCTATCAGGCGATCACAAAAATACTAGATTCACGTTGGTCGGTCCTACTGTTACGTGTGTCAGATATTTTGGTTTGATGACCTTTATACGTGTAATTACCCTGTCTGTGTTTTTTCTGTCATACTACCAACTGACTGTACATTTTCCCTACCATATTTATAACCCAACAAGACGCAGAAACTGCAGTGTTTCTGTGAGTCAGCAGAGCTTTAAAGGTTCTCAGAGTTAACACGATATACTCTACAGGACGCTTTCCCTATTTTTCTAACTTCCTCTCTCTCTCACACACACTCACAGAGCCGCTAGAATGGGGATTACAGCCAATCCGACTTCTTTTTTTCTCTGTTTGAACCACAGCCTCCTGTTTTTAGTGACCAATTACATCAAGGCAGGATCAGCACATGTCCAAGCTGCCTTTCATAGACTCCACCGCCCGCCTGCTTGGCCTCACATGTGAGGACATGCTGAACAAACACCACTCTATACCCATTTATAAAGCCACCTCTATTAAAGGATGCTTCTGAATCATGATAGAAAAGACCTCTGGTTCTTTAAAGTCCCACTCATGTCATCAACTGGGACCCGAAGTCATGGGTACGAGAGATGTTTAATTGTTCCTGGTCGGTCACCACATTTTTTTATTATTACTATTATTGTGCGCAATTCTGCTCCATCTCTACGCTCTGGAAATGTCTGATCAGTTGAGATGAATTAGCACCAAGGATTGCTCTCATTCGCTATTGATTGTCGCCTAAGCCAAAGGCAGTTAAAAATAAATCCCTGGGTGAACCAAATGAGGTGCAATTTGTTTGTTTCTCTTGAAGCTTGTAAAGTGGAACCATGTGAAGCAGTCTTATATCTCTGAAGACTTAGCAAATAATTGAAAGTCTCAAATCCCGGTTACCACTTTTCATACATAATTACAAGTTGCAGGCATAGTTTGTTTTGTCTGATGTGGCTCTTTCATTTGCTCGCTGCTGTTTTCAGCCTTGAAGTCAGCGTCATTGTTTTATTTCTTTACCCAAGCATAATGCTGAGGCGAAAAGAAGCGAAGGCAAGTCTTAAAACCTTACATAACTTACAGCACACTCTTGAAATGCGTGAATGCACTGTCAGTATTGGGTGTGCCATTAGAGAGTGAAATGCAGCGCACAGAATTGCTTTCCGATTTGGTGCTTGAGCAGAAATAGTGTGATCAGGTGGTCGGTGCTGACAGCAGTTGGGTTGTAATGATGCAGAAGACCTGAGCCGGATCGTTCTGCTCTTGACACGAGCTCAGTCCAACAAAGCACACTAATGCACACGTACAATGAGACTCCTTGCTAAGTAGCTCAAAGCTCCAGATGTATTTATCTGTGCTGGTGCATTTGGAGAGCAGATGATTTAAATGTGTACATGCATGAAAGAGTAGAGGCATGTAGACAAATGATAAATAGATAAAGTCCATCTTCAAAATAGGCTGTAAAAGATGTCAGTAGAATAAAAAAGTAGAATAAAACAAAATTGTTTCATATCTTTGTTTTTCTTATACAGATTGTTTTTGGTGTAGAAAAATAGTGATTGAGCAAAACAGTGGAATAGAATTGTGCACGTTGTATTTTGAGATGCATTTATGTGATGGCTATACTGAACAATAGCACTTCCTATTCTATTTCAATCTATTTCATTAACTGACTTATCACATGACCTCTTAAGTTGATTTTATTTTCATCTGTGAATGAAATGTTAGGTTGGATTCTGGTTAGTTTTTTTACTTTGCAATATACATGCATATATATATTAATATTTTATATATGAATATTTTATTTTATTTTATATTTAATTAATATTAATATGGTGCAATCGGAAAGTATTCATAGGGCTTCACTTTTTCCACATTTTTTTTGCTACAGCTTTATTCCAAAATGAATTCATTTCATTTATTTCCTCAAGATTCTACACACAATACCCCATAAAGACAATGTGAAAAAATATTTTTTGAAATTGTTGCAAAAATATTAAAAGTAAAAAACCTGAAAAATTATAAACCTAAAAACCATACAGGCTTGCTGCACAGATGGTTGTCCTTTTGTAAGGTTCTCCTCTCTCCACAGAACAACGCTGAAGCTCAGACAGAGTGACCATTGGGTTATTGATCACCTCCCTGACTAAGGCCCTTCTCACCGATCACTCAGCTTAGATGGTTGACCAGCTCTAGGAAGAGTCCTGGTGGTTCCACTGTGCTCTTTGGAACTTTCAGAGTAGCAGAAATTTTTCTGTAACCTCCCCCAGCCTTGTGCCTCGAGACAATCCTGTCTCTGAGGTCTACAGACAATTCCTTTGTCTTCATGCTTGGTTTGTGCTTTGACAAGCACTGTCAACCCTGGGACCTTATATAGACAGGTGTATGCCTTTTCAAATCATGTCCAATCAACTGAATTTACCACAGGTAAAGTTGCAGTAGTCCAGTCTGGACATAATAAAAATGTTGATGATGGTTTCCAACTCCTTAAAAGACCGAAAAGGCATCAGTTTAGCAGTGTTCCTTAATTGATAGAAACCACTTTTGACAACAAAGTTAAATTGCTTGTCCAACTTTAACTCAGTGTAAAAAATAACTCCAAGACTATTAGCATGACTGTGAACCTTAGGCCTAAACAAACCTAGTTGATTAATTGTAGATTCACAGTCACTTGAAGGGCCAAACACTAGCACGTTAGCAAAATCTTTACCCATTTTTATGGGGACATAATGTGAGAGTATATGCGTGTTTTCCAGTACTGGGCTGCGGCTGGAAGGACATCTGCTGCATGAAACATTGGCGGTTCATTCCACTGTGGTGATCCCTAATAAATAAGGGACTAAGCTAAAGGAAAATGAATGAATGAATGAATGAATGAATGAATGAATGAACGAACGAACGAACGAACGAACGAACGAACGAACGAACGAACGAACGAACGAACGAACGAACGAACGAATTGTCAAATATCGGCAGATATTGCCAAAAACTGAGGCTTCAAGCTGGAATCTCAGTCAGAACTTTTACAACTTTTGCCATCCTATCCACTGGCTTTTACATTGTTTAAAATGATTTCTTCTGTCTTCCACAGAGAAACGAAAGTCATACAGTTTCGAAATGACACAAAGGTAAGTAAATGACAACAGAATTTTCATTTTTGTGTGAAGTAATAATGGCCATTTGCACAGCCACTACTGGAAACAGTAGATGATTAATGAAACTTTGTCAATAATGATGCTGAAGACTTCAACTTAGCGCTCTTTAAGACTCTAATGACATTCATCAGGAGACTGCAGGCCTAAGATAAACCCTTCCTGACAGCCTGATGGATTGTCTTCTGTTTTTTTCTTTCTGAAAAGTCTCTGTGAACACACACAGGAAGAGGTTAATGGTGTGTGCAGCAGCCAGCAGCACTTACTGAAACGGATCATTTTCTTTGTTTCAGCTCTATAATGACTGCATACGGGACAAACAGAGATCAGCTCTATTAAACGGCCTCAAGACCTTCGAGGAAGGTGTTCTGCATGAAACCGAAACACAACGATAGGCATCGGCCCCAGCAGACGCACAAACGTTCTGCGTCTCTGTCCTGAAACCTTACTGGATATCTCAGATCTGAAAACGCCCGCTATGAAACAAGAACGGTAAATTCAACCCAAGCCTTACCTTCCTCCTCTTGCAGATCTTTCTATCAGCTCACAGGGGACAAAGAGAGAAGATATTGGGATCTTTCTGTTGTCTGCAACATTAGCGGAGATTGCATGTAATGAGGGTTGTGGATGGCTCTGACAATCAGAGACTGATTGCTTTGGCTGCTCATAAGAGTGCCAGTGCTGTTTGATGTGCTGACCAAAAAGGCCCGAGCTGCTCTCTGATGCTTTGCCTCATCACGATATGAGCATTCAGCAATGTACAAGTAATGAGAGCTCTTGTTTAGCAGGACTCTGAAAGATAGAAAGTGCATAAAAAGCACTAATAGTATCATCTGTATCATCTTAAGCAGTGTTTAGTTGATGTATAAGCAATTCTGAGAAAGTATATACAGCTAATTAAAAGCGTTAGTCGATATAGAGACGAATACAGTTGAAGTTAAAGTGATCAGCCCTCTTGGGAATATTTTGGTTCTTCAAATATTGCCCCCGAATGTTGTCTAACAGAGCAATGAATTTTTCACAGTATTTCCTATAATATTTTTTTCTTCTGGAGAAAGTTTTATTTGTTTTATTTCAGCTAGAATAAAAACAGTTTTTATAATTATTTAAAGCCATTAATATTAGCCCTTAAGGGGGTTGCACACCTGAAGTGCCGCTCGGCGAAGCACCACATCGCTCCACGCAGCGCCATGCATTTTTAGAATTCTAAACATAGGTTTCTATCATCATACACACACCGGAGCTGCAAGTCGGTGGCTGTCCGCAGTGCCCAGCCACAACTCAGGAAACTGTTCATATTTCTGCCGCGCCACAGAGCATCATCTGAATAGTTTCATTTTAAAATAGCGTGCGAATGTGCACGTCTGGTGTGCGATAATTCCAACTGTCATGTGCGTGCCGTGTTGCGGTGCTTCCAGGGTGCGATGCCCTTTAGAGGTCGAAGAACTCGTATACGCGTTTGGAGGCGTCTCCTGATAACGCCGAATTTTTTTTAATTACATTTTCAGTTTTTTCATTCCCTTATTAGTCCCTTTATTAATCCAGGATCGCCACAGTGGAATGAACCGCCATCTTATCCAGCACATGTTTTACACAGCGAATGCCCTTCCAGCTGCAACCCATCTCTGGGAAACATCCATACACACTCATTCACACACATACACTACGAACAATTTAGCCTACCCAATTTACCTATACAGTACCACGTCTTTGGACTTGTGGGGGAAAACGAAGCACCCGGAGGAAACCCACGCAACCACGGGGAGAACATGCAAACGCCACACAGAAACGACAACTGAGGCCCAGCCGAGGCTCGAACCAGCGACCTTCTTGCTGTGAGGCAACAGCACTACCTACAGTTCCACTGTGTCACCACTTTCAGTTTTGAAAATGAATATTATTATCTATTTCTCTCTGAATATAGGCAATGTATTTTGGTGCGATTAAACAAAACAGATTTATTAAACAGATATATTTATTAAAATAATATTTTAGTCACCAAACAAATTCAGAAAATAAAAGATAATGCAATAAAAGGTAACACTTTATTTCGATGTCCATTTGAGTATTAGTAGACTGTCTACTTAATATCTGTTCATACAGACATTCAACAGACATTTAACCGACTATAAGAAACTTTGCAAGTACATGTCAACTTACACTAACCATACCCCTAACCCCAACCTAACAGTCTACTTAAAATCTAATGAAAATTAGTTGCAATGTTACTTGAATTCAACAAACGGACCATCAAACTAAAGTGTGACCCAATTAAATTCAAGTAAAATATTGCAAATGATAATTGCAACCTAAAACTAAACTAAAATTTTTACATTTATTTTGCTTCTGTTGATTTTTCCTCTTTTTAAAATTAGTGTTTAATATTTTTCTATAACACATCAATTTTGGGTGTACTCGTTTTTGGACCGTTATTGTAAGTTATTTCGTTAGATAAGCTTCAGATTTTGCATCAGTATGGACTAATCTAATGTAAATGCACAAATATAATATTGTATAACTTCCTATTGAAAATATGAATTGTAAAGGTAGATTTGTGAGGGCTGTACTTATATATGCTGAGCACTGTACATCATTTACCAAGAGTGTTTGTATAGTGATACAACAAGTGTTTAGCTTTTGCAGCTAAACATTGCTTTACGATGCACTTGATGGGTGAGTGGGAGAGTGTCTGTTGTCTCTCCAGGTGTGAATTATTCATGACCATTGTCACTGAAGCATAGAGCTAAGATGACCCAAAACAAACTTAACAAAATGTAAATTTTCGTAATGTTTTTTTTTTTTTTTGAGTGAGAGAACAAAATAATTTTTACATAATTGTGAAGTAAATTTTCTAGCCTTGTCTTGTTCAGGCACATTCAGTGTTTTTTTTTTTCAAGCATGTACATCAATAATTTTCACATATTATTGTAGCACAGTTTTTGCTGAATATAAATAAAATACATGTTGGCCAGTAATAAGTAGCTGAAGTAAGCACACATGTCAATATGTCAAGCAATATTTTTTTTTTCAATTGTCTACAGAACAAGCCATCATTATTAATTTGGCATTTCAAATCAAATATGTATTGTAATTTTGGGTGAACTATCTCTTTGAGGTTGTATTAATTTTCGATTTCAACACCAAAACTGTATAGCTTTTAAATCTGAAGTGGCATACTCGCATAGCAAGACACCCACGAAACAGTTTTACACAGTTAGTGTCTATGGTTTCTTAGAGGAATGTCTTAAGACAATAAGAAATGGCCCCTACTGTAAGTAACATAATTCTTATTTAAAGGGCAGATCTGTTAGAATCACGAGGAAATATATGTACTTTCAAGTCTAGTTTACTTGAACATCCACCATTTTTACTCTCTAGATCTTTGCTTCTGTTCATAAATTGCGAAATCTCAAAATTGTGTCTCTCCTGTTGTTTTAAACAGACATGTCCTCACTCTCTGCTGACCACTAATTTACAACCACATAAATAATGCTTGTAACATTTAATCAAGCGCAAAATAACTGCGTTTAACTCGATCCACTATTATAGCTGATTAACATGTTGGCCTTTTCTGGCATATTTAACTATAGAGAGGCTGGTGCCTGTGGTGTTTAGATTTCAGGTCTTTAGAAACAGTCATTACTCACGTTGTTGACATCATAGTTCGTAATATGCTATTATCTCGTATTGCACAATAGCATGTTAGTATTGAAGCCAACACAGGTAGACATTACGGTAATGACTTTAATTAGTTGTCTGGTGCCCCTGACTGGCCTGATTACCTCTGACTAACAGATGCGAGTGTAAAATGGCGTTTTTACATAAGATGACATAGATTCTGGATGGGAAAGTTGGATTAAATGGGAATTATTGATACCGGTTTGGTATTGATACTTACAAAAAATATTAATATTCAAATCATATCAATACAAATCATGGGCTGCTTTCTTTTATTTATTTATTTTTGTAGTTTTTGTTTAATGTTTGAGCTAAAGCACATAACTTAGAAGTATTAAATGTCATCTACAAAATGTTTTTTTTATATAACCATAGATATTATTAGAAATCTTTATGAACAATCAAATTGAAGTAAATGAAATGTGGTTCCTTTCTGAGGGTCTTTTTTGGGGGTTTCTGAACCTTGTTGTTCAAAATAGTTCGTATAGTGAACTTTTTAAACATTTTTATGTGGCCATTTTAGTTTATTTTAATCATATACAGTCAAGCTTGAAGTCATACCCAAGGGTTATGAATAATTTAGCATTTCACTGTATATATGATTAAAATAAACTAAAATGCAAGAATAAAAATGTTTTAAAAGTTCTGTTCTTCCAGGCCAACTTCAGCTTTCTACATTTTGTCAGACAAAATTATTCATAGCCCTTATAACCTCTGGCTTGAAGGTATAAACAAAACATTGGATCAATTTATATATGTTTATCAGTATTTCTAAGTGTAATAGTCCCTTCTTTCTAAACGTGAACATTATCATTCAACAAAATAAAAATAGATAAATTCTTGGGATCTGTATCTATATTGTTTAAATTGCAACAAAAAGGATCTGTATGTTTTTTTGCTCAATTTTACAGTAAATCATTTTCATTTTAGATAAAAGCAGGAACATAAATCAGTTACTGTATGCTTATGTATGTTTAGATTATTAATAGTTAACCTTCTCTTAACTTTTGCAGAGAATGATGTGTCACTCATGAGATGCTGGAAAGCACATGTACAGTGATTTAAATGTCTTTTAGTGGCTTTTCAGGTGGAAAAAAAATATATAGCGCAGTGGAATGGAAAATGTGTTATGTGTCAGCGGCCCCTTATTCCACATTCCCACCATGGAGGGTACTGGGAAATATGAAATGTTGATCCCTGTTTTCAGTTTCCCCAGCTGTGTGTGTCAATACATCATTTTGTGGCAGAAATCTTTGATTATTTTCTTTGAAAGTTGATTGTTTTCTTTGAAAGGTGGGACTGTCTTCATCTGTGCTTCCTGTGGATATACTTGAAAAGAAATGTGGGCTTGTTGTTTTTTTTAACAACAGCCTTGATGCAGTATCATCTGCACCTGGATGAAAAGCTTACCATTACTGTAATGTGAGCCACATTTTATTCAGATGCAACTCAAAAGTCTATATATTTATTTATTTATATCTAAATACTGAATCAGTGACATAACAAACTCTATAACAAATAAATAATTTGAACTTGAATGTAGATATTTTAATGCTTCAGTAAAAAAGACACACTTTTAAGGTACAGTTCTTTTTATTAATAAACCATTAACTGATTTTGCCTCGATTAAACTACTGCTTATTAATAGTTATTAAGGTAGCAACTAGGTTTTGGTACTGGGTATGATTAACTATAGAATAAGATCATGCAGAATATGTACTTTATAGGTATTAATAAACAATATTTGAATACACAGGTAATAAGTCACTGGTTACAATTAAGAATTAGTAATTAAATTAAGTGTTACAAAAATAATCAACATAAAACGTCCATTTAAGCCATAACTACCATTTTCCCCCTTCAAATGGAGTGAATATAGCCGATATTTATATATTAGAAGCCTGAGTTTGTCTTATTGGATATGACCACAACTAATATTTACCCTATGCAGCAGAATTAGTTTCAGTATTGTTTGCTTTCAGATAAGCATTGCATTCTGTGTTTAAATATTAGTTTTGAAACCCATTTCCTTTCGTGTGCAGACAAGAATAGCATGCAGGACAACTGTTTTTAACAACCATCCGGTTTGTAAACGCTTTATAGTTTTCCACCAGTAACTTCGCAGCTTTCTTTCCAGTTGATATTAATTTTACATTTCACACTTTATGGGCATTTTACGTGGACTAATTCCCCAGCAGCTGCACCATTAACTGTTCAATCACTCATGGCGTTCGGTGCAATAAAAAGAGCTGTGAGGCGAGACGCGGTGCGGGTTTGCGGTGAGGGTGACACACGGGAAGACCCGCTGTGGGCTGACGGAGTGGCATTCAGCGCTCCCAGGCCTGTTTCTGGCTGGCCGCTTTTCCAAAGCCCAGCTCTCCCAGCAGGTGATATGGGTAGCTACTGTTTATTAAGCTGTTTTGTGGGCAGTAAAATGCAAGAAGTGGCCTATTAGGCCTTGTCTGTGTCTGACAGACTGTGGCCAAGCAGTTCACTAATTACTGCTTATAAACGCTTTAATTTCATTACTTATAGCTGAGCCCAGCAAAAAGGAAAGACATTATTTGTTCAAATCGACCAATACCAGTCATGTAAATCACAGTTTACTCTGGCTCCATTTTCCAATTAGGTGCTCCTGGCTTGAGCTCAAATGACAAACTCAGATGCACGTTTTTGCCTAAACTGGGTTAACTCGCTTAAATAAGCACAAATCCTGACACTTTTCTTTTATTTAAAAAAAAAGAAGAAGAAAAAAAAGGTAACACTTTAGTGTAAGTAACAATTTCTAGTATTAACTCATTTACCTTCTTATTACGAAGATATTGTCTGTGTATTAGTGCTTATATGATCTTATTGTACATTACTAATGCTACCCAGTACTTATTGATATAGAAATCTGATATTTGAAAAGATTTGCAAATTTTTTATATGACTTAAATTTTCATATATGAATTTCACATATATAAAATATGTGATAGATGCAACATGTATTTCAAAATATTGCAAAAAAAATGGCTCTTTACATACACACACACACACACACACACACACACACACACACACACACACACA
>CAIGQQ010026964.1:4717671-4738001 GCA_903798035.1 Danio albolineatus | reverse complement strand
ACACACACACACACACACACACACACACACACACACACACACACACATATATATATGTATATATGAATATATGTATATATGTATATATTCAAAACACAGTGAGTGAAAATTTGAACCTCAGCTGATTTTGTAAGTTTGCCTACTAACAAAGAAATGATCAGTCTATAAGTTCAATGGTAGCTTTATTTGAACAGTGAGAGACACAACAATAACAAAAAAATCCAGAAAAATGCGTTTCAAAAAAAGTTAGAAATTAATTTGCATTTCTATGAATGAAATAAGTATTGATCCCCTATCCGTCAGCAAGATCTCTGGCTCCCAGGTGGATCTTATACAGGTAACAGGCTGACATTGGCAGCCCTCTCAGCTCGTTACCTGTATAAAAGAGACCTGTCCACAGAAGCAATCAATCAATCTACATATATTGATACCAGGTTTCTGTTGTAGGTTTCTGTTGTTCCATTTGTGTGTAAAAATAAAGAAAAGAAAAGAAACATTTCAAAGCTTTTCCCACCTTCATTGTAAACTTTAACCTGTACTGAAGTCAATTAAAATCAAACTGAAATCGTTAGGTTGGAGGAAGTAAAAAAAAAAAAAAATGAAAATAATGTGACTGCATCAGTGTGCACAGCTATAATGGAGGATTGGGCTAAGCCAGAATTAAACAATTGCATTCAAATTTTATTCAAAATAGCAGTCAGTTCTGTTACACAGAGCAATACACAGTTGCTCTCATTTTAAGTGCGTTTAAATAACCCTAAATAAGTGTAGTTGCAGTACAAAAAGGCATGGTCTGCAGAAAGTATCCAGTACATCAGAGGGATCCCAATGTCAGGAGAAGGTTTAAAAAAATAATTTCCAAGGTTTTAGATATAGCATGGAATACAGAGGAAACAATCATCATCAAGTAGGGGAATTGTGGAGCTGAAAAGTGGCTGGAAGTTCCTTCAAAATTGATCAAAAGACAAGAAAACTGGTCAGGGAGGCTAGCAAGGGCCTTACGGCAGCATTAAGGAAGCTACAGGGCTTTCTTACTAATACTAGCTTTGTAGTACATGTAACAGAAAACATCTACGTCCACAAAAACAAAGGAAACTGGAGCTTTAGTCAAGGTGGAGGAAATCATGAACAGTTCCATATAGCCTACCAGTAAATATTGGCACAAAACCTTCAGACGTCTGCTTGAAAGGCCTTCGCCATGGCAACAACCCAAGGCAAACACACCCAAATCAACAAAAGAATAGCTTCACAAGAAGAAGATTCAAGTTTTGGGATGGCCCAGACAGAGTCCAGACCTAAACCGAATTGAAAATGTGTGATGTGTTCTGAAAAGGACTGTGAACAGGATATGAGCTTACAGGATGACAGATTTGGAGTGATTCTGCAGAGAAGTGTGGGCAAATATTGCCGATTGGAGATGTTGATTGTATCAAACCCTAAAAGACTGAGTGCTTTAATAAAATCAATTTTTTTATTATTTTTTTTATTTTTTTATTTTTTTTGTTTTGTTTTGTTTTGTTTTGTTTTGTTTTGTTTTGTTTTGTTTTGTTTTATTTTATTTTTATCTTATTTATTTTATTTATTTATTTTAAAATTTATTTATTTATTTATTTTTATTTTTATTTATTTATTTATTTATTTTTTTATTATTTTTTTTTATTTTTTTATTTTTTATTATTTTATTTTATTTTATTTATTTTTATTTATTTATTTATTTTATTTTACACCCTCCCCAAAATAGTTCAGTTTGTTTTAGTTTAGTTGTGAAGGGTATATTTTTTAATTAAAGGTGGTAAAAAATCTGAAATTATTTAACTTGATCTCATTTTTACATAACAGAAACCTGGCATTTTAATAGTACATACTGTATAAACGTATATGTGTATATAAAATAAATGTATGTAAACATAATGTATATATTTTAGTGTATCAGATTTTTATGTGTAAACCCAACTACTACCTTACTAACTATTTATAAGCTGCAAATTAGTACTTTATTGTGTCTTTGAGAATCGTTTTTGGGAATAACAGAATTATACCCTAAAATAAAGTCTGACTAAAATTTCTTTCCCACCTTAGGAGTTTTGTTTACCCCTTTTAAGTCGATGCATGGGAACATGCTACAACCATGTGTATGCTTTTAGACCCATTTAAATATGTTTTCCTCAAAACACAGAACACCCAGCAAGTCACATATCGTATAATTTAGGAATTATACCTCCTTTAATTTTGTTCTTATGCTTAATTGTTTATGATTATAGCTCAATAGCACAGCGCTATTAATCAAAAGCAAATGTTGTGGCTATTTGTGCGTCAGACGTCAGCAAATCTCTAAAACCCACAAGGCTTCATATGGCATATTATATTCCAATAATTACTGTAAAAGTGCAAGGAACTTAATCTCCTCTGTGCCAGACTGTTCTGGGTTGACTGAAACCAGATCATGCTTCAAACCGGTTTCCTTTCATTTTTGTGTTTATTGGGTTGTGGGTTCAAACCATAACCACACTTTTTGGACTGATGAAGTTATATCCACCACATTTTTAGATATTGAGGGGAATTTGTGAGATTAGTTATAATTATTTTGCATGAATTGACAGTTGCAGGATTTTAGTGGTATAAGATATAAAGACTAAATCAATGTAACCCTGCACAAAACCAGTCTGTTGTAGCACAAAACCAGTCTGTTGTAGCACAGGTGTATTTTTGACGAAGCCATAAATAATTATATGGGTTAACATTTTAGATTTTTCTTTTGTCAAAAATCATTAGAATATCAAGTAAAGATCTTGTTCCATGAAGATATTTTTTACATTTTAAATTGTCAAATCCTTATCAAATGTGTTTTATTAGTGACATGCAATGCACAGCACTTCATTTTTAACAACTTTAAAGACCTTTTTTTTAGTATTTAAATTTTGTGAAACCTCAAATTTTAGATTGTCAAAAGATCTCAGGCAGATATTGTCCAATGCTAACAATCCATCAATGGAAAGCTTATTCAGCTTTCATGGGATGTATAAATCTCAATTGCCAAAAATATACACTTACAGTATTTATAGGTTTATGCATTTAACAATTAAAATGAAATGATCTAGAATTTAGCTTTTTATTATAACATTAATACCCCCCCCTCACAAATCTTTCTTTTAAATTCTTATTTTTAATAGGAAGCTACAGTATACAATATTATATTTGTGCATCTACATTAGATTAGTCAGTAATAGGAATTTTAATAGGAAGCTACAGAATACAATATTACATTCGTGCATATACATCAGATTAGTCAGTAATAAAGCCAAATCTGGAGCTTATCTAACAAAATAACTAACGATAATGGTCCAAAATTAGTACACCCAAATGTATATGTTATAGAAAAATACAGGGTGATTCAAAAAGAGTACCCAACTTTCGGGTTGATGTCACTCGAGTGTCTGGAGGGGGTCATATTGAACATCTATGAACTTGTTTTCTACTGAAAAAGAAAAACTCTAAGTATTCTTCACATTGATTAATTACCCAAAGTTCCATCATGTTTCTTTGATTAAATACAGATTTTCAAAGTTGTGGTATTCTTTTTCAGTCACCCTGTATTAAATACAAATAATAAAAAAAGGAAATATCAAGAGAAGCAGAAAAATGTAAAAAAAAATTGTTGAAATTTTGTAGATTGTACTAATAAAATGTAATTATCTTTCAATTTCTGATTATGTTTGATAACTAAAATATTATTTTAATAAATATATTTGTTTAATAAATCTGTTTTGTTTAAATGCACCAAAATACATTGCCTATATTTACTGAGAAATGGATAAAAATGGGGTGTGCTCAATTATGCTGAGCACTGTATTAGTTTTGCACTTTATAATGGGCCTGTAGTGACACCTAAGTTAACTTAAACAGGACATGATGTCACAAGATGCAACCGTAAAAGGACAAAATGCTCAAGTATATCATTTTTTTGGGATCATAGATATCTCTTATGCAGCAGATCTTCATTTGTGTGACTCAGTTCTCAAGAATATCACAAATATAAGCATTTTTAGTGCCGCACACATTATTTAGTATTTATAGAAATCTTAAAAATTACAGTATGGTTGCTAAGTGAACCAGGACTATATATGTACAGTATGTCACAAAAGTGAGTACACCCCTCACATTTCTGCAAATGTTTATTTATATCTTTTCATGGGACAACCCTGCAGAAATCACTCTTTGACACAATGAAAAGGAGTCAGTGTAAAGTTAGTTTAGCAGTGTAAATTTAGTGTCCCCTCAAAATAACTAAAAATACAGCCAATAATAGCTGAACCCCTGGCAACAAAAGTGAGTACACCCCTAAGTGAAAATGTACAAATTGAGCACAATTAGACATTTTCCTTCCCCTGTGGCATGTGACTCATTAGTTTTACACTGTCTCAGGTGTTTCCAGATAGAAGGCGAGTTAAATTTGGTATAAAAGCTCTTCCACTCACTCAACCTGGCCACTGAAAGTTCAACATGGCATCTCATGACAAACAACTCTCAGAAGACCTGAAAAAACAAATTGTTACTTTGCATAAAGCCTAGGCTATAAGAAGATAGCCAACACTCTGAAACTGTGCTGCAGCCAAGGCCATTCAATGCTTTAAGAGGACAGGTTCTTCTCAGAACACGCCTCGCCATGGTCAGCCAAGGAAGCTGAGTGCACGTTCTGAGCGTCACATCCAAAGATTGTCTTTGAAAAAAGACGGATAAGTGCTTCCAGCATTGCTTCAGGTATTGAAGGGATGGGGGGTCAGCCTGTCAGTGCTCAGACCGTACGCCGCACACTGCACCAAATTGGTCTGCATGGTTGTCCTCAAAGGAAGCCTCTTCTAAAGATGCACAAGAAAGCTCGCAAACAATTTGCCGCAGACATTCAAACTAAGGACCAGGATTACTGGTACCATGTCCTGTGGTCTGATGAGACCAAGATAAACCTATTTGGTTCAAATAGTGTCAAGCGTGTGTGGTGGCAACCAGGTGAGGAGTACAAACACAAGTGTGTCTTGTCTATCATTAAACATGGTGGTGGGAGTGTCATCATGTGGGACTGCATGAGTGCTGCTGGCATTGGGAAGCTACAATTCAATGAGGAAAACATGAATTCTGACAAGTACTGTGACATACTAAAGCAGAGCATGATCCCCTTCTTCCGGAAACTGGGCCATAAAGCAGTGTTTCAGGATGATAATGACCCCAAATACACCTCACTGGCTTGCTAAAGGGACTCAGGGTAAAGGTGATGGACTGGCCAACCATGTCTCCAGACCTAAACCCCTTAAAACACCTCTGGGGCGGCCTGAAAAGGAAGGTGGAGGAGCACAAGGTGTCAAATGTCCACCACCTTGGTGATGTTGTAATGGAGGAGTGGAAGAGGATTCCAGTGGCAACCTGTGAAGCTCTGGTCAACTCCATGTCCAACAGAATTAAAGCCGTGCTGGAAAATGATGGTGGCCACACAAAATATTAACTTTTCAATTTTTTTCTAAGGGGTGTACTCACTTTTGTTGCCAGGGGTTCAGCTATTATTGGCCGTATTTTTAGTTTTTTTGAAGGGACACTAAATTTACACTGCTAAACTAACTTTACACTGACTCCTTTTCATTGTGTCAAAGAGTCACTTCTGCAGTGTTGTCCTATGAAAAGATATAAATAAATATTTGCAGAAATGTGAGGGGTTTACTCACTTTTGTGACATACTGTATATTATATGTGACCCTGAATCACTAAAACAAACTGTTAATAATTTCACATTAGCTAAATATAACATTATGGATCAAAATTACTGGATTTTTTTAATGCCAAAAATCATCAACAAATTAAGGTCAAGTTCCACTAAGACATTTTGTGAATTTCCTATTGTTAATATATCAAAACTCAAATTTTGATTAGTAATGTGCATTATATCACCCACTTTGAATGTTATCACTTGGTTCGACGGGCGCTATCAGTGGTTATCAGCTGATTGATATGGGTTATCATTAGGGCCAGACGGAATCTGCAGACATTTTTTGCTATTTCTGTGGAGTATTTTGTTAAAAATCTGCGGATTTATGCAAAATGATTTTAGAAGTATCATAACTAAAAAATTAAAGGATGAAATAAAAAGTAACACCTTTTTAACTTTTATTTAATGTTTACAATGTGAATCCAATTAGATCCACTTTATTTGGTAAACAAAGCAAGTCTCTCGTATAAAATCTCTTCTAAAAGACAGAAAATATTACTTTACACACTGTATTGTAAAAAAACCATATGAATATTTTCATATTTATCGATATTTTCACAGAAATTAATTTGAAGACTGAATAAATATAAATTTACACACATTTACACAAGTAAATAAACATAATGAATGATGGGCTAAAAATCTGCGGAAATCTGCGGAATTCTGCGCGCGCAGATTCCGTGTGGCCCTAGTTATCATCCATCCACATGGTTAATCAGGTATACTTATAGAAAAGACTCCAGATCCAGATCTGTTTTACAATACTGTGATGGTTTGGTTGGGGTAGGGGTAGATGTTAATAAAATACAATTAATGGGAAATTTAATAAACAATATAAATAATCAGCATAGGCACATTCTGCATTTGTCTTTAAAATGAACGCTACGTGGCGGTACTCTATGCACTTACCTCCATATGAATTGCTTTTTTGCTGTTACCAGTTTCTCAAGTGGCTCACCGTGTACATTGGCAAACTGATGACCTGGTGCGGAGCGACAACGATGACAGGGTTTGAGTCTGAAGAAGAACGGTTTCAGAAAGAAGGTAAGACAAAAGCCGAACAAGTAAATAATTTCCTTTTGATTGCTTTTTAAAAACAGACGGTTGGGTTTAGGGAGGTCAATCGCAGAGATTTATGCAATAAGAGCAGAAATTTTATATCTCTCATAGCTGATTAACCATGTGTTACCTGCTTTCTGAAAACATTCTTCACCAGACTCGAATCCTATTATTGCTGTCAACTCCACACCCTGTCACCAGTCTGCCGACGTACATGGTGAGCCACTGGAGAAACTGGTAACAGCAGAAAAGCCATTCATATGGAGGTAAGTGCATACAGTACCGCCATGTAACATTCATTTTAAAGACAAAATGCAGAATGAGCCTATGCTGATTATTTATATTATGTATTAAATTTCCCATTAATTGTATTTTATTAACATCTACACCCTACCCCAACCCTAAACCCAACCGTCACATTAATGTAAACACAGATCTGGATCTGGAGTCTTCTCTATTAGTATACATGATAACCACGTGGATGGATAATAACATCACCAGTGGGCCCCTACTGACCCATTTCTATCAGCTAATAATCATTGATAACACCCATTCAATCGACTGATAACATATGAATTCGTTGATTGTAAGCACGTCAGTGAACATTTTAAAGTCTGTTTTCTCAGTATTTTTTTTTTCTATTTTTTTTTTACTTTCAGATTCCAAATTGCATTTGAATTGTAGTTTTATGTCATCCAGGTATTGTTCTATCCTAACAAGCCATACGCCATTGTAAAGCTTATTTATTCAGCTTTCAGATGATGTGTACATCACAATTTAAAACAATTGACACGTGTAACTGGTTTTGTGGTCCAACATCACCAAACTACAAGTGTAAAAAAACACTCATTTTTATAATTTTTCTACTGACTTGTTCTACTGGCTTGTTAGACCTTTTTGCCTGCTGACACTGATTTTGGATTGTCCCTTAAACATGGTCGCCTGTTTATAAGTAGTGTACATATTATTGGGATAGTAAGGAGTTTGACGCCATTTTATTTGTTAACCTTTTGACCTCTGTTTTTGTGTTAGGTAGTTAGGATAGTGAATTGTATTTTCTTTTCTTTCATTTTTGATCAGGTAAGTTATAGATTTAAAATAAAGGATTTTTTTGTTTGTTATTTTGGCCTTGTCAGATCCCGAATTCAAACCCCAATAAATCTTTGATTTCATTTTCTTTGTCTTTTCTTTCATGTTGGGCACCATCCCTAGACGGTGCGTAACAGCCATTGATGACTGAAATCGCTGCAATATAACAGTTTTAAGCACAGTTTCTGATCTGCATGTGAGTTTTGTGAATGCAGTAAACCTAATTTGCATTTCATGATGCATTATTGTGTGGAAAAGAACAGTAATGGCTTGAAATACTGAAAATACTTATGACATATTATACTTAATTTATTATCTACAATGTGTGTGGCTATGGTGCAGGTTTTCATCAATTATCATGTATGTCTTGAACTTAAACATTACTGAATTCATCACGTATGGCAATATGGTGATTTGTCAAGCCAAAAAGAGACCAACTTAGATCCAGATTTCACATGTCATATAAAAGTATTAAACTTTGAAGAGATCCACACCAAGATTATAACAGACAGGAAGGAAGGACATAACATTGGAAGTAAAAGGTGAGCCAAATTAAACAGTCGTCTGGTGCTGCTGGATTTTGCTATGGTTACCGCTTGGTAACAGTTCCACTGAATTTGGGAGCATATCCACAAAATACGAGAGCTTCAGAGGCAAAGGAGAAACCATACACGATGAGTTTAAACTGAACTCCGATGATGAGCTGGGAAAATCTGTTTATATAGCCTTCAATGGAGGTTACAATGCATGTGACATTGTGTTAAATATGTATGTCCATTTTACAGTGGGTTCTATTAATGTGCAGCCAAGAAAACAAAAATATCAAAATTCAAGTTAAAATTTTTGGTCACACTTTACAATAACGTTCATCAGTTAGTGGTAAATAATGCATTTACTAACATGAACAAACAATGAACAATACATTTACTACAGTATTTGTTCATGTTAGCTAATGTTAGTTAATGAAAATGCAGTTGTTCATTGTTAGTTCGTGTTAACTCACGGTGCATCAACTAATGTGAACAAGCATGGACTTGGATGTTAATAATGCATTAGTAAATGTTCAATTATAATTAAATGCTGTACAAGTGTTGTTAATGATTAGTTCATGTTAGTAAATGCAATAAGTAATTAACTTTATTGTAAAGTGTTAACAAATTTTTATATTGTGCAAGATTGTAATTTCAGAGGAAACCTCAAGTTAAGATCAACAGTTTGTATTATTTAATTTTACATTGGTGAATTATTTTTTACAGGACAACCGTGTTTTGACCTGATCAAGCCAAACAGTTTCAATGAATTTCATGTCTGTTCATTAAAATTCATTAAAACAAAACCTCAAAAATCAATTTAAAATGGTAATATTGTTCAAAGCTTGCACAGTTAGTATTAATCAAACCAAACAGTTCCAACTTCCAACACCTAAAACAATGACAACTCTTGAGTTTTTTTTTTTTTTTTTTGTGGGGGGTAACTTGATTATTTTATGTTCAATCCACTTGATTTAGTAAAAAAAACTAATAAGTTAACTTAATTTCTTCATGTTGCCATAACACAAATCAATTGTGTGGAACCCAGCATTTCTTACAGTGAATGAATATGGGAGCATACGTGTATACACAAAAGTCTAGAGCTTCAAAGGCAAAACATACACATTTAGTTCAAACTGAGCCTTAACTTATATAGCCCTCAATGGTGGTTCTTCATTGTTAAAAATGTTTTCACAGGTGAAAAGACGCTAAATATGCTTCTATATATGATGTGCCGTCTACATCCAAAAAAATTACTTTTGCTGCTTGTTCAAACGACGTATTTTTTATGTTCATCCCACTTAAATTAGTAAAAACTGAGTTAGCTTAATCGATTTGACATGAATGAATTGTGTGGAACTCAGTATTTTTTTTACAGTGTGCAAAACAAAAACCTCCAAATTCAAGTTAAAATGTTGTATTGTTCAGGTCTGTAAATTCAGAAGGAGTGTTGTTTTTGCAGTACAACTGTGTTTTGACCTGATCAAACCAAACAATCTCAATAAATATGTTAGTATATTAAAAACCAGAGCTTCACCATACAAAGTGAGTCCAAACTGAACTCTGTTGTGGAAATCAGTTCATATAGCCTTCAACAGAGAATGTTTTGCAGGTGAAATTATGTTAATTATGTCTGTCTGTATCTGCGCTTTACAAAACAAAAATCTCAAAATTCAAGTTCAAGATCAACAATTTGAATCATTTTATTTTTAATTCACGCTGGTGTATTGTTTCTACCTAATCAATCCAAACAGTTTCAATTATTATGGTAACATATTCACAAAAACGAGAGCTTCATAAGCAAAACAGGAAACATACACAATGAGTTCAAACTAAACTCAGAAGCTGTGCAAGTATGTTTATATAGCCCTTAATTGACGTTCATTGCTATTAAAAAGGTTCTAGCAGGTGAAACTATGTTAAATATATATCTATATAATATGTATAATGTACAGTCTACAAAACGAAAACCTCCAAATTCAGGTTAAAAGATTTTATTAATAATGAATAATATTATCATGCTGTGTTATTTTTGCAGTACGACTTTGTGTTTTGACCTGATCAAAGCAATTGGTTCCAATGAATATGGTAGCATATTCACAAAACCCGAGGGCTAAGAGAAAGCACAAAGCAAAATTTCCAGTGTTAAAAATACAGTGTGATTTTTTTATTTATTTTTTGGTGTTGTTCAGTGGTAAAAGCGGAGTACATTTTAATTCTTGAGTGTGAATGAGAGTATATTTAAGAGGGTTTTTTTTTAGAGTTAAACTTTTACCCCATCATGCAGAGAATTTCCTACTAGTGATGGGAAGTCCAGTTTATTTTTACTCAAACTGGTGATCAAACCAGTATGTTATAGGAGTCTTGATGATATAATAAATGATAAGATATAATAAATTAATTCTCATCAGAAGCAGCGTACTATGCACTCATTAGCTTATATACACATGCATAATCCATTTAGATTTTTTTTTTTTTAAATAAAGTGAGTAATGTACAAATTTAATATATTAACACTTTGAAGAGTAACACACACTCCAGTTTGATGTAAGAATAAACTCTTACTGTGTTAAAATAAACTCTGTGAGTAATGTACAAATTTTACACTTTAGAAATGTTATTTTAACTCCAAAATGGAGGGAGTCATATTTACACCCAAGGAGTGTTACGTTAAGTGAAGTTTATTTATAAACTAATTTCGAGAGGAGCGCGTGCTTATGATTGACACGGCTGGCCCAGAGTCAAGCTAATGCACAATCCACCAATCAGGCGATTCCCACCTTAGTATAAATAACCAAAGCATCTTACCTTAGTCATCTTCGTCTTGAAGAATCCCCCCTTCCACCCCCTCTCCTCCCTTTTCCTCTATAGGGCAGCACGGCGGCCCAGTGGCTAGCACTGTTGCCTCACAGCAAGAATGCCTCTGGTTCGGGCCTTTACCCAGCCAATTGACATTTCTGTGGGGAGTTCATGTTCTCCCCGTGCTTGCGTGGGTTTTCCCTGGGTCCTCCAGATTCCTCCCACAGTCCAAAACATGTGCCATAAGTAAATTGACTTAAACAAATCAGCACCATACCCAAATTCCAACAGCAGCATACCCTCATAGCAATTTATAAGCAGCAGGAGGGCGGGGGGTTTTCGAGATCTACCTGAGCTCAAACTCCCCTCTCGCCCTGCAAACGGGAGGGAGGCCCGGGCTCGAGGATCTTATGAGCTCAGGGCTCTCTCCCGGGACAGCATGCCAAACTAGCTTTATTACCAATCATCAGCTAAGTGTGAACTCTTGAAACTCTAATTGAGTTAAATGTACAGCGATTTTTTTGCTGTGCATACGAGTTCAAAGTGAGCTCATTTGAGAAGCTGTGAATCTGTTTATATAGAGGTTCTTCGTTGTTAAAAACATTCTCGCAGGTGAAAGGACGTTAAGTATCTCTCTATATCATATAAGTTAAGATGTTATATTGTTCAAGTTTGTAAATGCAGAGGAAACTTCAAGTAACGATCAACAACTTGTATTTTTATCATGTTGGAGTGTTGTTTTTACAGCACAACTGTGTTTCGACCTGATCAAACCAAACCATTCTAACGAATATGTTAGCATATCAAAAACGAGAGCTTCACCATACAAATTGAGTTCAAACTGAACTCAGATGATAAGCTATGGAAATGTGTTTATATAGCCCTGTAGACCAACATCTGAATGGAGGTTCTTCATTATTAAAAACGTTCTCCCAGGTGAGCTCATGCTATCAAATGATCATGACTCAAACGCAACACTTCAGGCATGGGCATTTAAATGATGTCAGCTTCATCTGAGCATCGAGCGGACTTCATTGCTTCTGGGTTGCCTGTCTAATAGCCTCTTTAGCAGAAATAATTGCAATATAAATAGGCTGCGCTGATGAAATACATACTTTTGCATTTAAAGGTGTTTCTTTTAAAGCCTTCATAAAAGCATCCAGAGCTTGGCACTCCATTTAAGTATGTGTCAAACTCTTTGTTGCCAGTATTACAGAGCCAGACTCGGAGACGTGCAAAGCAGAATTGGGTTGCATAGGAACTGAATTCCTCCCACGGACTCATGTGGTGAAAATGTAAAAAAAAAAAAAAAAAAGCGTTTAGTTGTGTGTGAGTTGGAGAGCGTGTCTTTTTGAATGTGTTTCTCTTTGTCTTGTGTTT
The DNA here is from genome assembly GCA_903798035.1 of Danio albolineatus. Lineage (NCBI taxonomy): Eukaryota > Metazoa > Chordata > Actinopteri > Cypriniformes > Danionidae > Danio > Danio albolineatus. Next base: position 4,725,392 of record CAIGQQ010026964.1, on the reverse strand, counting down.
TGCAGCATTTAAAGTGGGAACACCGTGTCTATGCTAACGATTTATCTGCTATAAAATACATTATTTCAATTTGTTTGCTCCAAATTTACGAGTTCCCTGCGAACAGTGACCAGGTTTCAGCTTGTATGGTTTCATTATTATAAGTTTATCGCTGTTGCTCTCCGTGTTGAGATTTTTGGCCATTCATTGTGAGCCATATGAACCTTGTGACCAAATGAGGGGTCATTCGAGGGCGATTGCGCACCGAAGGCATTTTCTTTCAACTGTTTGAGCCCGTTTCCCTGTCCTCAACACAACCCGCAAGTGTTTACATCAAGGATTAATCCAGTGTGTGCTGCTCCAGAAGCTAAGAGTGGGTGAAATAGCACCTTATTTCTAGCACATTTGGGCAAAATGCTGGAATTAGCTATTCTGTCTTGGATCATTTCCCTGCTGAACAAAAATCCCAAAACAATTGAATCCATCACAAAAGATTCTAATAGTTTTCACTACAAATACCATTAAAAACATTACAAACAATCCATCTTCAAACAATAAAACCAGTGCATTTAAATGGTCTCTAGTATGTTTTGTGTCACATTCCATAAGGATCGATGCTAACAATAAAAGACAAATAATTAAATACCCAAAGGGCCAAAACAGTTTACATTAAAACCAATATAATGTCCATTAGAATTGTTAAAATCACTACCATTGCAGTGATGGTTTCAACAGTTTTATCAGCAGTTAGCATTCATCTTAGTTGTTTTTTCAACGGAGTTAGCATTCATCCTAACCATTTTCTTGCACTTTTGGTCAGTTAGTAGCTCTCGCAGATTAAAAACACAAAGCTAGCGAGGGTAACAAAGTCCGCTCTGCTTAGCTCGATGTTGTGCCATGTCCAAACTCCTACTAAGAGCAGCCTGTTTCGCTGTGAGCTGATTGCTAATTAGCACCCTGTTCGTTTTGTTTGTTGTTTTTGCTTGGCATGGTTACTGTGAGTTTCTTTCTTGCTTTGACTATGCAAAAACCTTTCCCAATTTCTCATTTGGTAGCACCTAAATGTTTGCCTGCTAAACGCCTCCATATAAACAATGCAAGTTGATGTTTTATGTTTAAGCTTTTATTTATTATTTTTCTGAACGGTTGGTTCTTGGCATGCTGATCCATTGTAACACAAAAAGGCAATAAGCTTCTTCTTATGGTCTATCGGGCATGTTTCAAAACTCAAGAATGACTTTGGTAACATGAAATATAAAACATATATGGAATTTTTTTGTATATATTATATTTAAGAAATACTTTAACAACCTGAGGTGTGTTTTTATGTTTGTTTGCAGCTTGAAAGCCAGTTCAGACCCTGTACTGTAAAGAAATTCCATACATTTTTTTTCTCATTTCCTTAGAGATGTATCCCTTATCGTCATTGTCTTTTTTTATTTCCTATTTTTAATGTAGAAGCCCTTGTCATGTCTTTTTGTACAGGTCGACATGATTCTTGGAAGCCATAACTTTTTGTGACTATAAATTATTACCCCACACTGTAATCCCGAACAAGTTGGCTAAACTCAAAAAAATTGAGGTAATCAGTTACGTCAAAGTTTTTAAGTTATGAATTCTTCTATTTTAAGTAAACAGAAACATCAAGTTTTGAGTTTGTTGCACTCATGCAAGATACTTCTACTAACTTAAAATACCCAAGTTACCCAGCTCATACATTTTAATAGCAATTAACTTAATTGTTTTAATTTCTCCCAACTTTAAATACTTAAGTCACCCAGCTCATACATTTTAATAGAAATTAACTTAATTGTTTTAATTTCTCATTCATTCATTCATTTTCTTGTCGGCTTAGTCCCTTTATTAAACCGGGGTTGCCACAGCGGAATGATCCGCCAACTTTCCAGCATTTGTTTTATGCAGCGGATGCCCTTCCAGCCACAACCCATCTCTGGGAAACATCCATACATTCTCATTCAAACACTTCAATTTGAGCTAAAGCCTACCCAATTCATCTGTACCGCATATCTTTGGACTTGTGGGGGAAACCGGAGCAACCGGAGGAAACCAATGCAACCACGGGGAGAACATGCAAACTCCACATAGAAATGCCAACTGACCCAGCCGAGGCTCGAACCAGCGACCTTCTTGCTGTGAGCAAACATGCTACTCACTACACCACAGTGGCACCTGTTTTAATTTCTCCCAGTCACCCAGCTCATACATTTTAATAGCAATTAACTTATTTTTTATTTATCCCGACTTTAAATAGTCACCCAGCTCATACATTTTGATAGCATTTTTTAAAATAACTTCTCCATCTTGAGTTTCACAAATGAAATTAGCCATCATTTTTATCTGTAAACCACATAAATTTATCAAAATACATCTGTAATTTAAACAGACAGTACCATTTTGTGCATTTATTTTTAAACAATAAATGTCCAACAGTAATTTCGATGTCGCTTCTTATGCAATTAGAAATGTCTTAAAACTTTAAAAACAAATATTAGACAGTAAGAGATTTAAAATAAAAATATATGCAAATGTATTCATAGCTCAGCCAATACTAAATGACAGAATATTCACACAATCGTCACTTATTCCAAAGCTGTTTGAGTTTCTGTGAAAAAAAGCAGGAAACCTGTAACCACTGACAAAAAACTTTTTGTGTTCAACAAAAGCAAGAAATTAAAACAAGTGAAGAGTGAGTAAATGACAGAATTTTACATTTTAGGCAAACTATCCCTATTTATATTAAAATGCACCCTTACCAATTAAAGGTCCATAAATGTTTTGAAGTTACTACCCCAGTAACAGCCTTTATTGAGTGAAAAAAGAAGCTTTACATCAATTTATTCTTTAAGGTTTGCATGCTAGGAGACTTTCTATTTTCTGTCATCAATGCCAAGCAAAAATTTTGCACAAATTCAAAGTTTTCGCAAAGTCCTTTATTATATAATATGTGGAGCATACATTAATCCAAACAAGACAGGAAAGGCCAGGAAGTGTGCTGTGGGTGGTGTCCAATTTATTCTCCAGAACAACAGGGCCACTAGAGCATCCTCAGTCAGCACTTCAGCATTAATAATCTAAAAATATAATTCAAAGATATTAATGTTAGGACATCATCAATATGACTGAACCAATATTACATGATTCATCAATTGTGTGAGAGCGCACGTCTCCATGACAACTTAAGCGCGGGCTGAGGAAAACCTTCCTCGCGCCAAGATTTTAAAAATTTACATCTGCCGATTTAAAATGTTTTTTTATCTTTAACACATTCTGTTAAAATGCAAAGTTAACTCATTACAACTAATGCTAAGGTATCTAAAGCTTTAAACAATAACGTTAGTTAGCAACAAGTGGAGCTTTTTCTGTAATGCAACACATGCGTTTTCTGTAGTGCAACACGTTAACGCATTCTGACCAACTCTACATTACATTAAACTGTTACTGTGCTTATATTGCTTAAAACATTAATTTAATATTCCTTGGATTTGTAAATAATTCACTTGTAGTTCACTTGTAATTCACTGTAGTGTGTAATGAGGCCGATCCGCCATATTGAGAAAAACGAATGAAGCATGAGCACGTACGTGAACCTGGATGACGTCAGACGCAAAATCACTGGGCTAAGATTTTGAGTTAGTAAAACTTTAAAGAGACACGGCAAAATTGTTCACCTAACTTAAAAGATTTAATTTTTACAAACTCAAAAATTAGAAAAAGTTAGAAATACTCATCAAGTTTAAGTAAGATAAACGAATTGTAATGATTTAAGTTAATAGAACTCAATTCAATTAATTAGTTACAGCATTAGGGTTTACAGTGCAGGGGTATGAATAGTTTCAGGCTTGACTGTGTAGGTAGATAGACAGATGGAATGGATTGCATTTCCCAAAGAGCGACGTAACTGGCGGTTGAACAATCATAGTACGATGCATCATTTGGGAAAAGAACGATGTAGTGACATGTTTCCCAAAACCTGTAGTTTCTCTGTTGCAAATCCATTATTTGAACCACGTTTGTTATAACGTAAAACGCCCACACTGATGCTCTAAACGGGGCGGATAAACTACTTCTTTAGAGAAGAACCCCATAATTTCTTTGTGCAAATTATACTGTTTTACACTCACACATTTAAAAAAAAAAATCTAATATCAGTTTTGGTAAAAACATGCACTCGTTTTCTGTGATAACTGAAAAATATGTAAACGGCACATACAGGGCCTATGTTTACTTTACAAATATTATTGAGAACATTACAGATTCTATTTAAAACATAAAATCACTTACTAAAGCTAACACATATTGTAATATCAGATATAAATCATATAAACAAACAAATAAATAAATAATGAGGCTATTGATTAAGAAATTATATAATAGTAATAATAATAATGATGATGGTGATGGTTATTATTATTATTATTAATAATAATAATAATAATAAGAAGAAGAATATTTTTTGAAAAGTCTACTTTTAAAATTTGACACATGCAAACCACTGCAGAAATGTTCTAACCAACAGGCCCATGTCATATACAGTAGGCTACATTCCTTAATAAATAACCTACTATAAAATAAAAGCATTAGTGTATGCTATATGTTTTTTGTTTTTTACAAGCTTAAACATGAGGACTGCTAAAACTGAACTGTAAAAATACTTTGAAAGCAAATTACACCTAAGAGTGGCGACTTTAATGCTTTTTTTTTTCTTAAATATTCCAAGTTTAAATGTTAGAATGTTCTAAACCAATAGGACATAGGGGGGATAACGGGGAATAGAACACAGCAAGGAACTATGTTTCAACTACAGCTCCAGAGGTGTAGTTGCAAGAGCACAAGTTTGTGATGCAGTTTGCGAATGTTCGTTGGAGCGACAGATTTGGGAAACGTCAAATCAATAAACTATGTTTGTAATGACGGAACTTAGTTGGCTAACGATGGTTTTTGGAAACGCACCCCTTGTTGGTTGCTCTGTTGGTTCATTTGTTCTCTGGTTAGTTCATTCATTTGTTCGTTCTTTGGTTGGTTGGTTGGTTGGTTGGTTGGTTGGTTAGTTCGTTTATTGGTTAGTTCCTTAATTTTTTAGTTTGTTCATTTGTTGGTTGGTTGGTTGGTTTGTTCGTTTTTCGAGCCCGGGATATGAATCATTTCACACTGAATTAATAATTTAACACTGGGATATGAATAATTTTTGGCTTGATTGTGTATAATTATGTTGTATTATTAGACAAACAATGGGAAAGTACTGCAGATTTTTCTGAGAAAAGGGCCCTAAAGACAGCGTGTTTGGTTTTTATGATGTTACAAGCATATTCAAAAGTAATAGGCAAGTTTGATAGCTTTATTAAATTAATTCAGAGAGCAGCTACTTTTTGAATCAGGAAACCATTCTTCTCATGGGAGCACCAGTGGCCTCTGCCTGAAAACAGTTTGTCCCAATCCTCGAATGTATAAATTCGAAGAAGAGCAATGCAATCTGCAGAAGGAGAAAAAGTGCACCTGTGTACAGCGACAGTACAGATCTGAGATAACACAGGCGTTTAGAGGACAGCTGAGGAAAACTGCTATTCCTCACAAGCTGCAATGTTACATAAATGAGGAAACCCATTGTCAGGGAATTGCAACCGTCCTCAGTGCTCAAACAGCCATTCATCAAAGTCATTTTTTATTACAAAGCACACTTTGGTACATAATCAAACGCAGTTGACATTGTCTATTTTTACAATCACTGTGGGTTTTAGAACCTTGTATGTGCTACCAGGGATATATTCAACAAGAATAGTTTAGGAAGTTTGTGGACATGCACTTACGTTTGTTTGTTGAAAGTGTCTATAGCAGTTAAACGGGTGCTATGTCATCCTTCCCGAGTACATTTTTTTTTAATCTTAGCAACGCGTATGCGCCTGAGGAACGTGCATTTCTGCTGATTTCAGAGTTCCTCGGCATCTGAGAGCCACTACTGCCTTGGCAAGTGTGCAGCCAGCGAAAGCGAACATACAAAGCCTTGTTTTTAACAAGGTTATTAGCTGCTTTAGCATTCCTGATGCGATTGTAAACATGCTTGTGAATTTTCTAGAGATTCAGAGCCAATGCAGTGGAGGTATAATCAAATGCTGTAGCACAGAAGGAAACCCAAAAGCGTATGGATTCTCACAGGGTTCACATGTCCTGAACAGCAGTTGTGCAGCATGTCAGGTAACAAGAATAATATTGCTCTATATCCTGACATAAACAATCCCCCATCTGTGTATGGTCTAAATTTTGAGCTTCTTTATATTTTGAAACCTCCAATGTGCAATTGTACAATGTATTTAAAATGCTGGAGATGCAACACCAGCTGAACACTATCGCCAAAGCTATTGACAGAAAGGTAGCTAACTAGATTGAAACTTTTTAGTATTTGTAAAGTTATTACATCTACTTGACCTAGAGAAGCAGCCAGTAAACAACACTAGCAGCGGTGAAACAAGTCTGTTATGCCATGATCAACTGAATGAACATTTTCACACCCACTATACCAAGGTAACCCTTCCTCAAAAAACACGTAAAAAAAAATCTATTTGATATCAAAAACCTGATTTAACATCCACACGTTTGATGCCCTTTTGACCAAAAGAATAATGACACGAAAAGACTGTTATGTAATTGATTTTTATTGTGTTCTTTGATGGCATTGTTAGATGCCCATTTAATTGTGTTTTTAAATCAAGGTAGTCAATTGACATCAAATCGATTCACTTTTTTTTTCCTGTTTTATGATATCATTGGAAACTATTCAGAGAAGACACATATACTGTAATAGTAGTTACTCTTCTTGTCTCAAAAGGCACACTCCAGCTAGGCCCTTAGGTTGATATTCATCCTTTTTAGTGTGCTTTCCTCCATTATCTTAAAAAGAAGTAGAAATGCTGTGGACTGACTGAATGTCTGACTGAATGACTGACTGACCGATCGACGGACCCACCCTCCTCCTTCCCTAAACCCAACCAATAGTGTTTTCAAAAGCACTGATTGGCCTGCCCATCCACTTCCCTAAACCCAGCTGACAGTTCTAAAAAGCAATCTAGAAAAAGAAAAGCCCTCAACTGTTTTTTTTTACCATGTTTTCAGATTTTACCACATTCTCACCCTGTTACTTGATTATTTTATTTGTTGACTTCTGTTTTTGTCTTACCTGCTTTCTGAAACCATTCTTCTCCGGACTCAAACCCCGTCATTGTAGTCAAATTCTCTTTTTGTCTCAAGTCCGCCGACGTACATGGCGAGATACTGGTCAAGCTGGTAACAGCGGGAAAGCTGTCAATACAAAGGTAAGTGGTCAGCTGGTAAGTGTGAAAAGGAACAGTGTCATACCGCCCTGTAACATTCCTTTAAAAGACGAAATGCAGCCATACGTAGTTCTGGCTACATAATTGGCGATCTCCAGAAATGGATATAGGGCTACGTTTTCAGAATGAGCCTGTTTTGCAAATCTTATTACCATAGTCTCAAGAGGCCAATCATGACTGATTGCTTGCAGTCTTCTTTACTGCACCTACAGGTAACACTTTCTTTTACGACCCGCAAAGTACAGCGTAAGTACAGTCAAATAACGGTGTACTTTTCTGTACGTATAGTATAAGTATAATGAATGGGTAACGTTTGGGTAATAAGGGGCTAACAACCAGATATGTAATGCTTGGGTAATAAGGGGCGAACAACCAGATATGTAATGCTTGGGTAATAAG
>CAIGQQ010026964.1:4690372-4716712 GCA_903798035.1 Danio albolineatus | reverse complement strand
CCGGTTGTTACCCCCTTATTACCCAAACATTACATATCTGGTTGTTACCCCCTTATTACCCAAGCATTACATATCTGGTTGTTACCCCCTTATTACCCAAACATTACCCGTTTGTTCCTTTGCACTTCATAGAAAAGTACACTGTACAATCAATATACTTACGTGGTACTTTGCGTGTTGCACATTAAGTTGTTACCCCCTTATTACCCAAGCATTACAGTTTGTTGCCTTATACCTACACGTACATTCATTATACTTATACTATACGTACTGAAAAGTACACCGTTATTTCACTGTACTTGCGTTGTACTTTGCGGGTCGTAAAAGAAAGCGCTACCCACCTACATCCCATGTCTGACACACTGGTTCAAATCCCACCCATATTGGAGTTTAGTGAGTGCAAATGGAGGGTTTTTTTTTTGGCAAGGTTAACAGAGGCCAGCTTGTAGGAGCTCTTTAAGTAAACCTCAATCCACTTTCCTTAAGAGCTACGCTAACTGATGATGTTTGATGGCAGAAGCTGCACCCCAACAGTGAAATGCTGGCTTGAATACCCAATATAATGGTGTGAGTAGAATTAAAGGGATTGCACAAATATTCAAATAGCTAAGGGTTAATTCTGATGGCACTTTTATTAAGATTTGTGCTTCAACCTGACCTACTGACTCTTATAAATCTATACCTACACCCCCCCCAAAACCCCCAAAAGAGCAGCACTGAAAGTGATTCAGACTGCTGCATTCTTTGAATAGATGCTGGTTACAGTCAGGCGAATGAAATATATCTTATTCCCCATTCTTAGAATACTCCTGGCTTGATTTTCCCGATTTGGACCACTCAGTGGAAAACCGGGGCGCATCTGGCTAAATTTAGAGTAATGACCATAGTCGACATATTGGACGTTTTGCCGTAAGTGAGAGCTGGTGTGGAAGTGAGGGGAAAAAACGCAGAGCGCCGTTTTGGGGTGAAGCATGGAAATATTTTGCCTATGCCAGTCAACCCGCTATTGACTTTGGATGCGGGCTGCATACTTTCTTCTCTCCTGACCTCTCAGTAACCGATGACAAGTCTCGTAATTTTAGCTTTGGTATGGACCCAGCATGCCCTTCTCTCCAAACCCCATCCACCTCAATTAGAGGTAGAGTCCCAGTGAACTTTAAAGTCTCTCTTTGAGACGCGCAGGAGCCGGCCACATTAAATTTTTAATGGCCTTGACACTTGGAACGGGGGAACTGAAGAGCTAGTGCTATCAAAACAAAGGTGGTGCTGGGATGCAGGGAACAGAGTGGACAGTGGCAGGACCGCCGCATAATGCGTCCCACATGGCCAACATCCTGCTCCAACAGCGACACATATGGCAGAACCTCATGTTTCCTAAAAAAAAGAAGAAGAAGAGAGGCCGTATCGGTTCTTTCATCAGAGCCTTCACTCTGACCAGGCTTAGATTTCGTTATCTGAAATATGCTGCATGTGCGCATACGTCATGCAATATTTTATTTTTTAATTTTTTCTTCTCTGCTGCTCGTGTTCTGGATTTGCACTTCGTTCTTCCTAATTCTCTTCATCTGCCTCATTTAATTTGCATGCATTCCAGTGTGCATCTGTCCGCTTTCTGAAGTTATGCTCTGTTCTTGATATCCCGACTGTGACATCGACTTCATTTTCTGCCATTCTCTGTGTCTGATATTTGGTTCATTTCCTGTTTTCCGTTTCCCGTGTCCATATTTTGAGTTTCTGTCTGTGTTTTGAATCAGTCTCCACGTCTCTTCCTCTGCCTGAGCTATAGCACCCAGTGAACTCAGTCTGTCATGTGCTGTGTTCTCTTACTTTAAATGTCTGGGAGACAGCTTTTAACAATAAGTGGTTTATGCGCCCTAAAATGAAGCAACATAAAATGATGGCTCTCTCTTTGTGTGTTGAGTGAGAGCAGAAGTATATGGAGAAAATATGACCTGTTGGAGAACCAAATTGCTCCCAAGCAATCATCAGCCAGTATTTATATATACTGGGTTTTATGGAAGCCATGAGGTGCTGTGATTACTAAAGCACTCTGAATGTTGTATTTATTTATTCTTTTTGCATGCAATTATTTTATATTTGTTAATGTTGTTATACATTTGGCAGGGTGGTTGCTAGGGTGTTGCTATTGATGCCTTTGATTGCGAAGGTATTTTAAGCTGCCATGATATCTTTTAAGGGTATTTATTATGCTTTGGTATACTGTCGTCAATGTATTCTGGGTGTCTGCTAGTGTGTTTAGGGGGTTTCTAGGGCATTGATTTCTGGTTGTTGAAATGTTTATAGTGTTGGCATATGGAAGGGTTGCCGAGGTGTTCCGGGTGGCTGCCAGGGCATTGTTGTGTAATCTGAGGGTATTAAAAAAGCATAGCTATTCTGTTTTCAGAGTGTTGTGGCTGGTTGCAGGAGTGTTGCTAGGGTGTTTAGATAGCTGCCAGACCAAAGACTTCTTGGTGATTTTCAGAACATTATCAGTTGTTGTTAATGTATTGTGATGTTTTTTAAAGCATTGATATACTGTTATAAGGGTGTTACTAGGGTGTTTATATAGCAGCCATGCCGATTCTGTGTGATTCCTAAGATGCTTTTCTTACATTGCTATATCGTCGTCAAGGAGTTGCAGGTGGCTGTTAGGGTGCTGTTATGGTGTTTGGGTGATTGACTGTGCATTGTTTGTGGTTTTGATGTCTTCTAGGTGATTTTCAGGGCATTGTCTGTGGTTGTTCATGTATTCTGAGGGTCTTTTAGTAGCATTGCTATACTGTTATCAGGGTGTTACTAGGGTGTTTAGATAGCAGCCATGCCAATTCTGTGTGTTTCCTAAGATGCTTTTCTTACATTGTTATATTGTTGTCAAGGAGTTGCAGGTGGCTGTTAGGGTGTTGTCATGGTGTTTGGGTGATTGACTGAGCATTGTTTTTGGTTTTGAGTTGTATTCTTTTGGGTGATTTTCAGGGCATTAAGTGTGGTGGTTTATGTAATGTGAGTTTTTTTTTTAAGCATTGCTATACAGTTATCATGGTGTCTGAGCATTGTTTGTGGTTGTTGAGGTCCTAACTTTGTGCAGTTGTTCATGGGTTTTAATTGGTTTATAGTGCATTAGGTTCTAGGTCACAGTAAAGGAGTTTAGGTGATTGACTGGAAATAGCTTTGTAATTGTTAAGATGTCCAAGGTAGTTTCCAGGGCACTATTGCGTCTTTGCTTGAATGTGTATATAGAGCATTGCTATATGTTGTCAGGGTGTTTTGGGTGACTACAGGGATGTTGCTAGGGTGTATAGGGATCTGCCAGGCCTATGCTTTGTGGTTTCTTAAATGTTGGTGTAGTTGCAGTACAGCATTGTCTTGGCTGCTATGACTTTGGAAAGATGTAGGAGTTGTTGTCATGGGGTTCTTGGTGGTTGTTAGGTCAGTGATGTACAGTTGCTAATGTTTTTTGAGTATTTTTCTTTTAGGGCCAATCACAATTCTACCCCTTAGCCCTTTCCCTTACCCCTCCCCCCTCGTTTTGTGTGTTAACGTGAATGGGTAGGGGTGTCCCAATTCTCTTATCTTGAAGGCGTAGAGCTAACAGGAAGGGCTAGATAGCCCTTGAAACTGAGATTTTTCAGGACCACAGTCACCACACTCGAAACCAAGGGGTACGAACATTTCCCAGAATACACCATCTACAATGGCAGCATGGCTGCATGCGTAAGTCAGTAGATGCACAAATAAGTATTTTTGTCATTATCACACATTTTTACAACAAACAACCATGCACATGTTTCAGTACATTCATAACAACGTTCATGTTTTATGTCATGCTTTAAAAAAATGATACAATTAAAAACACTAGATTTTGCTATCTATAATGCCTAATAATAACTCTTGTACAGTAGTCCCACAACATATTTTCTCATCTGTCACTAAATGACATTTGAATACCATCTCAGAAAAGTCTAGTGGCTGGGAATGAGCTTTTTACAGTGTCTGGTATAATGTTAATGTTGTTTTTGTGTGCTATATATATATAATAAATAAATATTTAAAAAATAATCTAGACTCTCCTTCAATTTAAGTCTATAAAATTCTATAAGGTCATTTTATTGTGATTGTACAGGTGAAATCTGTCATTTTAATTATCTGAATGAGAATGCAGTGGGACAGCTTTCAAATGTTTGTAGCAGTGTAAAATGCTTAAGCAAATTCCTCTAATGACAGATTTGTGTCGAATTTTTGGATATAATTAGAAAATAAATGATATAAACTTAATGAAAATGACAAATAGTTTTTTTGTTTTGTTTAAGTGCTAGCTTATCAGAAACGCCTAGTCAAATTGTGCGCTTTAATACTCTGTTTTCCAAGGAAGGAAACGGCAAAGCCTGGGGTCACATGCCTTGGGTCTTCCTGCAGACTTCCTGTAGTACCTCAGAGGCCTAACCACCTACAGGCAACATGATCTCCCTTTGACTAAAGAGCAAAATACTAAAACGAGGAGATATATGAGGTAAGACCGAGACTACCGACAGTGTCAGGCGACAATGTAGTGAGAAATGAAAGACAGCGAGAGTTAAATCCTCTCACTGACAGAGAAGGTCTATTAGTGCTGAGCTCCTCTGACTCTGTGCATGTTCTCCAGCTTATTAGACATGTTTGGGAGCCGCTCTTCCATGTTTAATAAAACCGCAGCTTTTCGCTCAGCAGTCCCAGTCCATCCAGCAGTGGAAAATTTTCAAAGAAAAATGCAATGAGGATGAATCCAATTTCTAACCGCACGGAAAGCTGAGACACCATTTGGGATTGGCAGCTCTCGCCATTGTAAAATTGGAAGCATCCTATTGTTTTGCTTTGCTTATGCTTATATAAACAGCGGGGAATGGGCAGATCTCCCAGGAAACATGACTGTGCATGATATCTACAGTGCCTAGAGGTGCAGAGCGGTCAGTCCGTGAGCGCTGACCATCTACAAAGCATTGCACGTTTTTTCACACCCAGCGTTTTTGATAGTCGGCAGTCCTAGCTGAGCTCCAGGAAGAGTTTGCAGGAATCACATGTGATGTCCTCATGCACCTATACTAGGAATTGCTGCAAAAAAAACAGCAGGAGAGAGATGCATGCAGAGATTTAATCAACATTCTGATCTAAGCACTCTCGGGAAGATGTCCATCACTGAAACGATGGCTCTCCAAAATGCGGCTGAAATTCTCTAGAATAATAGTGGTAAACTTGCTCTACACTGTAAAAAATATCTGTTAATTAGCAGGTTCTGTATTTTGGGATTCACAATTGTTTATTTACAGTTGTGAATTGCATTATGGGAGTTTTAGCTCTGCTCTGAATACTTTTGATATTGAGCATTCATCTCTGCCGTTTTAACAGAGGGACTTATTGACATTTTAGTAGTTTGGGACAAGATATTGTTCAAGAAATAATATATAGAGAACTAGTTTAGTAAAACAAATCAATCAATAAATCAAATAAATCAATATTGGCCGCTTTTTACCAGGTTTTTGTGCCATAATTTACAACACCAACCAGACAATATTCATTCATCCATTCATTCATTTTCTTTTCGGGTTAGTCCCTTTATTAATCCGGGGTCGCCAGAGCGGAATGAACCGCCAACTAGTCCAGCATTTGTTTTACGCAGCGGATGCCCTTCCAGCCACAACCCATCTCTGGGAAACATCCACACAATTCAGCTCACCCAATTCACCTATACCACATGTCTTTGGACTTGTGGGGGAAACCGGAGCGCCCGGAGGAAACCCACACGAACACAGGGAGAACATGCAATCTCCACACAGAAATGCCAACTGGCCCAGCCGAGGCTCGAACCAGCGACCTTCTTGCTGTGAGCCGACAGCACTACCTACTGCGCCACCGTGTCGCCACCAGACAATATATCACTTTAAACTGTTCAAAATGTCAACAAAAGTCCATTTTGCAAACTTCACCACATCAAAAGCTTTTGGAGAAAAGGTCGAGGTCCCATAATGTAAAGGGAGCCAGGAGACCCAACTAGACTTCTTGCAGCGTGAGAATAAATTCCCGAATAAAACGAGGTAGCGGTCGGTAACTTTAACTAATTTGAAAGTGAGCGGGTGGTCGAACAATATAGCACTCCCAAGTCCCGACGTTATTTTGTAACAGTATATCTGTGATTTCCTCATTCTTATTGAGCACTGGTATAGCAAGTGCTCACGACTGTTACACATGCTGAATGCAAGGATCAGTGCCTTCTGCATGTGCCTTTATTTCACGAGCCCGTGCGTGCATCATCTGCATAACAGTCCTCAGAGTGGCTTTACCAACATGGGAGAGCAAAGTGAAGATGTGCTGACCTTTAAACTGACATTTAGCCTACAATCCTTGCACAACCTACAGTTTTATCTGTTATCTCTCTCTTTTGGTAGTACCCAATTTAAATGCAAGATTTTGGAAACCAGATCTAAATTTAGCGGGAACGGTTGGATCGGGCAGAAAATTAGTGAACAAAGGCTGAATATATGGCAGGAGCAGAATAACACCTTGCAGGAATGGGCTGGAGTGGGACTAAAAGATTTGGCTGGCGCTGATCTCTACCATAATGCAATTCAAAAGCATAAATATGTGAAAAAACACTGTCAATTTACAGATATTTGTTTACAGTGTACGTTCACAGAGAAGAGGAAATCGTGAAAGAGGTGTCATTAAAAAATAAATTCAGGTCGGCGTCTGATATAAGATGTTACAAGAGAACCACAGCAGCTGTTTTTATCAAACATGGGCGACGTCATATTAAATTGTCAATTGGCCATGTTTAGTCCAACTTTAACATGGATTCCCAGCACCACCCAGGAGTTGTGGTCTGGGTGGCAGTATGGGCGCAGGAAATGTAACTCACACACTGAGGTTTGCAGTAGTCTGTGGGCAGAAGCACTGCTGTATATGCATTTCGACTCTCTTTACTTACGCACCCATCTTTCTCTGTGAAATAAACTACCTCAGAGATGTTTACCCATCCCTTGAGTGGTTTCTCTGACGTCAGTTGCTGAAATTTTTTGTGGTAATAATGGTGACTTAGCATAAAGTATTTCAATCGAGAATACCATATATCCCTCTTTTTAAAAGTTCGGAATCAGTAAGTTTTTTTTGCAAAGAAATTATACTTTTATTCAACAATTATGAATTAATTTGATCAAACGTCATAGTAAAAGACTTTATGTCAAATAAATTATGTTCTACCAGAAAGACCAGGGATATAAGTATGATCATATATTTGAGTATCATTTGACAAAAAGTATGATTTAACTAAACACAGGATTTCTTTGGCGGAGGCCCCATCCGTGGCTTTAATCGAAAGTTTGTAGATCCAGCTATGGCTGCCAAGGACAAAGACAGGGGTGGAGCTTAACCCCCTGGTCAGGGCCAACCTGTTGGTGGTTGGGAGGATGGTGGGTGAACATCTGCATCAGCATCTGCAACCAGATGAATGAAATGAATGGACAGCTTATATATTCCTTGAGTCTCGCGGCTATAAGTTGGAACTGATTGGGATAAGTGAGAAGCCATTAGGTATTTCCTGTGTCTTGTGGCTGTTGGTTGGAACTGATTGTGATGAATGATGTGACGTTATGTCTTCCTGGTAGAACTAGCGCTAAAAGTTACATCTATAACTTTTGGGTTTCCACAAAAATATGAACTATTTTTTAACATTGATAATAATAGGACATTATTCTTAAGCATATGAGATGTTTTCTGAATTTCTGAAGTAACAGTTCTGTAAATTCAGCTTTGCAATCACAAGAATAAAATATATTTGACAATATATTGAAATTAAAATAATGTCTCCTTAATTTTAGCAATAAATCTTAGTATTATTATAGATGGAGAGTCTTCGCTGATTGTCACTTTAAATAAAATGTTACTTTGGAAAAGAAATATAGATAACATTTTAGTTTATGTACCAATTCCCACTATTAACTATTAGTTTACCTGCCTATTATTAAGATATTGGCTCTTTCACGAGTTCACACTTAGCTGATGATTGGTTATAAAGCTTGTTTGGCATGCTATCCTGGGAGAGAGCCCTGAGCTCATAAGATCCTCGAGCCCAGGGCTCCCTCCCATTTGCAAGGCGAGAGGAGAGTTTGAGCTCAGGTAGATCTCGAGAACTCCCCTGTGGGTAGCTAATGAACAGATAGTGATTGCTATGAAAAGATAACAATTTACTAGGAGCATGTCTATGGAGCCGATTTGGATTAGTCAATTGACTTAAGTTGCATGTTTTTGGACGGTGGGAGGAAACCTGGGAACCCGGGGGAAACCCTCGTGAGCACGGGGAGAACGTGTAAACTCCACACAGAAACGTCAGCTGGCTTGGTAAGAACTAGAACCAGTGACGGTCTTGCTGTGAGGCTACAGTGCTAACCACTGGGCCACTGTGCCACCCATTTAGGAAAGGAGGAGGAGTAGGGGTGGAAGGGGGGGATTCTTCAAAACGAAGATGGCTGTGATATGGAACTTAGGGTATATAAAGTGGCTTAGGACTCATCTGATTGGTGAATCATAAATTGAATAATGCGGGATCAGCTGCAAGCAATCATCTGCACGTGATCCTCTCGAAATTAGTTTATAAATAAACCTCACTTATCAGTACTTATCAAGTATGATCTTATTCTATATCCTTTATCCTATCCAAAACATAAACCCAAGCACCTTGCTGACCATTAATAAACAGCAAATTATTAGCATATTGATCTTAGTAACAGTCTCAGTTAATGTCTGGTTAATGTATATGTACTGTATTTATTGCACCAGCTGATGCCTTTATCTTTTTTATGAATAACTGCAGAGTTTATCAGTTTAGCCTCTGTTATATGCAATAGCATTGTGTGATAAATCTGGTTTAAAAAGATCTGCATTAATTAGCACTAGATCAAAGTCTCCCTTTTTTTACGTTCTTTTGCTCTAGCCACATGTGGTCCACAGACTCGGCCCAGGCATATGGTTTTATTTAGCTTTGTGGAAAGGTTAAATAGGAAACTTGGATAAGAGAAAAGGCACTGAATCTTTTTATATGATGAAATTTTGAAAGTTTCTGGGGCATTTTAAAACATACATGTAAAAACTTATCAGTCTTTTGGTTTGCGAGTCGGTCTTGGCGTAGACGGATCTTGGCCATTACACTGCGTTTGTCTCTATTGCCTGTTTAAACACAGTGGTTTGTGTAGGGCTAATTCTCTTGGATAAAAAGCCTGCACCAGACTCCTTTAGATACTGGCACCAGACAAATTGCAGTGCTTTTTTTCTTCTTTGGACCGTGAGCCTCTGGTTGGGTGTAAACAAAAATACAGAAATGAGTAAGTGTATATTGGAAACACAGTTTGAGCATTGGTGTGGGCATATAAAAGAGCATGACTGAGACACACAAATACAAAAATGACAAAGAAAAAATCTTTATTGGTTAAATTGCTTTTTCACAGATTTGATTAATGTCCGTTTTTGTTTGTGATTGCTCGGTTTTTCCACTGTCATGCACACGGTACAACAGCGGATTCCCATTACATCAGTTTAAAGCCAAATTTGCAGTATTTACCAGATGCACAATCTTGCCTTAGCCACTCAACGTCCCAAACCCAAGGATTCTGTGAGAGCACTGTTAAAGTGTAGTGATTTTACGCCTCGTAGTGTGTTGTAAAATAAATTAGTTAGGTGCATAACAGAGAACTTTTCGTCATTTTTGCATCAAATAACACCCTAGCCAAAATCTCAGTGCAAACACCATTGTAGCTGAAAAATCCATGAGCCTCTGCAAGTGAGTACCAATATACTATGTTGCACAATTTGAAGAATCAAAACAATGAATGTCCATAATGAAATTTCATCTACTAGTGTTTGGTAGTTGTGGAGCTACGCTGGCATATATCTCTTAATATAACTGACTAAATATTAGTCCAGCTCTAAAAAAAAGCAGTCTTCTAAAAAAAAAAAACCTCACATTTGTGACATAGTTAGCTTGATTTACAGTACTAAAATCTCTATCTCTCAAGCAGCAATGATTACATTGAGTTAAAAAGGTCATTCACTCCGAAGGTAAGACATTAATTTCTATTCATTCTAATTCAAAACTAATTCATTCCGTCTGCCCTCCAAAAATGGAAAATAAGAAATAAAAAAAGAGAACAAAAATAAAGCCTTTCTCTCACATACTATTCAGTAAAAATCAAGATGCAGAAAAAAGAAAAGAATCAAGCCGTGTAACAGTTGGTACAGCAGCTCAGTCCACACGTAAGACATTTCCGTTTCATACCACCACCCAAAATACAACAAATAACATCAAATAACAAAAACCAACACCACATAAATTCAAAGTTTATCAGGAAAATGACAGTCCACTGTGATTAATAACAAAAAAAAAAACACATTTGCTGATGAATGTATTGCTGGAATTTGGATTATTGTCAATAAATATGCACTTGGATGGTATTAATTATGTAGACATGACCTTGAGTAGTAGTCAATCTTCATCTAGTGGTGGATATCCTGTTAATCTTTATGAATAAATAAATATTAATTCATGACTGTGAACACCCTGTTGGACGATGCGGATTGAAGATCATGCAAACGATTGACGTAATAACCGGGATCGACTGTTGGGGGGGGGTTAGAACACAAATCTACACAAAACTGTAGGAGTGCAATGTGTTAAAGTGGAATCATTGTGTGGCATTTCAACAAGCACAACAAAAATCAATCACATCGCCAAGGCCTATTCTGGTGGGCTGAGTTGAGAGACGCGGCAAGTTCTGTGCCGTTTGTCCCGGACGAGCCCCCTTGGCTGTTCGGTAGTTAGGGCATGTTAGCTCTGCTAGTTTCAACATCATTGTTAATGAATAGTACCTCCAGCAGTGTGAGTAATTTTATGTCTCTGTATCGACTAGAGTCTAGAGTGAGGAACTTGCGAGGATTAAGCCTCGCCCCCTCAGTACAGGAGATGAGCGCGTCTCATTGCCTGTGTCAGTCCTCTAGCGTTGGGATGTTGCACGGCTAGACGTCCAGGTCATCAGGCCTCGCTCGACTGCTCATGCGGCTGCTGGCACGGCTGCACGGCCGTGCATCTATCAACGCCAGTGGCTGCAACTCATGCCCTGGCGTCAGTTTCTTGTGCTCGTGTGTATCATCAGGGTAGTCGAAGGCTTGTGCGTGTGAATTGGAGATGGTGCTGCCATTCTGGCCCAAGCGATTCTGTTCTGTGCTATAGTTGGCCCAGTTCTGCTCATTGGCCTGCTTGTTGTAATTGCGGCAAGAGTTGGTCCTCTCACCGGTGGCTAGTTTGTAGCCCGGAGGTGACATTGGCGAGAGTGGTGCAGTTGGTGAGGAGCACCCATTGTAGTAGGCGTATTTGGTTGTAGACAGCTCCTTCGGCGTTGGGCTCAAAGTGCCAGTAGGAAACTGTGGGTTTTGTCGGCTTTTGACGCGGTCCTTGATCCTTTTGAAGAGCACGTAGAAGAGCTCGATGATGTTGAGCAAAAGTGAGAAGAGCGAAACCACCAGCATGAAGATGATGAAGATGGTCTTCTCGGTAGGCCGAGAAAGGAAACAGTCCACCCTATGAGGGCAAGGCGTGCGTTCGCATGTGTACACGGCAGATAGGCTGAAGCCGTAGAGGTACCATTGGATGACCAGAAAGACCACCTCACAGATGGACTTGAAAATGATGCTGAAGATGTAGGTGCGCAGCAGGCTACCCTTCATCTTCACCTTGCCGTGCTCCTCTAGGCCATGCTTGAACTTCTTGAGCTCGATTTTCTTGAGATGGAGTTCAACATCGCCGCCGTCATTCTGCACGGCCTTCAGCTCCTCTTCTTTACGATTGAGTTTCTCCTCCTTTCGCATCAGGTAGAAGACGTGCGCCAGGTACAGGAGTGTCGGCGTGGACACGAAGATGATCTGAAGCACCCAGAAGCGCACATGCGAAATGGGGAACGATTTGTCATAGCAGACATTCTCGCAACCAGGCTGCTGGGTATTGCACTTGAAAGCTGACTGCTCGTCACCCCAGGCCGACTCTACTGCTGTTCCCAGAACAAGGATCCGGAAGATGAAGAGCACAGAGAGCCAGACCTTCCCTCCGGCCGTGGAGTAGGCCTGCACCTTGTCAAGAAGTCTTCCCAACGCACTCCAGTCACCCATCTTGAGGGAGTTCTAGCTGAAAATAGAAAGCTCATATGTAATCAAATGTATTTAGACACTTTAGTGACACTTGAAAATGTCTGAATGTCATTATATTAATGCACACTATCAAAGTGACAAATAATACTTCACATTATTTTTTTTAAGCTAACAGTTCATTACTTTTACTGCACTTTTACTTCAAATTCATGCTACTAAAATAGAAAATCATATGCATATACAAGTTAGTTGGCTTTTTTTTTAAAAGGTTGCTTGATTTTAGCGATTATATAATGCAAAGATGTGGCTTTTGTCCATACACTTTTTTTTTTCTGAGGTCACTGTAGGCTCATGATGAAAGTGTTAGTTTCAGCACCTGCTGAGGATGTTATTATGAAAATAATCATGAAAACTGACCTCAGGATTATCATAATATAAACTACACCTGGCCTCGGATAACAAACATGTGGCTCCCACAAGTAGGGGTTAAGTTTTGGGTTGTAAAGATAACTGCCAGAACTCGCTTTTGCTTTGTGAATTCAACATAGCTTGATGGTTTTTACAGCAAGTGAGTCATCATCCATTGATTAAAAAGATCTTCAATGCCATTAAAAAAGCATGACAAGGCATAGGGCATTGCTTAAGTGGGAATTTTAAAGACCCTTGTTTATTCAGCAAGATGTCCAGCATTGCCTCTGGATATTTCAGAGATGTTTAAATCCAGAAAATAACATTCGCCTTCAAATCTGAATTGAATTGGGAAGCAAGTCTTTGATTAATTTCCCTGTGCGGCATGGAAAATCAAATATCATAAGGAACTGTTTAAGAAGTTCTAAAGAACTGCCTGTTTCATGTGGTGCAGGCATGAAGAAGAGCATCTCTTCAATATCCTGGACAATTTGTGGGTCTCGTGGCACTAATAAAAAGTCTGAATGGGTATGTGGAATGTATTTTAGCATAATTACAGTGCTGAAATCTGTAAGTGGGGGAAGAAAACAAGCACAATGCAATAATTTTATTTTTCTTGTTTAGACAATAAGTGGGAAGAAATTACAGTTGTTTTTTCTATGGCACATCAAATCTTTGATTTTGGTAAGCTGTATAATATATGAAGTGGACTTAACTTCTAGGTGCTTGCAGAATGAAATAAGCACAATGTACTTTTGTGTTCAAATTGTATTGCATAACACTATTGAGGTGTGATAGGGGTAAGGTTAGGGACAGGTTTGGTGAAATAGGTAGGTTTAAGAATGAGTTAAAACGTAAGGGATGTGTTAACTAACTAGAAACTAATTACATATGTAATTACATGCAGTTAATTTAAAAAATATATAAGTACTATTGTGGAGGAAATTTTATTTTTACCAAACTTGGATGATTCTGAAATATCGTGTTACTATCTGTAGACCCTAGCATGAGATGTATGATGCATTTTTGTTAATTTCTTTGTCTTGTGTGGAAAAGTACAACAGGTCTGTAATGTAACCTTGAAAAACTGATATAAGCTAAGCGGGAGAAAGCCCTCTCTTCCTGGTCACACTCTTCAGCGACCTGTGTTTCTGGATGACTGTCTGACCCTCTTGCAAGAGAATAAATTAATCTTTAAATACAATTGGACATGCTTGTCTCTTATTCAGTGATGGAATTTTAAAATTGCCACAAACATGTAAATACATGTGTGGACACAATACGTGTATTAAATAGAGGAGTTAATTTAAATGTAAGTACATTTACCACTTAATGTTGGACCAAATTGTTTGTTACATTTATTCAAACATAAACTGAAGAAATTTTTTTTTATTATATTGATTCCAAAAGAAGATCTAGAAATGTTTGAGAATTGCAGGTTAAGGTTTGTTATAAAAAAGCACAGTGACAGTGAAATGAAGGTCTTAACAGCGCCTCCTACAGCCCGTTCACGAAAAATGCAATCCTTTTTCCGAAAAAAAAGTTGTATTAGAATTGTAAAAAACGGAAAGAAAAATACCTTAAGTTTTATTACATTTTATATCATAAGAAAAATAAGCTGTTCTGCTTTTTTCCCCATAATTTTTCCATATTGTTTTCTTTTTTAGGCTACTTTATCTTCATAAATTTCTCCCAAACACAAAAAGTTATTTCATTTTTGTTTTAATTAACTACATGCCTTTTAAATTATCGTATTCTTCTACCGACTTTGTCTTCTGCAATATTAGACGTGAAAAATAAAGGCTAATTCTAAAATATGATAAATTATTTACTTTTTGACAAAACATAAATATATATAGCATATGATATGAATCATATCGTGGCTATTCATAGAACTGTGAAAACGTCTAAACTCACTGAAACGCTATGTAAAAGTTACGATTTACCATGAAAAGGCATTTAAAAAGGCATTTAAAACCCTGCAATTATTCAAAAGTAACTTTCCACTGTTTTTCTTTGTATATTAGTGCCTCAAAGCAAGAAGAAAAAAAGTTTAAAAAAAGTTTTAAGACTATCTGTAAAAACTTACCTGGACAGAAGTAAAGAGTGGAGAGCCCTGTAGGGACTTACTCCGTCACCTCTGAAGTTCAGTCACCAAATCCAAGTACGCGACTATGGAGAAACTGAGGCACACTTGTCAAACTTTCCCTGCTTATAAGAGAGTCAGGGAAGAAAGTGTAAAGCAGACGCAAAAGTTTGGAGAAGTCACATGACTAGCGACGTCACAAGAGTTTTTTGGGTCCTCCTCGTACGCTCGCTCACTCGGTGAGCCTCCAGCTTAACAAACGCTTCTCTCAAAAACTTCATGAAACTGTCGAGAAAGTGGGCTAGTCAGTAATTTCATAAAATAAATATTACAAAGAAAACAAGTTTGTGCGACGTGGTAGCTCAGTGGTTAGCACTGTCGCCTCACAACAATAGAGTCGCTGGTTCGAGTCCCAGTTGGGTCAGTTGGCATCTCTGTGTGGTTTGCTTGTTCTCACCGTGTTCGTGTGGGTTACCTCGTGGTGCTCAGGTTTCTCTCACAGTCCAAATACATGCGCAATAGATGAATTGAAGAAACTAAATTGGCCGTAGTGTATGTAGCCTATGTGAATGGGTGAGCGTGTAGGGATGTTTCCTAGAACTGGATTGCAGCAGGAAGGGAATCCGCTGCGTAAAACATGCTGGAAAAGTTGGTGGTTTAGTCCGCTGATGAGCTCTACACTGAAGGAAAATGAATGAAAGAAAACAAGTTGTAGCCTATAATGGCAGTTCTGTCTTTTAAAACTGAAAAGGATGGGTGGGAATTGTATAAGACACGATTAGGTTATGATTTTCTGAAATTAGTAAATAATACCGATCTTTATGTGTAGCTATAAGTTTATATGAGGCATTCATAGACAGTATGAATTCATTCCCGTCACTGACTTTCATGAAAGGGTTTGACCCACTTTAAATATCCACAAAATATGGTCTTGGGACAATTTCAAAATACTTTTTTGATCCACTTCAAATGTTAACAATTGTATATGCACGCAGGTATAATTTGAGTGTGTGTTTGTGTGTTTCTATCTGTCTGTCTTACTATTATATTTTAGCGCCTTGTGTTTCTCCTTTATGAGAAAGTTGTTGATACAAATCCATTTTCATTTAGTACACGTTTGCCTTTGTTATCTAATTTTTATTAGAACAAAACCATATTTAAACAAACATACTTCATGATTAAATGTCACTAAAATGCTTTGGAGACAGACAAAAAAATAGAAAAATCACTGGCCTTGTAGAGACAGGAGTTCGGGTTAGTGAGTGCAACTCGAGCAGTTGTAGCGCCATCTTGTGTTCAGTTAGTAAACCTTAATTGACAACACTGATTAAACACCTGGAGCAGCGATGTGGAATTTTCAGTAAAAACTTAAACATAAATACACAGAGAAACTATATGTTAACATTACATTGAAACATCTGTTTATATTTTGCAAAACAACGAACCACAGAGTTATGAATATCAATCTGTTAACATTTGTTATATTTTAAATGAGGAAAATAAACATGCGCTATGTGACCAAAAAAGTATGCGAGTTTGCGGTGTACAACATACTTTGTAGAAATTATTTGAATTAAACAGCACAACCCAAAATAAATAATGCTACACTTTAAAACCCAACAGTCAACTTTATCAAATTATCAAAGATCATTTGAGAAAAGTTTTGAGCTCAGTGTTGAAGGTAATGAGTTAATTAAATACCTCATTACTTCAACTTAAATGGAGTAAGTACACAGTACTCATATCGATTGTTTTTCAAATGGTTTGTAGCAATCGATTTCCATAAATGGTTTGAGTTGCAGTAACTTACTCGGTTTTACAGTACTGCATTGGTTTGAGTTCTCTTCATTTATTGGGTTTTACTGAGTTCAAATCTCTTTGTTTACTCAAATGGATTAAGTTCACAGCACTCATTGGGATTAGTTTTTGAATTAAAATGCACTGTAAGTGTTTACACTGTAAAAAGTGATTAGTTTAAGCAAGTAAACCAATTGCCTTAAAAGCAACAAGTTGACCTTACAAAAATAATGAAAGTAAACCCATTGTAACTTGGAACCGTGAAGTTGACTTAATTTTTATAATTATGCTAATTGTTCTTACTTTTTTAAAAGTCAACTAATCCCTTTACAGTGTCAGATTATTTTAGCATGTCTGTTTTCAAATAATTACTGTAATTATCACAATGTTACATATTTAGTGCATCATTAAGTCTTTAAAATTTACAGTTATAGCCTGTATTGAATTTAGAAGACACACTAGAGTTTGGAAGAGCAGATTTAGTTTAGTTACTGTCAATTTGCTTCACTTAAAAAAAAAAAAATCCGTAATTTTACGTTTTTTTCCAGCAGCTGGGGTGCCAGAAATAAACTGTAAAATAACGTCCGTTAAAATACAGAGATTTACTGTAAAATAACAGAGGTTGAATTTTAAGGAAATTTCTGTAATTTAATGTCCATTGTTGTACAGTAAATTTCAGTAATTTAACGGCTGTTGTTTTACGGTTTATTTTCAGCACCCCAGCTGCCAGAAACAAATTGTAAAATTACGGATTTTTTTTGTACTGTGTAGATACAGAAAAGCTGAGGGAAAAAACACATATAATAAAGGTTTATTGGGAAAAAAGGGATTAGTTTACTTATATTTAAAAAAGTGAGTACAATTAGCATAATTATAAAAAAATACGTCAGCTTAACAGTTTCAAGTTACAATGGGTTTACTTACACTGTTTTTGCAAAGTCAACTTGATGCTTTAAAGGTAATTGGTTTACTCGCTTTAAGTAACTAGTCACTTTTTACAGTGTAGTTACTTTACGTTAAAATAGTGAGTAAACCCATTGCCTTAATTAACAAAAAGATTACTTTTCTTTAAAAAGTGAGTAAATCCATTGTAACGTGGAACAGTTAAGTTGACTTAACTTTTATAATTATGCATATACTTTACTTACTCATTTTAAGGCAATGGGTTTACTCACTTTTTTAAGTAAAGTCAACTTATCACTTTAAAAGCAATGGGGTTAACTTGATTTTATTAAGTAAAGCAAACTAATCACTTTTTACAGTGTGGTTTGTTCAGTCGGTTTCCTCAAATGGTTTGAGTTACCTTAACTTTTTGGGTTTTACAGTGTTATCAAAAGGATAAGAGTTGGCTCAATGTAGAACAAAAGTGATTGATTTTGTTTAATTTAGCAGTTTTGCATTTATGAGGTAAAAAAGCTTCATTATAGATGTGAAATTGGCACTTGTGTGACTTTGGTAAATCAAATATAACTGTTTGAAAACACTGACAGAGACATTCCTGCAAAATTCAAATGGAAAGGTTGACATTGGAATCGCTCCATGTTAAAACAGTCGATTTATTGCTGAATGAAATAGAATTATGTATTTTCTAAAAGTGCTGTTCCCTAACAAACTTTAAGCCTCAGGTTTGGCTGCGTCCAGACTGCCTTTTCTTTCACCCCACTTGTTCTGAAAAGCCACGTTAAACTCATTATGCCTCATCCCATTCATAGACTCGAGTTCTGTTGTGAAATGCCCTGGATAACGAGATTCACCGTCGAACACTGATTGTCTACACTTCTTACTTCTCCGACTGATCCTCCTACAAAGCAAATAAAATACTTCCAGAACATTTAAGGCCAGGGACACGCAAGCCACCACCAGCATGAAGATAATGAAGATGCTTTTCTCCGTGGGTCTGGACACGAAACACTCAGCCCTCACACAGGGTGGCCTTTCACAGATGAACTTGTGGTCAATGATGAATCCAAACAGATAATACTGTCCGACGATGAAGGTCACCTCTAAAATGATCTTAATGAACAGTTGCGTCAAGTAACTACCCAACATACTTCCTTTAATTTCGACCTTGCCCTTTTCGTTAGTGTATTTGGGCGTCTTTGCCATGGGATTGCTTTTGAGCAGCTCTCTCTGCTTGTTCTCCTGGTGGATGACGTGCACCACGTGCCCCAGATACACTAACGTTGGAGTGGAAATGAAGATGATCTGCATGACCCAGAAGCGGATGTGTGAGATGGGGAACTGCCAGTCGTAGCATAGGTTATCACAGCCAGGGGTGTTGGTGTTGCACACTAAGTTGGATCTTTCGTCGCCCCAAACGTTCTCGGCTCCTGCTCCCAACACCAGGATGCGGAAGATGAAAAGGACGCTCATCCATATCTTGCCGATGACGGTAGAGTGAGACTGTACTTTGTCAAGTAAAGCTGAGAGAAACCCCCAGTCTCCCATAACTGGCCACTCAGTTGGTCAGGACTTTGCTAAATAGGAGATTTATACAGAATTATTGACATTTAGTTGCAGTAGGAAAACATGCATAGCATTTTGGAGTCAGTGGAGTGAACACTTAAAAAATTACGTTGGGTGATTTTTCAGCTTATTTACTAAAGAGTTAAGTTAATTTCATCATGTTGTCCTGACACAAATCAATTGTGTGGAACCCTGCAATTTTTACTGTAAATAGTAGACTATTAAAACTAATAAGTTAGCTCAGTGGTTAGCACTGTCGCCTCACAGCAAGAAGGTCGCTTGTTTGAGTCCCGGCTGAGCCAGTTGGCCTTTCTGTGTGGAGTTTGTATGTTCCCCCTGTGTTTGTGTGGGTTTCCTCCGGGTGCTCCGGTTTTCCCCACAGTCCAAAGACATAGAGACTAAGCCGAAGGAAAATGAATGAATGAATAAGTTAACTTAATTCCATCATGTTGTCCCAACACAAATCGATTGTGTGGAACCCTGTATTTTTCATTAATTAATTAATTAATTTATTTATTTTTACAGTGAGTAGACCATTAAAAACACTTAAAGTTATGTGTTAAACTTAAGTGTTTTATGTTCAAATCTAGGGCTGCACCATATTGGAAAAATCTGATATTGAGATATTTTGTTGTTCTGTGATCAATATTGTGATATGAACACAGTTTCAGAAGATGGTTTGAATAGCATATGATGGTTTTCTGGGGAGTCTAACAGTATTCAGGATACAGATATTCAATAATCACAATGCAGAAAGATGTTTTTCTTACTTTGTTTTGTCTTGTTTCTAGTCTAAATATCAACAAGAGTATTAGATCAAGTATAAATATCGATTATATTTCATCGTCAGAAGAAATAATGTAATAATACTGAGATTTTGCTTGCTTTAAGGAAATGATCTGTCAGTGGGGTAAATTAAATAATCTTATTTCACTATGAAATGTAGATATTTGGACTAGAAACAAGACAAAAATTCTAAGTAAGACATGTTTTTGTGCATAAACCATATACATTCCTTTTAATACAGTGATTAAATACAATTCTGTGGCTCCTGGTCAGTTAAAATTCAGACTTGACATAGGCTTCAATTGAATAGCCTTGTAGAACATTAAAAACACTTTGTGAATAAACTTAAGTGTTTTATGTTCAATACTAGGGCTGCACCATATTAGAAAAATCTGATATTGAGATATTTTATTTTTTTGCTATTAAATATTGTGATATGAACACAGTTTCAGAAGATAGTTTGAATAGCACTGTTTGGCAGATTTCTGGGAGTCTAACAGTATTTAGGTACAGAAACGAAATAATCACAATGCAAAAATGCATAAAAAATCGTACTTTGTTTTGTCTGTTTTCTAGACCACATATCAAAAAGATTATTAGATTAGTAAAGATATTGATGAGATTTCATCGTCAGAAGAAATAAGAGAAAATTAAGAGTTTAGCTTGTTTTAAGGAAATGATCTGTCAGTGGGGTAAATTAAATAAACTTATTTCACTATGAAATGTAGATATTTGGAGTAGAAACAAGACAAAAATTCTAAGTAAGAAATGTTTTTGTGCATAAACCATATAAATTCCTTATAAATACAGTGATTAAATAAAATTCTGTGGCTCCTGGTCAGTTATAATTCAGACTGGACATTGCATATTTTTGCGATGTGACTGTTGCGGATGCGCACATTGTGATATTGATGCTGAAACGATATATTGTGCAGCCCTATTCATCACACTTAAATTTGAAAAACCAAGTTAACTTAATGCCGTCATGTTGTCCTAACACAAATCGATTGTCTGAAAACCTGAATTTTAAAAAACGTTTTTTTTTACAGTGAATAGCCTTGTAGGACATTAAAAACACTTTGTGAATAAGCTTAAGTGTTTTATGTTCAATACTAGGGCTGCACTATATTAGAAAAATCTGATATTGAGATATTTTATTTTTCTGCGATTAAATATTGTGATATGAACACAGTTTCAGAAGATATTTTGAATAGCACTGTTTGGCAGATTTCTGGGGAGTCTAACAGTATTTAGGTACAGAAATGAAATAATCACAATGCAAAAAAAAAAAAAAAAAAAAACTTTCTTACTTTGTTTTGTCTGTTTTCTAGACCAAATATCAAAAAGATTATTAGATTAAGTATAAATATTGATTAGATTTCATCGTCAGAAGAAATAAGTGAAAATTAAGAGATTTTGCTTGTTTTAAGGAAATTATCTGCTAGTGGGGTGAGTGAAATAATCTAAATATAAATATAAATGCAGTGATTAAATACAATTCTGTGGCTAATGGTCAACTATAAATGGTCATTGTATATTTTTGCGATGTGACTATTGCGTATGCGTACATTGTGATATCGATGCTGAATTGATATATTGTGCAGCCCTATTTAATACGCTTAAATAAAAATAAATAAATTAATTAATTATATAAGTAATTTAATGCCATTATGTTGATCCAACACAATTCGATTGTGTGGAACCTGGCATTTTTACAGTGAATAGAGGCCCTATACCACAAAAAACAAACATAAAAAACACTGTGAATAAACTATGTTCAAGGAAAGGGAATGGTCACTCGTCACACATAAATGTTGAAATATTTTCACTTCCCTAAAGTCTTTGGATTCTTTAAAGTGCTTGCTCAAAGTCTTATTCGTAAAACTTAATTCATACTCAGCAAATAGAAAAAAATTGGTGGTTTACAGTATTTTTTGACATCCTGTAGATTTATAACATTTTGTGTGTGGAATCTTGACTTATTGACTGAATAATCTGCCATTTTTGAGGTAAGATGACTGTTCAGTTGTATTTCTAAAATGTTTAGATTTGATAAAGAATCCTTGATAGGATTTAAAAAGCTCGATCTATTAAAAATGTTACAGTTGTTCTGCTGGCAAAATATATTTAAATTATATTCATTCAGTGAACAGTGACTCTGTTACAATACTGAACTCTTACAATATATACTATTTATGTTTACTCTAGCTAATTAAAAATATCGTAGTTATTTATTCATTCATTTCACCTTCAGCTTAGTCCCTTCATTAATCTGGGGTCGCCACAGTGGTATAAACTGCAAAATTATCCAGTATATGCTTTACACAGCGGATGCCCTTCCAGCTGCAACTCACCAATATTCACACACATACACTACGGACAGTTTAGCTAACCCAGTTCACCTGTAGCTCATGTCTTTGGACTGTGTGGGAATCTTAGTTATTTCAATATATTTCATGTTAAAGCTATAGAAGACTATCATAATAAACATAGAAGACTTTACTGTTGTAATGTAACTATTTCAAATAGTTGTAAGTCAAGAAACAATAATCTTATTGTCTAAATGATATACATCTCTTTAAAATTTTAAATTTTTCTGGATTTACAACCTTTGGACAAATGTATCTATTTTGCAAATTGTGGACTGCTGATAACATTTATTCTAAATTTAAAATAAAATGTTTTCTTTGGAGTATAGAATGACAATTGGGCAAAATAACAAAAATATGTCTGGTTTTGAAAACAAACAAACATTTTGGTCATTTTTTAGAAGAATTATGAAAGCACTAGCTTTTAACTTTTTTTAATTTTCTGGAGAGGAATTAAAAAACATATTCTATTATAATATTTTAATAACTATTATAAATATAATGACAATATTTTTATTTTAAATTGAGAAGAAATTTTATCAGATTTCTATAACCTTTTTAAAAAATATATTAAAACACAGGCATATTTAATTCACTAAATCCAGAGAAACTATATATTGTAAACAATACTATATTACATTTAAAATACTTTTAGTTTGATGTCTTCTTTATTGTTGTTTAAATATAGTTGATATTGATTAACATATATTAAATAGGTAATTGTTAAAAACTGTTTTACTTTTAACAATAGATTTAATACAATCAATTATATATTTAATTGCCTATATATTTGATATAAAAGTAAAATATATGCTGAATATTTCTCTGTTTAAAATGGATTTAATTTTATAACTTTAACAACCGTATTATTACTATTGTTTTTGATTCATATATATTTTATATTATATAATGAGTTTCCAAGATATTCTTACCTGAACAGATGAGTCCAAATGATAATTACTCGTTAAACTGCAAGCACTAATGAACCTAAAAATGATTTTGAACAAATCATAGATTTTAGCTTGTTGGTGTAAAGACGCTCCTATAATAAACCTTTCGTGTCGTTAAAACATGAAATGTCTGTCAGTTTCCGTGATGTCACAGACTCTCAGACAGGACCTGTTGATCAATCAGTCATCTTCCTTTTGTGAGCTGTGATTTACTTTTATCTGAAGAAACAGTGCAAGCTCCGCCCCAATATATGATGATGAAAACCAGTTTAAACTAGACATCGTCACTTCTCTTTTTCTGTTCTTGGTAGGAAAGCTAGCAATTAGTCATGCCATGAGTCTTGTCCCAATATACTTTCACAGACTGGTGAAACCTGGCTGTATCATCAATACTGGTTTTGTCACTTATAATGTCTATGGGATATGGCTTAGTGGTGAAACATGAGAGTTGGTATAAGGCTGATGGAATTGAGCCCCAAAAGAAACTTTAATCACTTCTGTGACCTTGAGAAGACTTGAACTGGAGTTGTTTCCCAGAAATGATTGCCTGTTTTCTCCATAAATCTGCATTGAAGTAATTTGCATTTAATTAAAGGCTATAGAAATAAAAAAAATTAACAACTGTTTGTTCCAGAGGGACTGACCCTGTGAAAAATTATTATTTGTTGCTAAATTGATATATAACTAAACCGTAACACTGTGAGGTATAATCGTCGAATAGTGGCATTAAATCCAGAGAAACTATAGACAAAAAGTAATACTACATGTACTGTACATAACATTTAATTCGATGTCTTCGTTGTTTGAATATGTTTGATATTAAATTAGCATATAACATTGTTAAAATCTGTTTACTTCTTAAAATAGATTTAATTCAATCAACTATATTTTTTGCTTGTTTAAAGGAAATGATCTGCCAGTGGGGTGAGTGAAATAATCTTATTTTATTATGAAATGTAGATATTTTGATTAGAAACAAGATAAACTTCTAAGTAAGATTTTTTTTGTTGCATAAAATCATATAAATTCCATATAAATGCAGTGATTAAAAACAATTCTGTAGCTACTGGTCAACTATAACTCAAACTGGTCATTGTATATTTTTGCGATGTGACTATTGCGGATGCGTACATTGTGATATCGATGCTGAATTGATATATTGTGCAGCCCTATTTAATACGCTTAAATAAACCTGGCATTTTTACAGTGTTAATATAACATTTATAATTCAATGTTATATTAGTATATAACAGATAGTTCATTGTTAAAATCAATTTACTTCTTAAAATAGATTTAATTCAATCAACAATATTTTTATAAGGTTATTTATAAACTAATTTCGAGAGGAGCACGTGATAATGATTGTGCACAGCTGGTGCCCATTAACTAATCCATGATCCACCAATCAGATGATTCTTAACCCACTAAATAACCAGAGTTTCTTACCACAGTTATCTTCGCATTGAAGAATCTCCTGCTCTACACCTACTCCTCCACCTTTTCTCCTATTGAGTTTTTGAGACCTACCTAAGCTCAAACTCCCCTCTCTCTCTGCAAACGAGAGGGAGCCCCGGGCTCAAGAATCTTATGAGCTTAGGGCTCTCTCTCAGGAAAGCATACCAAACTCACTTTATGTGCTAAGTGTGAACTCTTGAAATACATATTTGATATACAAGTCTAATATAAGCTGAATATGTATCTGTTTAAAGTGGATTTAATTTAAAAAGGGGCAAATAGTGGGCGCCTCATAACAGTAAACTGTTGCTACAGCAGCAAATTACATTGTAATTATTATACATTGTGAAAAATGAAATGATATGAAAAAGTAATGACAATGTTTTTGACAAAGTAATGACAAATGATTTATGCTACTTTCACTTATTTCAAAAGCTTAATCAGGTTTAATGTATTGTTTTTTTTTGATGTAGGCAGCAATAGTTTTTTACAGTGTAGAATAATTAGAAAGTCATGTAGGTTTGAGGTTGTGGTGGTGTACATCCAGTGCTTAATTTGGGAATTGCGAGGTCACGGAACAAATCGGGGTAATGGATCCGGTATGTTACCGGAGGATGGAGAGGTGTCGCGGACGAAAGTGAAGAGGGTTGGGAAGTCGCAGAAGAAAGTGAAAGTGAACAGCGGATTGGGGAGGAGGGCGGTTGAGGAGGGGGGGTCGGTAAAATGAGGTGTCGGACCAGATTTAAGAGGCCAGTGTAGATCACAGGTGTACATTATTTTGTTTTATTTCGATTTGAGGCGCCACGGTGGCGTAGTGAGTAGCACATTCGTTGTATCGTTGTATCTGCACTGTCGTTGTATTGCACCTGTATTTTGCACTGTCTGGAGCCAGCACCTAAGCTTTTCACTCATCATAGCACACGTGCTGCTGATGATGTGACAATAAAAGTGATTTGATTTGATTTGATTTGATTTGACATTCGCCTCACAGCAAGAAGGTCGCTGGCTCGAGCCCCGGCTGGGTCAGTTGGCATTTCTGTGTGGAGTTTGCATGTTCTCCCCGTGGTTGCGTGGGTTTCCTCCGGGTGCTCTGGTTTCCCCCACAAGTCCAAAGACATGTGTTATAGGTGAATTGGGAAGGCTAAATTGTACGTATAGTGTATGAGTGTGGATGAGTGTGTGTGGATGTTTCCCAGAGATGGGTTGCAGCTGGAAGGGCATCCGCTGCGTAAAAAACATGCTGGATAAGTTGGCGGTTCGTTCCGCTGTGGCGACCCCAGATTAATAAAGGGTCAAAGCCGACAAGAATATGAGTGAATGAATGAATTTCGATTTGATTTTTTGCTGTTGTAGACATAAAGTCATTTGGAATAAGTGAAATTGTTCAGTGTAGTAATATCTAATCACATTGCAGTCACGATCTGCCTGGATACATTTTCTGTGTGTTTATCTGAAAATAATCAGATCAAATATTCAAGTGCCCTGTAGCATATGTGTGTTTATATGTGTTCTTGTTTTTATATCCCTATCGGGATTGAATGCACCGGGACTTATGGAGAAAATCAGACGTGTGTGTGTGTGAGTGTGTTTTGGTTTATATGGTTTACAGGGACATGAAATTGTATAATAACATATACTGTATGACCTAGTTACTCTATTATTGTGGTTTAAGGTGACATGCCTTGTGTCCCTATAAATCAAAACACTTGATCTGAAGTTTTTTGACATTGATGAGGGGTTAGGGTTTAGGAGCAGGGGTAGGGTAATAAAGGTAGCTAATAAAGGTTGCTTACAGTATAAAAAACATTCTGCATATATATATATATATATATATATATATATATACATACACACAAGTGTGTTTGTT
>CAIGQQ010026964.1:4655776-4666466 GCA_903798035.1 Danio albolineatus | reverse complement strand
ACTGTATGTATGTATGTATATATATATATATATATATATATATATATACATACATACATACAGTCAAGTCTGAAATTATTTATACTCTTGGGGGTATGAATAATTAATTTCTGGTTTGACTGTGTATATATTATATATAATTTCAGGCTTGACTGTATATGAATGCATTCATTTAACCATAATATGTAATAGGCAACCTGATGGCTCAGTGGTTAGCACTGTCGCCTCACAGCAAGGTTGCTGGTTCGAGCCCCGACTGCGTCCGTTGGTGTTTCCGTGTAGTGTTTGCATGTTTACGTGGGTTTCCTCCTGGTGCTCCGGTTTCCCTCACAGTCTAATGACATGTGCTATAGGTGGATTAAATAAACTAAATTGGCCGTAGTGTATGTGTGTGAATGTGAGAGTGTATGGGTGTTTCCCAGTATTGGGTTGCGGCTGAAAGGGCATCCGCTGCGTAAAACAAATGCTGAATAAGTTGGCGATAAATTCCGCAGTGACGACCACTAATTAATAAAGGGTCTAAGCCAAGGGAAAATGAACGAATAATGTGGAATGTAATCAGGGGTGGATTTCACCAATAAGGGAGGTAAGCAGCCGCATGGGGAATTAGGGGTCCCCGGAAAATGCAAAGAAGCCTATATTAATCATATAGCTCTTTTCACATGTTGTAAAATCTTTCTATAACAGTTAAGTTTTTAAGGTTATTACTCTTTTTCAAAACTGGGGGCCCCCAAGAATAGTGGAACGTTCTTTCCATACTGCACATGCATGAGGTGTGAGAGCAGTTCAAAGACATTGCCAGTCTGCCAGCAATCAGTGTTGAGGCAGTTAGAGTATGCAAGAGTGAGAATTTTGGCAAAATTTGGGAAGAAAAGTTTAAATAAAACAAACAATGAGACGTAGCTTCCTCCTCGATCCTGCTTTCTGGCCGAAACACCTCTCAGGTGATGAATGCTGTGAGTTTAATAAAAGAGGGCCTGTTCAAATAAAATAACATTTCCCAGTGAAAAGTAACGGCCGCTGATTCACAAACAGCAATTATTTAATTCATATGAAAAATGGTGGTTAGTTTGATTGATTGTGAATTAAATTTAATTTTTTTTTATTAATATTAAAATCTAATGACAAAAATTCTAATTAACTGTACATAGTGTGTGAACTACGTTGTAAAAAAAAAAAGCCAATGGCCGTTAAATTACAGAATTATACCATAAAATGACGAATATTAAATGACAGAAATCTCCCTAAATTTACATTTCTTGCCTCACCCCAGCTGCTGGAAATAAACCGTAAAATTATGGATTTTTTTTCACAGTGTAGTTTTTTATTTGTAATTTTATTGTATTTCAATTTACATTTATATTAAGAAGATAAAGTTTCCTTTAAATATTCAAATATTTATTAAAAATACTTTTGTATACTTTTTATATACTAAAAATATGCATTTATACAAATACTTTTTAACATGCAATTTAAAAACAAAAAACATAACAAAAACTAATCTACAGAGAATAATAAATAAAAATATCTAAAGAGAAAGAGAGTGTTTTGAGTTTCAATGCTGAAGATAGTAATGTAACCTATTCATCAGAAATGACAGGAAATGATAGAATATTAATCAGCACAGTAGTTTGATTTTTAAAAAAAAGATTCTTTGACTGATTTTTATATAATGTTTTTATTTTATTTTATTTTTTTCTGAGCATAAAAAACTGCATTCAAACACATTAATTTTTGTATGAATACAGAAACAGATTGTAACAGAACAGTTTACATGACACGGTTTTGAAAATGCATTGAACCTTTACACAGAAAGTAATTTTAGACACAAAAAAACAAAAAGGAAAACATCACAAATTTCAGCAATACATTATTGATCTGTTAAACAGAGAGAGACGGCTCGTCGTGTGCTTAAAGCCGGGTGGTCATGACCATGCACGAGTCGCTTTGTATCACGGACTGTTTGCTTAAGCTGACCGTGTGAAAGCCTTTATGTACAAAGGCCTGCTGATCAGATATGAACCTCTTGCATGTCAGCACTGCGACCCTCTGAAGCCAAGCTCTTGGTCGCCTCATTGCCAGGTTCCCTCCTCTGAAGCTCCAACTCGCGGTTCATCCAATTCTGAATCACCTGATCTGTATTTTTAAAGTCCTTTCTGTTCACGACAGGGGTCACCGGAGTGATGGTGTAGTCTTTTTTGCGGCTGAGACACTCGCTTATCTTCTTGGCGCAAAGATATAAGATCTCAATCACATTTAGGAGCAGAGAAATGCAAGCCACCACCAGCATAAACCAAATGAAGATGGTTTTCTCAGTGGGCCTCGACAAAAAACAGTCCACCTTGTGAGGACATGGGAAATAGCTGCAGACATATTGAGCCCTAAGAGTGAAGCCATAAAGATAGTATTGGCCCAAAATGAAACCCACCTCTAGTAGTATCTTACAAAGCAAACTCAGAATGTAACTTCTCAGAAGACGTCCACGGATGTTGACCTTCCCGTTTTCCCTGCTGTACTTGGGAACTTTGTAGCCTTTCTTGAGGAAGAGATTGATTTGCTCATTCTGAAGCTCTTTCTTCATCATCTCTCGCACTTTCTTTTCGGCATGTATGACGTGGACTACGTGGCCCAGGTAGGCCAGAGTTGGCGTGGACACGGAGATGATCTGAAGCACCCAGAAGCGGACGTGTGAGATTGGGAATGCGCGGTCGTAACAGACATTTTCGCATCCCGGTTGCTCCGTGTTGCAGATGAAGTCTGACTGCTCATCACCCCACACTCTCTCAGCGCCGGCTCCAAGGACTAGAATCCTAAATACAAATAGGACAGTCAGCCAGATTTTTCCCACTACTGTGGAGTGCGTCTGGACTCTATCCAGCAGTCGTCCGAGGAAATCCCACTCGCCCATCTGTAAAGTTAATTGAATTCCTGAAAAGAAAAGATTAATTTATTAATTGGATAGACTGGCAGCATTTTGCTCAACTGTTGATGAATTTAACATTGTGCAATATACAGCAGGTTGTGTTCCATGCTATTCAAGGTTTTTACCTCAGAAACCCAAAACATTAATGGTGACATTAGCAATGTGCAGTCTTCATCTGAGCTTATAATTCTTTAATAAGCATATTTGTTTTGTTTCAAACATTCACTGAAATCTGAATGCTGATTTAGCAACAAAATGCAAAATAGAAAGTTTTGGAGTAGTTTTATATACAGTTGAAGTCAAAATTATTCGCCCTCCTTTGGATTTTTTTTCTTTTTCAAATCATTTCCAAAAGATGTTTAACAGAGGAAGGAATTTTTCACAGTATTTTCTATATTTTTTCTTTTGGAGAAAGTCCTATTTGTTTTATTTCAGCTACAGTAAAAGCAGTTAATTTTTTTTTAAACCATTTAAAGTTGAAAATTATTAGCGCCATTAAGCAATATATTTTTTCGTTTGTCAACAGAACAAATCACTTTTATATAATGACTTGCCTAATTACCCTAACCTGCCTAGTTAATTGTCAAACAAAAGCCTTTCTGAATGTCTTGAAAAATATCTAGTAAAATATGTACTGTCTTTATGGCAAAGATAAAAGAAATCAGTCATTAAAACTGTTTAGAAACATGTTGAAAAATCTTCTTTCCGTTAAACAAAAGTTTGGGTTTAGTAAGAGTTTTTTATGTTAAAGAAGTTTTCGTATATGCACCAAGGCAACATTTACTATTTATCAGAAATAAATGTAAATTAATAATATTAAAAGCTAAATGTTAAACTAAAAAGAAATAAAAATAAAACAAATATAATATGCTAAAATTATTAACAATGTTTTAAAGAAAATCTGCTTAATATTTTAGTGGAAACCATACTTTAAAGACACTTTGAATAGAAAGATCAAAACATTTACATTTATTTAAAACACAATATTTATAACCTTATGTGTTTTCATCTAAAAAAAACAAACAAACATCTTAATGATCCCAAACATTACATTTAAAATGTAAATATGTAAATGCATGGTATCTTTTCTATGATAAATGAAAAATAAATTTACTTACCAAATATAAAACCACAAACCACAGAGAAGAAGACTCAAAAAGACTGCTCAGGAAGGACTCAAGAAAGATGTGTGTGTAACAAGTTTTCGTTAAACTTTCCACTTCCTATCAAGGAGGCAGTTTTGAACCAAAACAAAGATTGTCACATTATCGTTGTGTAGACTCCAACCATTTTCAACCTTGACATCTGGAACTTGAATATTTAGTTCGGATACAGTATGTTGTGTATAGCTGTGTTTCTCATGCATGATTTTATGGGATTAATGTACTATATAGTATATATTAGAATATAGATTGTAATATAGTATATATTACTATAGTAATATAGATTGTGCTTTAC
This sequence comes from Danio albolineatus, assembly GCA_903798035.1. Lineage (NCBI taxonomy): Eukaryota > Metazoa > Chordata > Actinopteri > Cypriniformes > Danionidae > Danio > Danio albolineatus. The sequence continues at coordinate 4,662,085 of CAIGQQ010026964.1, read as the reverse complement.
TTCTGCTCTGTAATGCTAAATAATGATTTTCTTTTCTGCACGACTTGCATCTTAATAGCAAAAATAATTGTTTTACAATTACGAGTGTACGGTCCTCAAGTATAGTGTTGCATTAGGAAAATTAACAAAACAAACAAACAAACAAACAAAAATAAATAATAAAACAAAATAAATAAATAAAAAGTTATTATATTTAAAAAATAAGGTATTCACAAACATTGACTATTTCACACTTGTTTTGGGGAAAAACATTTATGAAATCATTTTTTGAAGTATTTTTTTTTTCTACATCAAGACTGTTGGATATTCATTTTAAATACACAGAAGGGATCTAGCAAAAAAAAAATAATATAATCTTTGTTTTTTACTTTTGTTAAGGTTAACATACGTAGGATTACGTAAACCAAGCGTATTATGTGTTCTTGGCACTTGAGACACAACATTTGACCTTATCCACTCATTTAGAGATAATACTGGCATGACAGTCAGCATGACTTGAATTTATACCATAGAGAAAAAAATGTAATCTTGGGACTCATCCAGACATAAAATTTAATTAGTCACACTTTACAATAAGGTTTCATTAGTTAATGTATTTACTAACATGAGCTAATTATGAACAATACTTGTACAGCATTTATTAATAATAGTTACACATTTACTAATGCCCGGTTTCCCCCACAGTCCAAAGACATGCGGTACAGGTGAATTGGGTAAGCTAAATTGTCCGTAGTGTATGTGTGTGAATGAGAATGTATGGATGTGTTTCCCAGAGATGGGTTGTGGCTGGAAGGGCATCCGCTGCGTAAAACAAATGCTGGATAAGTTGGCGGTTCATTCCGCTGTGGCGACCCCGGATTAATAAAGGGACTAAGCCGAAAAGAAAATGAATGAATGAATTTACTAATGCATTATTAACATCCAAACTCATGCTTGTTAACATTAGATAATACACTGTGAGTTTACATGATCTAACAATGAACAACTGTATTTTTCTATTAACTAACATTAACATGAACAAATACTGTAATAAATGTATTGATCATTGATTGTTCATGTTAGTAAATGCATTAACTAATACAACATTATTGTAAAGTGTTACCAAATAATTAGTTTCAAGCATTGAACTTCAGAATGATCCTGAAGACCGTGTATCAAAAGTTTATTCAAACACAATCCATATGCATCAAAGCTTTTTATTGATCATATCTTTATTACATGAGATACACTGCATTAATCAGACACTCAGTAGTAAAATATGTTTTGTGACTGCTGAGCATAGCCAGTACACTCAAAACACCTGAAATTCAAATAAATACCTCAGTTACAAAACCTTTTTTCTTTTCAAAATATGAACATGACCTTTGCTAAATGCATAAAGATGGAATTTAAATCAAAAACCATAGAGTATATGTTTTTTCAAATATATATAAAAGTAGTGCAAAAGATTATAATAGCTTTGTCATCATGATCCAACTACTAAATGTTGTGCAATCAAATATACTGAAAATCTGAGGCAATTCACACAGAATTGATTACAGGAGTGAGTTTTAGCACACTTTCATCACTCATGTCGTTTGGTCTAAACAAAATCAGGTCTTTCATATGGATGGGAAACGTCTCTTTCAGGTGGCCATTGTGAAAACGCGTGAGCCCAGCATCCAAACCCACTCCGGCATCATCTTCACCAGTCCAAACTAGAGACAATGTGAAAGTAAACAAACACACACAAAAAGATACTAAATACATTGTAGATACCGTGCTCAAGAGGAAACCAATTGAAGAACTACCTGTATAGTGTGTGGCCAGTATCCCGTAGTTCTGTGAGAGATGCCCAAAGTGGAAAGAGCGTGGCTGGCATACACTTGCGGGCTTGGCACCAGCCAGCTAGCAGGAGCAGAATCCTCAGGTCTTTGAGATGCGACTCTAAAAGGCAGCAGACTCTGCACAAAGACTCCTCGATCACCATATTCATAGTGCAGGGAGCGACTAAAGTTATCGAGAAAGGCCTGTGGGGAATTGATAAACATTGCAACATTACCAAGTAGGAATTGAAGAGATGATGCCAACCCCGCGAAGACGTCAAGGACAGCACAAAGTCTTAGGCAATTCACAATAAACACAACCATTTATCATTGTGATGATCAGATCACTTCATCGTATATGTATTATATGTATAGACACCACCTTTTTGAAATGTAGACTATATATATTGTCCTCCCTCTAATTAACACCTTAAAGACCCCGTTTAGTGCTTTGAAATGTGCAGTTTTAATTCGATGTTTGACGTTATCTCAGCCGAAACATGGAGAGTGGGGCAAAGTGTAGTGTAGGGAGATTAAGGGTTTATGAAGACCGTTGCAGTGTGGGGAGTTGGCAGAGGGGTTCGTCTTTTCTGTGAATTGGGTTTTAAACATCAAAAATTTAAAGAGGGGTCTAATACTATTTCTAATATAAACACGTTTTTTGTCACTGTTTTGGAGCACACCCGCTTATAGATATCCTAGAAACTTACAATACTGATACTTACATTTAAAAAACTTTATTTTACTTTCCTGGGACCTGATTGTCTTTGTAGTGTAACAATGTGCAGTTTTTGTTAAGCTGCTTTGGAATGATAATAATTGTGAAAAGCGCTATGCAAAAAAAAAACTTGAAATGATTTGAATATGCCACTATATATTTGCAGGAAAACGTGAAGACAAGTAAACAATCTGACCATAGACGCTGAAAAAGCAGCCTTTCTAGGAATCGGATGAAAGCAGTGCCCCGAGGAAATGTTGACCACTGCTCCTCTTCCTCTTTCCATCATAGCGGGCATTGCCAGGCGGGTGATAAGGGTGGTAGCTGCTATATTTCTATTGATAGTGTCCCACAGTGCAGATTCAGAGAGTTCTGTGAAGTTTTGAGAATTGTCCAGAGTCCAGTCAAGACTGTTAACGAGGAAACCGATATCTTTACTACTGATGGCATCTTTTATGGGTTTGCAGGCCGAGGGGCCTTGATTGAAATCTGCCACAATACAAATGGCCTCCACGCCATAAGAGTCTGAGATGGATCTGGCAGTGTCCGACACACTGCTGATGTCATTGCTGACCAGAATCACACAGATGCCATGCCTGGCCAGTTCCTCTGCATATGCTTTTGCTATTGCCTCTGAAGCACCTGTTAGAATAAATAATTAAATGAAGGATACATTTTGTTTACATAACTGTAAAATTTCTGTATTTTATGGAAGCTTGTTTCCACCATGGAACAAAGAAAAAAAGCCAAATGTGACTTATAATAATGTAAATATTTTTATTTTCTGATAACTTTATCTCACAAATGCAAGGTTGGAACCATTAAAGGGATAGTTCACCTAAAAATTAAGATCATGATCATCTTTTTACATATCATTCCTTTCAGAGTGTCTTTCTTCTGTTTAACACAAAATAATGTATTTAAAAAAAACTGTAACCACTCACTTTCATTGTATTTGTTTTTCCCACTATGAGAGTCAATGGTTACAGGTTTAAAGCATTCTTATAGATATCTTCTTTTATGTTTGACAGAAAAAAAAACTTAGTAAAGGATTGAAACCACTTGGGGTGAGTAAATAATGGGCAAATATTTTTTGGGGGGTGAACTATCACTTTAATTCTTAACTCAAACTCAAACCTCTTCATAATTTCCCAACTTTGAGTTTACATCTTGCAGCTCTGTGGATTGATGTAAAGTTTTATATTTGCACATTCATTCAGTGACAGCTAGAGACATGCTCCTGATATTGTTCACCATGTTACTTCACCTGCAAGTATGACTTTAAAACAATATTAGCACTATTTATTTGACTGCAAGCAATGTTGTACTAAGTTGTGGACAATGTTGTGTTAATATGATTTCTCTATGTAGAATTTGCAAAGAATCCTTTTCTGAAATTATATTATTAAGGAGAAAGTCTGAATGTGTGAATATAAAACCAACTTCAAGAGAAAATGAGAGAAAATTAAAAGAATTGTGAGAAACTCAGAGGGAAAATTCAGAATTGTCAGATTAAAAGTTTACTATCTTTTTAATGTTTATCCTGTGACAAAGTAAGCTTCCATGGGATGCAGTACTAATACATATATTACTTTATAATGCAAATACATTCATGCACAAATTCATTATGAAACAAGATTAGTTATTCACTTTTAAACCTACCACATATGATAGCCCATTGTCCATACTGCTGACTAAGATCTCTATGGCGCACAAGACGAGGAACAAAATGAAGTCTTATCAGACTATAGCAGTCCCTCATAAATATAACAGTTTTGCTGGCCATGTAACACGCGCCCACGAGCGCCAGCGTTTCCACATAGCCACTGCATGATCTAGCAATTTCTTTATACAAAAGCTGGAAGCTGTCAACAGCGGCCATTACAAGCTGAGTTCTGTATTATGTTACCTGCTGATTCGAAAAATTATACTCTTTAAATTCAACGTTTTAGTTTGCACTCAACTAGCTTCACTATGTTTGTTAATACAAGTGCTATATCACCAGATTCTCCTCTTCGGTGTCCTCACATCATATGAATCAGGAGACCCGGAACATTTAAAAGTCACGTGATTCTTTCCCGTCACGTGATCAAAGCTGGCGTCCTCAGTCAGCGTTACATACATCCAAACAATACATTTCTTTTTATTTCTCCGGTTTTGACGTGCTTGTTCGTAATATTTTCGCTATCGTAAACTTTGCTAGAAACGGAATATATTCATACGGTTGTGCAGAGATGCTTATATTTTGCAAATGACGGGTATTTTACAACCGCATATTGTGGAGGCTTCAACACAGCTGAGCTTGTTTCCATAGAAACGGATAGTGCTAACGGATGCTAAGCTGACTTTTACACAGCTCCGTGCGTTATGAAACGTCTGATTATGAATTATTTCTAATCTTGTGGAAGCGTAGTTGCTGGTCTGCGAGAACATGAGGTGAAATTTTTGCAGGTAACGTTTCAAACTATTCATGAATTCTGTTTGTAATGTTTATAATAAGGAAAACTGATGAGCTTTGAATAGCAAATGTCAGTTTGAATGCTTATATGATATGACATGATATGATATGACAGCCAACGTGTGATGCTTTTTTCCTCAGGTAGGCGTTTGCTGTAATGTGAATGTTATTATTAATGAGTCTATTTTCACATTTTAGCTATATTAGCTAGCCTTGAGTACACTGTATGTGTGTTTCAGTCAGATTTGGGCATATCTACCTTTGCTGTTTCTACCTACATAAGAATTTAATTTGAAAATATATTGTTTGTTTTGGGTTGAGTGAAATTATTAAGGAAAAAGTCACGTACAATCTTTTAAATAGTGTTTTAAAGCATTATGTGTGTCAGTCAGATTTGTGCATTTCTGTCTTTGCTATTTCTATATGAATTTCTTTATGTTTTTCTTTATTGTTTGTTTTGGGTAAAATAATGCTGAAAAAGTCACGTATAATCCTTTAAATACTGTTTTTAAAGCATTCAGGGTAGGGATGGGCGATATGGCAAAAAGGTAATGTCGATAATTATTTTCTATGCTGAACGATAATGATATATATTCCGATATAAGTTGTTAATGCTTCCAGATTTAAAAAGAGTACCCCAACAATGGTTGAAGCCACAAAAAATAGAGGGTCAAATAAATAACATTAAATGATGGCCAAAAAAATTTTAGTGCATCTTTAATAATAACACACTTTTAGATATCCGTTGTTGCACATATCTGCTGTTTGATTGGCTTTTAGATCAATGTAGAGTGAAAAAATCTAAAGCTTATCATTGTTATTCACATAAACTTTATTGTGATTCGATATAATATCGTTTGTTGGCCCAGCCCTAATTCCAGGAATGTTTTCATACAGTAGAAGTATACCTGAAAAAAAAACTTTGTCAAAATATACACTGCATAGACTCGTATACTTCCCACTTCTTGTTACTACAGGCCAAACACACCTTACTTAACACCCTTGTTTCTCTAAACAAGAAATTCCCTGTTGAGAAGAGCCGATCACACCCCCCGAGGAGCGATGTCTCAGTTCTCCACCGAGGATGAGGCAGAGCTCCAGACCCTGCTGCGAAAGCTCTTGAAAAGTGTCAAAGACAGAATCACAGGAGCACCATCAGTAGAATGTGCTGAGGAGATCTTGCTTCATTTGGAGGAAACTGACAAGAACTTTCACAAGTGAGAGATCTGTCTGTATGTGTTAAGACTAATTGTGATTGCTGTTTGTTTGACCTATTTTCAATCTCTCTCTCTCTCTCTCTCTCTCTCTCTCTCTCTCTCTCTCTCTCT
>CAIGQQ010026964.1:4636200-4655766 GCA_903798035.1 Danio albolineatus | reverse complement strand
TCTCTCTCTCTCTCTCTCTCTCTCTCTCTCTCTCTCTCTCTCTCTCTCTCTCTTTTATTCAGCTATGAGTTTGTCAAGTATCTAAGGGAGTATGTGGAGAGCAGCTTGGGAGCGGTTATTGAAGTGGAGACTGAGAATTTTAGTAAGAGTGAAGGTCATGCTGTTGGGTCTGGGCAGGACACCCTGGTGCATGCTGTTACAAAGAACACTAGGGAGTCTACACAGTATGTGTTTTTCAGATTTCTTGTACTGTGTGTTTTTTTTTTCTATATGACAAGATGATTTTGTAAATGTGTGCTTACTGCATGATGCAAACATTTCTGCAGCAATGCAATGATGAAAGTAAATATTGTAAGGAATCTTTAAAATCAAAATTAATTATGATATGGAGTGGTGAAAGCAAGTACCAAGTACCATTGATGTTATCTGATAAAGTGTTTTATTACATGATACAAAATTATCTGCATCAGTGAAACTTTGAAACCAATTTGATAAGCAATAATTTTTAAACTAATTATATTGCAGTGTATATATTTTTACTATAAATATCTCCATAAAGTGCTTTTACTAAAATCTAACAAATCACATAATGAATCAAATCTTCAGGATAATTCACAACATAAATATTGAGACAGTATGAACCAAAAATTAAGCCACTTCATAAATTGTAAACTGTAAGATATAAAACTACATATGTTCAAGTTATTAAATTACATAATATATTTTAAAATAATATAAAGCTTGAAATTTTAGAATAAACCTTTATTTTTTAAATATTTAATTAATTATGATTTTTCAGAAAACATTTTAGCATGTTGATTTTGTGCTTAGGTAAATTAAATATAATGTCAAAGTCCTTATCAAGCTGAAATGAACACAAATGTGTAGCTGAGTTGATTAATGCAATAAAAAAAATTATAATGTAAATATTAAGATTGAAGCTCATGGTAGATCTTGAAAAGTTCATATGTGCCATTGGTAAGCTGCTTTTAGTTTCTTGCAGTCCTGGGACCGGTTGCACCAGCAGTGCATGAGTTAAAACATAGCGTAGTTGTGACTTAAAGGGACACTAAGTTACAACTTACACACCGCTAAATATTTTTGTGTTGCACCACTGAACTTAGTTTAAACGTAGCACTACCTTCCAACTAAATGTTTAAGGCAGCGTCCCACCGTGTATAATGGTAGAAATTAGACAGCAGCAAGTTTTGAGGAGCTCGAGATGATAATGAAGAATGATCTCCCTCTACCCACAGCCCTATTTTTCCACCAAGTCTCCAATTTTTTTCGGTTTGTGAAAGAAGTGTTTACTTTTCTTTCAAGGACCGCTTTGTTTTTATTTGATCCATTAATTAAAATGAGTATTTCTTTAGGACTGAGTTCTTCTCCTTGCTCTTTTTTCTTTCATGTGTAGTAGGATATAGAAAAAAATCAAGTTTAATATTTTGATAACATTTTTAAAAACAATTTTGCTAGCATTAGTTGCAGAATTCTAAAGCAGTTTAACCATATAAATGCTTCTTATTGGATATTGCGTATTTCAGTGCGACTACGCATGATTTTACAGAGAGCTTACGACTTACTACAGTAACTAAGGATTGACTTAAGAACATGTGGTGTGGTGAAACAGATTTGGTTTTAAACTAGCTTGTAGTTTCTAAACCCCTAGTTTAAGAAAGAACTTACGAACAGCTTGTGCAACCTTCACTGTTGCCTAGCAAACTATAAAATATTAGATGACATGAACAAAAGCATCATGTTATGATGCATTACTTCATCTAAATGCAAATCACAAATGTGCTTGTTTAAATCTATAGGTATAAACAGATGATGCAAACTCTGAAGCAGACCATGATGATGGTTGTGGAGTCACTGATCAATAAATTTGAGGAAGATCAGATGAAAAGAGAGGAAATGGACCGGAAGATCCAACACCAGCAGTCAATCAGTCAGTACACTGACAACTGCTCTGACAGTGACTCTTCATTCAATCAGGTTTTTGTTCTTTAATTTAAATAAGTTACAAGAGCTGATGTTATGTTATTGAGCTTATCACCCCATCACGCTCAGTTTTTTTCATACTATGTACATTCATACCCCAGACTGAATCACTGACCGATGTCTTTGTTTTCCTCACGTAGAGTTATGCATTTATTAAACATGAACAACTGCAAGTCATCGCTGAGAAGCTTGACCCTGGTAGACCGCGAGAGGTGAAATCTCCTCTGGAACAACCACTTTTCACAGTTGCAGTTGGAAAAAGAGAGAACTGTCATTTTAATTCAGCACGGAGCAGTCATCCCGATCTATTTAATTGCAGGTTCGCTGGGAAGCTTTGCAGTCTCTCTGCCATGCCCCTCCTTCTGATGTCCTGAGCTGTGAAAGCTGGACTGGTCTTCGCAGAAACCTCTCCACAGCACTTACTGACCCAGACCCTGAGCTCAGCGTAAGAGCTAAGTGCTAAATAGGTGTTGACATTAGTCATGGCCCCAACAGTAAATCTGATTCCTTAGCAGCTTAAGGGGGAAATATACGGGCCATCATTTTCAGCACATTTTAGAGAAGAGATGTCATGTGAAACACAAGGGCATGAACCTTTTTAGTAACAGTATTGAACTGCAAAGTATGTAGGAGTTTGCTATTGCTACAGTATTTACTTTAGCTATATTATAATAAACCAGAATTTTACCGTTAACTAAAATCATAAAACTAAAAAAATGTATTGCAGGTACTGTACATGCTGAGTAATATTCATCATGTAGTTTGTGTAATTAATGTAGCTATAATGTAACTATAATCAACATACAAATGAATAAAAATATAATAGCTGCTAAAAAGAAATGTTTTTTTGATTGAACTACCACCAGAAAGAAATATTAAAGTAAAATTTCCTTAATATTAAAGGAAATTTCACCCGAAAAAGAAAACTTGCCTTTCACAATTTGTCAATTAAACAGTAACAATAAATAATAGTTTTTTTGCGTGTACTGTACATGCTGAGCAAAATTGATCATTTAGATTAACTATTATTCTGAAATAACTATAACTAAATTAGGAATTGATAAAAATATAATGAAATATCTGCTAATAGGAAACTTTGGTTTATTTGTCTTCAGAAAGAAACATTAAAGTGTTAAAGGTATAGGTATATCCACCCAAAAATGAAAACTTGGCTTTCACCATCCGTCAATTAAATTAAACCATAACATAAGGTTATTTTTGAGTTGATTCAACTGAAACGCCTGCAATGCATGTTGAAAATATCTACGGTAACACTTTATTTCGATGGTCCATTTAAGTATTAGTAGACTGTCTGCTTAATATCTGTTGATACTGACATTCAACAGACATTTGACTGACTATAAGAAACTTTGCAAGTACATGTCAACTTACACTAACCCCAACAGTCTACTTATAATCTAATGAGAATTAGTTGCAATGTAACAAATTCAACAAACTGACCATTAAAATAAAGTGTGACCATATCTACAGTACAGTATAAGCTTCTTTAAGGTTTGCACCACTTATCTGTACTGTCTATAATCTTACCTGAGGCCTATTTTATGATAAGCAGTATTGTAAAGTCAGAAGCCTTTGGATTTTTAACAATACTTATTCTGTTTGGCTATTTACCATTATAATATGTTTTTTACAGTCACTGTTGCTATTATGTAGGTATAATTAGCTCAATAAAAAGCAATGTCTTCAAATGTATGTAGCTATTTTTATAAATGGCTGAACAAAGAATGCTAAAAACACAACAGAATAAATCAACCTTAAATCAAAATGGAAAATAAATAAAAAATCATTAAGAATATTAATAACAACTAAACTTGCATGTTAGTCATAAATATCATTAAAATATCTTGTTATGAACGTGTCATTCTGCTTTTTATAGGATAAAGTTCTCCAGTTTTTTGCAAAAACATTTTCATCCTCTCCATTGAATGTGACTAAGGATATCTACGCTAGCATAGGTAATAGTTTAAACTCTAACACTACTAGACAGAATGTTTTAATATCCAGTATATCTGGAATGAACCAGTCTGCCAGTTTGTTCTCACGTTTTGTTAACATTTCTTTTAAGCAAAAACCTTGGAGGCACATTTTCTTTACCACAAGTTGAGTTTTCCTAGTGGCACTACAAGTATTGATGCAAACAGACCAGATATGGCCCGTCTCCTCAAACAAGTATGTGGCATTTATTTTCTCTTGCATGTGAATACATTAAAGCTTGCTTGGATAAAATAATATATTTTTCTTTACCGGTCATTCTAGATGCGATTAATGAATGACTTTCAAAAGGAAGTGACAACATTTTGGATACGACATCCTGAAAAGTTAGCTTTCGCATTTCAAATCCATTTCACCAGTATTGCATACTATATTGTGTATCTTGATTATGTCCAATTACTTAGAAAAATAAATGAGTTTTTTTGTGCTGTGCTCTAGGTACATGGAGGAAATCATTGAAAACACCCTGTCTCTTCTCGCTCTGCATTCTGAACAGGGCATGAGCAGTCCCGGCTCAGAGAAATCCCTGGAGCCTATTCACTTAATCTCTCTGCTGGATATCAAAGCCACCTGGTTTAAGAAATGGATGGTGAGCCACATTTTATATCAAAGAATAAATAACCAACACAATGCATCAAAACAGACCAAAACTCGCACAGACACCATCCTCAATATTTTGTCTTGCAAAAAAAAGGGATATATTTTGAAAAACTTTCATACATTTTACATACAATGATTGAAATTTATTTTGATAAATGAGGCCTTGAGACGAAGAACCTTGTGAGACTATATTTTCAATTTTTTTCCAAATATTTCCAAATTTTTTCATTTGGATTTTGAAGATTATATTATATATTTTTTATTTTAGTTGAGATGGACAACAAAAGCTGCTCAATTCTAAAGAGATAACATTTTTCAGTCTCAGTATAAAACACAGAACGTTTTTGTGATTTTTATATTTCTCAAATGTGGAAGAATGGTATATGTCCAGTTAGTGTGGAATAACAGTATAATTCCTCAAGTCACTTTAAACTACTAAAGATCTGATTCCTTTATCTTAGTTTTATTACAGTAACAGAATCATCAGGTTAATATTAAGCATTTCTTTCAAGTTTATTATTATTATTATTATTTGAAAAACAGAAAATATCGTATAAACAATGTAAATTCATAGATCTTCTTACAGTATAGGCAATAACAATCAATTATTAACAATAAACAATAAATAAATATAACAATAAGTACATAAAATGCAGACATACATCATAGCTAAAAATTGTCATTTATTTAGAAATACTGAATACGCTCACTGTGCCAGCGCACCTATGTATATGCTACTTTGTTCTCGCGCTCTGCCGTTTCACAATATAAATAAATATATAAACAAATAAACTCTGCTTGCCATAGCTTACACAGGACTGGGGGAAATATGCATTGATCCACCTTTATTACATATGGTATGTGGTTTATGTTAACTGTTAGAGCTCTTCAGTGCATTCAGAGAAAGAGAGAGAGAGAGAGATCAGACCACATATACCAGGGGTGTCCAAACTTAGTCCTGGAGGGCCGGTGTCCTCAGATTTTAGCTCCAACTTGCCTCAACAAACCTGCAAAGACGTTTCTAGAAAGCCTAGTAAGTGCTTGATTAGCTAGCCCAGGTGTGTCTGATTGGGGTTGGAACTAAATTTTGCAGGACACTGGCCCTCCAGGACGAAGCTTGGACATCCCTGACATATACCTTTTCAGTGAATTTTTCCCTGGTTTTTGTTCTCCTTTTCGATTCAAATATGGTTTCCCAGCATCCCTCAAAGCCTTCCTTACTTTGTCCTTCCTTTTTTCTTCTTCACGCTCTTCTTTTTTTGCCAAGGATTTGCCTTTTAATGTCCAACTGATAACATGATAGCAAGCGGCATCTCCATTCCTTTTAGTGAACACAAACGTTTTTTCCGCATGAAGCTATTTTAATGTTAAAAATGGTCATGCGAAATATCCCCAAACTGTTTCTGTATGCAAAGTCCACACATAAAGTTAATATCACATGGTTATCTCATATTTAATTTTTATCTTATACAGTTGTTTGTCACACACACTCAAATAATAAATTTTACAATTTCTGTGACCCACAATGCTAGCAAACGTAACAAGATAACATTATATTAAGGCCATGATTTTGGCTAACCCTTGTTTTAAATCACTGCCAAAACCACTCTGGACCCCTCACACTGCCTCTTTGCGCTTTTACCTTCTGGTTGACGCTGCAGAGCACTGTGCACTAGAACAGCCCGACACAGAAACAGTTTCTTCCATAGGCAATCTCATGAACACTTGATGATAACAATCGTGGAACCAACACCACTACTGCTGTACACTCTTACACACACATACACTTATTTAACAACACACTTTACATGCCAATTTGCACATAACAAATACACTTGTTACACACACATACACTTATTTAACAACACACTTTACATGCCAATTTGCACATAACAGCTGCACATATAATGTTGTATATAGTAATACACCTGTACATACACTTGTCCATCTGTATATTTGCATTTAACACTTACTTCTATTTTTGAATATATTTATTATCTGTTTTTTTTGTCCTGTCTCTGTAATTCTGTTGCACTGTAGAAGCTCTGTCACCAAAACAAATTCCTCGTATGTGTGAACATACCTGGCAATAAAGCTCTTTCTGATTCTGATTTAATTTACAAAGTATATCTCAGTCAATCTCAGTTTTGCAGTTGATAAAACGAGTTTTAAATGTAGTAATTCACAACTTCAACTTTTACTCATTACATGCTGATTAGATACAATATAGAGTATGGAATGCTGGAATGAAAAAAAAAACAGCTGGAATGCAAAAATGGTGTGCATACAGTATTTTGAATGGGTTATGAGAGTTAAGCGTATTTTCGATTTGTTAAAAAAAAATGGGAAATAATTTTTGCAATGTTTCTGTGTTGTTCTGTTTCACTTAAAGCTGCTTAAAATCTTTTTTTACTTACTATTTCTTCTAGCATAGTTACTACAGCAGAACTGTTGTCTTAAGACTGCTTGAGAGGAAATATAAGTCTTTGGTGAGTTATATATATGTTCCATAGACATTTTAAGCAGAATTATGCTGTGCAGTCATTGTCTGACTTCACATAACATTTCACATAATATTTTTAGTTACAAATGTCTAAAAATTGCATACTCTGCATTTCTGGGTGAGTAAATTAAGAATGCATTTTAATTTTTGCACAAACCGTTCCTTTAAATGAAATGGGAAAATAACCAATTTGTTCCAACGACTGCTAACAATATGTAATCAAGTGGTTAATTACGGATTTTTAAAAATTCTTTCCTCCAGATTGTTAATGCTCTGCAGCAGTGCATTTATTACTTTGATTCCTGTGATGCAGTAAGAGAAGAGACCTTGGAAATGATCCACAGCCTGGAACATCAGCAGATTGGTACGGCTGAACTTTTGCCCAATGTGCACGTGTAGTATCATACTTTATCTGGAACTTTGGCTTATGTTTTCCCCAGTGCGCTGTAACAGACTGTCCTCTCATGGTCAACTAGCTAGATTATCATTGGCAGAGATAATTCCAAGGGTTTGTGCATTTATACTGAAGAACTTTCCCAGAATTATGGTTCTGTATTGTAGCTAGAAGACTCAAATGAAAACAAAAAACACCTCCGTACATACACATAGCATTTACTGTTTGCATTATTTTCTGTTGTATACACATGTAATTGCTGCCAGATTTTCAAACAAAACCCATAGAAAAGCTGTTAAACATTTATTACACAGCAGCTGTATTCAGTAGACGCTTATCTAGTTTCTGTGATCAGGCCAAGTTTATGGTTCTTCCAAGGAATTGTTGCTTATTTAACATTACTGCAGAGTTTGGATGTTTTATATTACCATCGAATCAATTCATCTTATCTTTCTTAAGGTCAGAAAACCTCTAAATGTCATCTAAAAAAATACAAAAATTTAAGCTGTGTTTGATTTCTGTGTCTTGTATTTTTTTGTTGTTGTTGTTGTTGTTTTTGATTATGCAACTTGAGCAGGTAATTTACGAGTTTTGTGAGACCCAGCAAATAACCCAAGTTAATTTCTTCTCTACTACTTTTTAAATATGCAACCTTTCTGCACTCCGATTTGTTTAAAGATTCAAATTTATATTTCGATGCTAATTTAGAAACAGGAGGTCACATGCAAATGAATCCATTTGAGCGTGTTCTGCGAATGAGATGTTCCTGTGTTTTGCCCCTCAGGTCCCGCTGGAAGAACTCTCTACACATCTAAAGAGCTGGAGTTTGTTTATTTCGTTCATTCGCTGTGTGTTCTCGGGAGGCTTGTGATGTACACTAATGGAAGGAAATTTTTTCCTATTAAAGTGAAGAAGCGAAGAGGTAAGCTTAGAGGGGAGGAAACCAACTTAGATAGTAGATGATGTTTGAGAATAACAAATCTGACTTATTAAACGTAAACTTGGTCGTCTGTTTCAGATCCGGTAACTTTGACCGACTTGGTGGTGATTCTGATCAATATAATGTACCAACACCCAAAACCATCCTGCGGTGAGACAGCACTTGCAGGTGCGTCATATGACTACTGTAGTGATATAATCTAATTATCTCTACATAAGGAGTTAGCCTGGAAGTCTGAGCTTGTGATTTTTACGATTACGTAGATGATGGTGCTAATATGGGTGTGCCAGATTACATTACTCTATCATGACCAAGACAACGTTCTATTATGTGTACCTCTGGTTAATGAACCCACTCACTTCCTTGGGATTATAAATCTTATCAAGTTCAGTTTCAGTGGTTATACAATATATCATGTGGAACTGATTATTGACTAAGAAGTTTAAGATGAAAGAGTTCATTTTTACTCACTCACAAGTTGTTCTAAAGCTATATGAGTGTCTTTTAGTGCAAAATGCATTTCTGAAGAATATGAAATGTCCCTTTTCTTGTGAAAAAACTTTAAACATCATTTATTTAATTGCTTTGAAAAAAGTGTCTGTCAATTTAGCAACATAGAAAGAGAAAAAGAGGAATTTAGATAAATGATGAATAATTCTCATATTTGGGTGAATCAGGTAGTGCAAACTACAAAACACAAACTGAACCATAGAAAAAAAATACATATATATATATATATATAATGGTAGTAGAAAGTTTTATGGGTAGTAGGCATGGGCTGGTAGTGTTTAGGTTTCTGATGGTATGATAACCTTGGATAAAAATATCACGGTTTCACAGATTACTGCTCTAAAATAAGTTCTTTTTAAATGTCTTGGTAAAAAAAAAAAACTTTTTAAACATGTAAATATGTCAGGCTAAATAATCAAAGTAAATCACTGATTTCTGCTCTCTTCTTTAGTTTCAAAAACACAGATTTCTTTACAACACATTTAAAAAAAAACATAAAAACTAGGGCTGTCAAAATTAGCGTGTTAACGCACGCCGATTAATTTGAAATATTTAAACCATAAAAAAAATTTACGCATTTAACGCAGTGGCAGTTTTTTTTATTTCCTGTTGTGTCCAACGTGTGTTCTGGGCCGGCGCGTCCATAGAGGCGACCTAGGCGGACGACAAGGGCGGCAGAATAGTAAGCAAACCCCCCGGTCCTCACTTTAATCCGCGACATCTACCCCCTCCCTCCCGGTCCTCACGTTCATCTGCGAACCGGTCACTTTCTTTTTCACTTTCAGGTTGAGGGCGGCGTGATCACCGTTCGCCTAGAGCACCAGTTCAGCTTGCTCTGGCCCTGCGTGTGTTTAATGAGCAAAAGAATATGGATAAAGGATAATATGGATCCATGTAAATGTGCTCAGTGAAAGTGCCAGATGATGTTGCAAGCTGTCAAAGACAGCCCATTCCTCTCTAAGTTGATTCCAAGCACCCTCAAATGTTTCATTAAGTTTGACGTGTTTCCCCCCCTACACGCAACTTTTCTAAAGCGTCTGCTTCGCGTTGCTGTTTTCAGAATCCTTGCTTGAGAAATACAGCCATACTTTATGAACTGGTGTGTGGTGGTGATTTGAAGGGAGTGCGCTGTACTGCGCGCACGCTCTCTCTCTGTCTGTGTTTGTGTGTGCGTGCGTGCGTGTTGTCACCCGATAATGTCAATAGACTGGACTGTCTAAACTGTTAAGGAGGACTAAGCAAAATTGTTTCTCCTTTATAAATAATGTTCTCAACTCGCAAAACAACTTTACAATAAATACAATTGTTTGTATTCAATACTTTATTTTTTTTTTCTTCCAATTTCCATATTTGCAATGCCTGTATTTTGGATTTTTTTTTTTGTAGTTCACTTAGAATCCAACATGGAAATAATTTTTGTTTGTTATTGGCATTGATTGTTTTAAAATTAAAATGGCTTACATGCCTGTGTTTCTAAATAAATACGGCTTTTCGTGATTAATCATGATTAATCACAAACAAAAGTGTAATTAATTAGTTAAATTTTTTAATCAATTGACAGCCCTAATAAAAACACATAAATACCCCTTACATATACCTTAGGAGTGGTAAAATCGAAAATGTTTGCAGTTTTAAAACCTTGACTTTTTTTAACCGTGGTAAACCTTGCAACCGGTTATCGTCCCATGCCTAATGGGTAATGTTTTTTTTTTTTACTCAAAATGCACAAATCAACGAACACAGTTCATATCAATAATGACAAACACATTCTACCAAGAGCGGTATGGTTAGTATGTGGCTTGGGATTTGTTTTTGAATTTCACCTTTTTTGTCATTTGAAAAAAATGAACAGGTGGAGAAAATCCTGATTTTTCTTTTGGTGGTGCTGAATAATGAACAAATATCAGTTACTTAACTACCACAAAATTAGTAAATCTAACTGCATGATTCATTTTAAAAACTCCCATAAATGGAGCATCTTAAAGGGAAACTTCTCCAAATAAAAAAGGTCAACTTTAAATGTCTATTCCTTTTCCATGCTAATATTTTAATGCAAACACCAAAAGAGGGTTTAAACTAGTGCAAACTGTTAGTAAATGTGTCAGAGTTTTTCACTGAAACTTTTTTTTTATCCTCATTGGACCTTCTGTGCTGCACTTTAAATCATTCATTGGATGAGCACTGCTGTAATACCAAAGACCAAAAACAACTGGGTAGTCTTGAACATCCTAATAAGTTATCACAGAGGTGTGTATGTCTGTGTTTGTTTGTATTCTCCAGACACCCTGTCTCCCACTAATCTTGTGATGGAGGTGTTAAGGACCCTGTGTGACCGCACTGAGTGTGCTGTGGAGTGTCTCTACCAAATCCCTGTTATTGAGACTCTGCTGGCTCCTCTTATCACTCTGCTCACAGGAAAGCTGGTCAGCACAACATGAACACTCCCATCAGCACATATGTAATCAAGCGTCTAGACATAGCTATGAAATGTGAAAGCTGTTTTAAACTTTAGAGTCTTTTGTTTGTTTGTTTGTTTGTTTTGTCTCTTTTTATGTGATTGCCAACATTCATTTAAATAATCTCACTCAGGATAGAAAGTATAAAGTAGTTTCCTATTACTGAATAGGCATTGATATGCTAATGTGGGCAGTTTTATTTAATGATGACAGTGTTTACTTGTTTATTTATTATGTTATGTATTTATTTATTTAAAAAAAGACATATGTACATGCAACTGTACAGTAGTCAGTATTTGAAGTGAATCAAACTTTAACAAAGTTGTCTTAAAACTATTCAATCCCCTACTGTAGACATCGACACTGTTTGTAGAAACATCACAAAACTTATGTCTGATAATTTTTCCCCCTGCAACATTAGAATATGTATATACTACTACTTAGACGTATGCATGATTTTGTTTTTGTTTGTTTTTGAAATAATTTTTATGCCGATAATAACTGCATTTATTTGATTTAAAATACAATCAAATGTTGTGAAAATTTTTTGCAGTTTAAATTAGTGCTATATTTATTCATTTATTCATTCATTCATTTTCTTGTCGGCTTAGTCCTGACAAGTTAATAATCTGTGGTCGCCACAACGAAATGAACCGCCAACTTATCAAGCATGTGTTTTACGCAGTGGTTCCCCCTCTACCTGCAACTCATCACTGGGAAACACATTCATACACATTCACACACATACATTAGAGCCAATTTAGCTTACCCAATTCACCTTTACCACGTCTTTGGACTTGTGGGGGAAACCGGAGCACCCGGAGGAAACCCACGCCAACACGGGGAGAACATGCAAACACAGAAATGCCAGCTGACCCAGCCAAAGCTCAAACCAGCGACCTTCTTGCTGTGAGGCGATTGTGCTACCCACTGCGCCACCGTGAGGCCCTATTAGTGCTAAATTAATGTGTTTAATTTGGAATTTGTTACTGTACTGTTATTTGTACTGTACCTGAATTTTGAGAATTTTGAGTTATTATTAATATCAGTGTTGAAAGCAATTTATACTGTCTATTTTGGTCAGTTTAATGCATGCTTCCTATGAATTTTTTATTTTAAAATATTTCCATGATAGTATATGTATGTACGTATGTATGGATAAGTGTGTATTTTTCTGTAAAATAAGAAAACCAAACATTATATATGTAGTACTGACAGTTGGACTTTGGAGATTTGCAAGATGTTGTTTCCATTATGTATCATTGCGAAAACCTGCTAATTTAAATCCTAAAATACAACCGTAACCTTTGATATAACATCTGATCGGAGACCTCATCTGCTGCATTTTATATGCATTATACTGTTCACCCTGAGCATTTTCAATTTGTCTTTTGTTACAGCCAAAATTAAATTCCGTAGAAAGTGCCCTGACTCACACAGCAGACACGCTGGCGAGGATTGCTACCACAGAACGAGGTTTATCACTCCTGCTTTATGACAGAAATCTCGTCTCGGCCGAGGGTGAAAGGTAAGTAAATCTAATTTTGCTATCAGGTTACATTCATTATTTCTTCTTTCAGCTAGTGTCGTGTTGAGCCAGTCTGCACTTGTGCCACATGTATCATCAACATGCATGGCATGAAAGGAAGCACTTCTTAATAAAAAAAAGGACCCTTTGACACCTGCGACTTGAGTGAGATGAGTTACTCTGTGAAAGAAACAAAAAGTGAATGCCATTATAGGAAAAAGCTGTCTGGCTACCAGGGCATGTTGTTAACCTGTATTTACTGCCACCATTCATTTGGCTACAGTAAAAGAAAAAAAATAAGTGCTTTGAAATGTTTGACTTAATCTCAACTGAAAAATTAAGAGAGGGAGGTACATAAAGTAGCCCCTCCCCTTTTAAAAAAGCAGCCAATAGCGTTTAAGTTTTTTAACAGCTCTCCCAGTGAGAATGGTTGAGATCAAGCGCATCAAATGACAAGCAAATTAGAATCATCTTGAAGGGGCGGGGCATGTCAGATACTAAAGAGCATTTGATTGGTCAAGATTTGAAACTGAATATGAGGTGATGTGAAAGAAATCGATCAATTTAGGCAGAAATGACAAATAGCAAGCTTTGGATGTTTGGATATCAGTTTTACATTTACTAAATGCTACATTTACTAAATACTAAATGCTTTTACATTTACTAAATAGTGCATTTTCTAAATGCTAATTTTGTCACTGTTTTAGAGCTCATAGATCTGAAACTAACATCTAAAATAAATGTTATTTTAATTTCACAGGACCTTTAAAGGCACAGCCAAACTTTCTAAATGAACATTCACAGATCCGTTTACTTAGATTTGGAATCTAATTAGAGTAGTACAGTATTAATATGATGGATTCTTATTTTCACAGCATTTCAGCAGCACATCTAATAGTGCAGTTTACACAGAAGCTGTTGGCAAAGGAGCTGCAAGTGGAGAATTCTTCTGGCATGAGCGGGGCCTTCATCTTTGTCTGTCGGCAGATGTACAATACCTGCGAGGGCCTGCAAGTTCTGCGGCCGTACAGCCTGCATGAGTGCATTGCTCAAGCCTGGAGAACGGTGAGCTTAATACAAATTTATGCCCTCATTAGTTCCGTTTTGACTAATTTAGCTTTATCCAAACTTACAGTGCAGTAATTACTGAGATAGAGCCACTGGTTTTAAATGGAGTTGACAATGATGGCCTTACAATCTTTCAAGCCCTCATTTCATTTACATGTTATACACATGAAACTATATGCCCTTGGTAAATTAGAAATAATGCCATGAAATAGAAAAGCACCCCCCCCCCCTTTAGAGTATGTTTTTGCATAATCATCTTAACATTGATGTAACAGTGTTTTATTTTTATTTTCATGTTGTTGTAGTTTTATTGGGTCAGTGGCAGAATTTTTAGAACTATGATAGGCAACCTTTAAACCATAGATAAAATATTTCATGTTGTCTGTCATCATTGTTGTAATGATTTACAAGAAGACATGTATCTTTTATTACTCACAGACTGGAAGATATTGACTGACGATTTTTTTGTCTGGGAATCTGATAAGTCCTAGTCTCATACTGATTAATACATTACTGTTTAAAAGTTTTGGGTCAGTAAGATTGCATTTTTTTTTACTTAATTAAAAAAAAAAGAAAATTTAACAGGAATTATCCCAGTTTCCAGTGTCACATGATACTTCAAAAAGCTATCTAAAAGGCTGATTTGATGCTCCATAAATGTATTTTTCACTGTCAAAAACAGTTTTCTTTTGTTGAAACTATAATGCATGTTTTGCATGATGCCTTGATAAATAGAAATTTCGAAACAACATCATTCATTCATTCATTCATTTATTCATTTTTCTTCGACATAGTCCCTGAATATCAGGGGTCACCACAGCGTAATGAACCACTAACTATTCTGGCATATGTTTTATGCAGCGGATGCCTTTCCAGCCATAACCCAATACTGGAACCTTCTTGATGTGAGGTGACAGTTCTAACCATTGAGCCACCGTTCCACCCAACAGCATTTATGTAAAATACATATATTTTTCCAATACTTCAATTGTCTTTACTGAAACTTTTGATTAAATTAATGTAACCATACCAAATAAAAGTATGAACGTTCTGTTAAAAAAAAAGAAAAAGAAAGTATAAAAGAGTATCAGCGCCAAAATGTTTAACCGTATTGGCACACATTTAGAAGAAATCCATGCTAAAAACCTAAGCCTAACTTAATTTGTGGCAAGAAAATGTTATCGTTTATTATTCATCAATAAACTGAATTATAATTTCACTAAACATGTTTTGCCATTAAACATTTCTTATCATAGTCAAAATCTGACCTCAATTTTTTAAAATTATTATTCTGGACAGCAGCTTAACAGCCTGCAGTGTCTTTTCCCCAAGCAAAACAGTATTAATGTTGGAAGAACTGCTGAACGTCCATTCTCTGAGCTGTGTGAAGAGGATTTGTAGAATACAGAAGCAGCCGTAAAGTGCTGCACCGTCAGTAATGAAACCTCCCGGGGCTCCCATGCCTTTATAAAGAAGGCTTCGACCGGCGTGAGGAATCAACATTGCACTCAACGTGTCGTCTCATTATTTAGCCGAAGGGTTTGAGCGCCATGTAGCAGTCCAGCATGACAACGAATTTTCTTCCCCCGCAGACGAGCTCAATGTCGGAAAGAGTTCCCACTCCTGTTCCTGGAGCTCCCCCAGCACTGGCGTCCCAGGAGCTGCAGAGCGTGTGAGTATCTCTCCATCACACTCCTGTTTCGACGCAAGCTGTTTGTTTTTGCATTGAACTTGAGCTAGTTCTGCCAGTTGCTTTTTATGGAAGGGAATCAACAAGAATGAGATAATTAGCTTTCTAGCTGAATCATTTTATTCTGGTTGTGCAGGGTGGCCTGGGAAGAGATGCTGCTGGACAACCTGTTGAATTTTGCAGCCACACCAAAAGGACTTCTGCTTCTTCAACAGACCGGAGCCATTAACGAGTGTGTCACTTACATGTTCTCAAGGTTCACCAAGAAACTGCAGGTAATGTAATCAGATGCCACTTTCGAGAGTTTTAAGCTAACAGGAATAATAGTGGCTCTTAAATTAAACAGAAGCTTATATCAAAATGAAAATTCTGCTATTATTTACTCGCCATGAGATAATTTATTTTTACTGTGAAACACTGAAGATGTTTTGAGGAATATTGGTGACCTAAGTGTTTCAGTTCCATTGTATGGACAGAAAATACAGTATGAATCAATGGCAACTGAAGGTTTTTCACTAACATTCTTCAAAATATCATCTTCTGTGATATTTTTTTTTTTTTTTTTTGGATCCAATAGTATATTGCTTAAAGTTTGGTCATGTAAAGTTAACAATATAATATAATATTTATTCGAGTGTCAAGGTGGCGCAGTGAGAAGCACGATCGCCTCACAGCAAGAACGTCACTGGTTTGAGCCTCGGCTGAGTCAGTTGGCATTTCTGTGTGGAGTTTGCATGTTCTCCCTATGTTCGTGCGGGTTTTTCAGGGTGCTCCTTTTTCCCCCACAAAATCCAAAGAGGTGGTTTAGGTGAATTGTGTAAGCTAAATTTTCCGTAGTGTGTGAATGAGTGTGTATGGATATTTCCCTGTGATGGGTTGATGCTGGAAGGTCATCCACTGCGTAAAACATATGCTGCATAAGTTGGCCGTTCATTCCGCTGTGGTGACCCCAAATTAATAAAGGGACTACGGCTTAGTCCCTTATTTATTAGGGGTCACCAAACGGAATGATCCTCAACTACTCTGGCATATGTTAAAGTAGCTGATGCCCTTCCAGCCACAACCTGTTACTGATAACATAACATAACATAACATAACATTCATTCATTCATTTTCTTTTCGGCTTAGTCCCTTTATTAATCCGGGGTCGCCACAGCGGAATGAACCGCCAACCTATCCAGCATCTGTTTTACGCAGCGGATGCCCTTCCAGCCACAACCCATCTCTGGGAAACACATCCATACATTCTCATTCACACACATACACTATGGACAATTTAGCCTTACCCAATTCACCTGTACCGCATGTCTTTGGACTGTGGGGGAAACCGGAGCACCCGGAGGAAACCCACGCAACCACGGGGAGAACATGCAAACTCCACACAGAAATGCCAACTGGCCCAGCCGGGGATCGAACCAGTGACCTTCTTGCTGTGAGGCGAACGTGCTACTCACTACGCCACCGTGGCGCCATAACATAACATAACATAACATAACATAATATAATATAACATAATATAATATAATAAGTTTCTTTGAATAACTGTTGAATTGTATTGTATTTGTTGAAAGTTATTTGCTTTTTATAAATATTTTATATATATATATATATATATATATATATATATATATGTAATGTAATGTAAAATTATAATACAGCTACCATTGTGGGGGTGGAATGAAACCAGTGATGCAAGTGTGTGCAATCAATTACTAGTGGAAAGTGCTAGACATTACGTACTTGCAGACACAGTCAGTTGATCTACGTGTATTTCCTACGATCTTTTTCCTGTCTCAGGTCAGCAGATGTGAGAAGTTTGGTTATGGTGTTATGGTGACCCAAGTGGCCACTACAGCCCCTGGAATTGTGGCATTGCAAAGCTCAGGTAGCTGGAAGACATTTACAGTACATTTAAAAACATTTTTCATGTTTTTTTTTTCTCTGATAGTTTCATGAAGCAAAGGTTATGTTAATGTGCTACTGGATGTGTTTTTAAATGGTTAGTGTTTGATTAAGGAATTGTATGACTTTAGTCACAGAGATAGCATTGCTCAATGTTGAAGGAAATGTTTTAACACGGAAACTTGATTAAACTAGTTAAACTTTGAGCGGATTTACAGGATTTGTCCAGACAATTGTGGTGGAGCTGTGGTCAGCCTTGGAATGTGGACGAGAGGATGTAAGGGTGGTCCATCCCAAATCTACTCCAATGGACCCTATTGACAGGAGCTGCCTCAAGGTTCTATTATTAACCAACCTTTTAAGTAAAACTGCATTCACAGCCCATTTTTATGGTTAAAGGTGCCATTGAATAAAAATCTGGAAATTCCTAGGCATAGCTGAATAATAAGAATCATACCGTGAGTCCCAAACACCATTGTTTCCTCATTCTTATGCAAATTCTGTAGGTGTAAAATTCCACAGAAAAAAAGGACAATCAAATTTTTTTAAAGTTTATTTAATCTTGTATTATACCTACGATGTAAAATGAAACCTGGACAGGCTTTAATGAAGAATAAGGAGTTTTGTGAAGCAGGCACCCATGCATAACCACAAAGCGTCTTGTGTTTATTGCTCGTCAGACTGCAAAATGCAGGATATGGTATTTAGAAATGTATTCATTGCCACTCTGAAGAGGCATAAGGTCTGTTTACATGTATATTTTGTTAGTTTAATGCAGTGATTCTCATTTTTGGTCCTCGTCCACCCCGGCCCTGTGCATTTTGTATGTCTTTCTTATTTGACAAGGATCAGTTCTTTGGTCTCTCTGTTATAGTACGCTATCTCAGTTCATGATCTAAATCAGGTGTGTTAAGTAAGGAAAACATAAAAATGTGCTGGGCGGTGGGGGGATTTAATATGAATATTGTGAAATTTGCTACATGTGTTTGTATGACTAATAAGATGTTTCATGATGATGATGATGATGATGATGATGATGATGATGATGATGATGTTGATGATGAGGATGTGTGTGTGAGCATCAGGCACTGACATGAACTGCTGGAGTGTCACAGTAGAGCTCTTTAATTTACGACCCTTTCTAAATATAGTCAAAACCTGTTTCTGTATTTGTGCACACACCTAAACAACATAATTCTGTGTAGATATCAGAGAACAATTTAACATTATTTCGTCAATGTATTCTATGTCACCTTTAACATTATCTACTATTATATTTGATTAAAAAAATTAAGAAACCAATAAATAAATAAACAATAAGCCAATAAAAAGAAGCATAATAGAAATAATCTATGAAGTATATTTTAAAACTGCTTAGTGACAGTTTCTGTTAGTTTAAAAATATCAATATGAATGTGGCTACAAGTGAACTCCATAGTGTTTTGTGTGTGTGTGCGCAGTCCTTCCTATCTCTAGTGAATCTGCTTTCTTCACCTCACGCTGTGTGGGAGCTTCTGGGACATCGAGCACTTCCTAACAAGACCGAGTACAATCTGAGGGAGATGGCCACATCAGTTTTAGTGAGTACAAGAGATTGGATGACCTGCGTCTCTTACCCACTCTTGCACATACGTGTTTAGTCTTAGCCGCCCACAGCCGTCTCTGTTTACTGGACTGCCCGATGCATACTGTTCACATAGCTAAGTTTTCTTAGTATTTCCAGACAAGTAGGAAACTATTTAAATAAGTATAATAGTTACCACCAAAATATTAAGGAAGAAGTGTAGTAATGTGTAGTGTAGTAACTCGAGTAATGAATGATAAAAATGATCCTTTGCCATTACATTCAAAATGACATTTTTAGATGCATTAAAATGTATATTTTTGGATCTTGGTGATAATAAGATG
This sequence comes from Danio albolineatus, assembly GCA_903798035.1. Lineage (NCBI taxonomy): Eukaryota > Metazoa > Chordata > Actinopteri > Cypriniformes > Danionidae > Danio > Danio albolineatus. The sequence goes on along the minus strand of CAIGQQ010026964.1, from coordinate 4,636,253 downwards.
CTTGAAAAAAAAAAAAAAAACTATTATACTTATTTAATTAGTTTCCTACTTGT
>CAIGQQ010026964.1:4593740-4635800 GCA_903798035.1 Danio albolineatus | reverse complement strand
TATATATATATATATATATATATATATATATATGTGTGTGTGTGCGTGCGTGCGTGCGTGCAAACGTGCATGCATGCGTGCGTGTCAAATTCTACAGACTTGAAGATTTGTAGATTTTGAAGTCTACAGACTTGAAGAAGTTGTAGATTTATAACTTGTTCTGAATTGTCACTGTCTCTGATTACACTCTCCATTTTCTTGTGTTTAAATTTTCTTAGATGGATGGATGGATGGATGAACTGTGAACACATGAATCTCACATCAGTCATGATAGTATCAAAATGACTGAAAGCTGTACCTGTTTCTTTTGCAATACTATTTCTTAGCAGAAAGTATGATACCCCTTCTCAGATTTTCTTGCATTTGCAGTTCAGATCATGATCATTTGAGGGCAGACTTTGACCAACGATGTACCACCCATCTTAGAACTAGCTGTGGCCTTGTGTCTCACATTTACTCTGAAATTATGCATGTTTGATAATCACTCGCTCTTCCCGTCAGGACCTGATGGACCGTCTCATCATTATTAACTCTGACGCGAAGATTCACTCTCTTTTCAACTATGAACAGTCCCACACGTTTGGCCTGAGGTAAGATCAATAGTTCAGTCCTCTCTACCAGTAAATGGACAGGAAGAGCACAGAAGTGATAGAGGGTCCTTATAGAGGTTTATTATCTGATTAGCCTTTTTTTCTCCATTCATTCTTCTCTGGGGATCAATGGCTGATTGATTCAGCTCTTTGTGTTCTCTGCGCTATGATTATCCTGAATTAATACCAGACAGGGTGATACCAGGATATGAAAGAGTTCCAGGGCTCTCAAAGGAAGTAAAAGTGACTGGTGTAATCCACCTACTTATTAAAAAGGAACACTTTTGATGCATTTGGTCCACATATATCAAGAAATGATGTTAGTTTAAAAATAAATGATGTGTTTTCTTAAATCAGCTTCATGAATTAAAGTTTGTAAAGCTCTTGAGTTCACTTACCTGAGGCTAAAATCACATTTACATAGATACACAGTGCTGTGCCAATTATTTCCCCCACCAGTGGTATTTATATTAAAAATGATTATGTCAGTATATTCATTATAGCATACTGTAACCCTCCACGAAACATTTGAATATTAAAATCAAGGTAGTAATACAAATTATGTTGCAATATTGTCACGAATAGCCTAACAATATAAATTTATTTCAGAATATATGATACATTTTATACAGGCCCTCTTTTTTGGTCATTTTACTTTGATATGTTTCAGTGGTTTCATTCGGTAGTCTGTAATTCACAGCACAAAACTCACTATGCACAAACCATGTTTGAGCTCCCTGCGAGTGAACTATCTATTTTATTCTGTTTTATCTTGTGTTGTTTTATGGATGTTTTTCATGGATGAGTTGTCAAAACAATCAATCCATGTTGGCATCGGCTTATTTAGGCAACTGCCAAAACACTGTAGAGGTCAATTGGATGTACAGTCTTTGACAGCAGAGAAATATAGAGAGCTTTTACCCTCTCCCCCCTTTTAACTTCTCTTAATCATGTGATAAATTAAAAAATGGTTAATTATCGCAATTTATTTGATTTTCTCAGTTGGGAACCTCTGCAATGAAGTATGACTTTTTTTAATAGCGGAAGATTTGGTTGTCTATTTAAGCATTAAAGTTCAGTTCAGTTATTTTAATCCACACTGTAGTGCATGGCAGCTAAGATCTAGAGCTGAAGTCTCAATTGTGAATGAGATTGTAAATAAGCATTCTGTCTACCTCTGTGTTTCTGCTGTGTTTGTGTTATTCCGCCTGAATCTAAATCTTTATATGGCATTTTGCCTCAGTGCAGAGAACGTTGCCTTTGGCAATCTGAAGATCGATTGTTATGATGAAACCAAGAGCTGTTTATTTGATGCTGTCATGTTAGGTTTGTTGTCTTTCCCTTAATAGAGTAGAGATGAAAATGTGAGATCCTGTGTATTTTGGTAAAAATATATAATAATTAAGCAGCTTATCTGGAAGCAGTTCATATTAATAGGTGGAATAAAAACATTGTTTGCACACTTTAAAGTTGACACTTAATAAATTTAAATAAAACATTTGCATTTATGTATTTATTCAACACGAGAAGCAAAGAAATTAATCAAAGCAATGGCCTAATACACAAAGTTTTTAAATATATATATATTTATTGTGAGGTGGCTTGGAGGTGTGTGTGTGTGCTTGTTTATGCGTGTGTGTGTGTGTGTGTGTGTGTGCGCGCATTGTTTTATAAGTTTGAAAGAAGTGTGTTTTCAGTTGTTTCTCAGAAGATATGATTGCTTCAGCTGTTTTCTTGGAGGTTGACATCTAATTCCACCTGAAAGGGTGAAGGTTTTAGTGAGTGATGTTTTGTCCTGTTGTGTAGGAACAATAAATTGTCACTGATCTAGTGACCTGTGCTAGCAGGAGGGAGCATACATTTGTTGTAGTGGTTTAAAGTAGAAAGGAGCTTTTCTAGTGGTAGTCTTTAAAGAGTTGAAATTGGATTTTGGCCATAATTAGTTGCTAGAGTAGTGAGATCAGAAGCAGATTAATAATAAGGAGAAGAGGAAGTAGTACTGCTTCCTTGATTTTTCAGAAGAATTTATTTATTTTATTTTTTTCCCCATCGCATTGCAATGCAGTTGCTGAGTTCTTAAGGACAACTTTAAGACACTTGTTTGCAGTTTGTTGGGTGTTCTTGGTGGTTGTATATCAAAAGAACCGCTGTGCTGGGCTGCTACCTAGATGAAGGTGTAGTCACAAATGCAAAATTTTGGAGACAGAATGTCTGTTGTATACTGGATCGATGTATATAGCATGAAGGTCATTTTCAAAACAAGGATCTTTCTGGAGAACCCAATTTGAACTCATTGCAAAATCAGTGTAGATAAATATTTTGCCCTCACTTGATATTTCCAATCAGATGTTTACTTCTAGAAATTGCATGTACAAAATTGTTGTAATTGTTGTAAACATGTTTAGTTAGCATTCAATTGCATTATATATTTTTTGCACACACAGGAATTGTTTGGTTACCAGCATTTGTCGACATATGCCTTTTACTTTTCAAAGAAGAAATGAACTGCTTTAAGTCTGCAGTCACTAAATAATAATATCACAAGTCACACAATTACCTGCCCACATACACTAAAATTTGCCATCCTACTTTGAGAAACATTGTTTGATCAGCACAGTTTACAAAAGCAAAAAAATAAATAAAAAATCAATAGGCTGAAATGAGTCAAGGTTCATTCTTTTGAATTATTGCCTAGTTACATAAGATAACAACTTTTAAAGTAACTGTTAAACATGCTTTGCATTAGTAGGTTCAATTAAATAGCTGATATATTTTTTTAAGTAGCAAAACAAAACCCAACCTGTAGGTGCAGCATATCTGTGATTTGATAAAAATGACTCATTTATAAATGTCTGTTTTTTGGGATGGCAGGGTTCAAGAGGTGAATCAGTGTGTAAAATAATAAGAGTTACTGGGTGTTGGTCTTCGGGATATGACAAAACCATGACTCTTCGAAAACCTAAGTGCTGTATAAACAAATCCCACACTCCTGTGTTTACATGGAATGGTCTGTTTTGCGAAACAGCATGCAATTTACGCCTTCTGTCACTCTGGGTGTGTTTTGCAGTCCTTCAGCTCAAGTATTTGTTTCTAGTTGCAGTATCTCAGACTTCTACAGTTTGTATAAATTGCCCTCTTGTGTCAGATTTGAGGCTATGCACTTTATTAAAAATAAATGCACTTAACCAGGATTGTTAGTTATGCAGTTAATATGATAAAAATAAAAATTTAGTATTAATTGGTTATATGTTCTTCACTTTCATTGAGTCATTTTAACTGTCACATACAGGCGGCTTATCACCACAGCTGGCTTGTTTCTCACTTCTAAATAGATTGCCAAAATCTAGTCTTATTATTGCAAATCTAATCTAACATCTTTGTGTTGCATCACCGAATCTTTCATCAGCCCACAGTAAATACATCTAGCTATGCTCTGACTTTGAAGAGCTGAGTGCTGTTAAGATTATCAGCATCCAACCATCTGACATTTATTATGCTTTGGATAGCCCACTCATCCTTGTGATCAGAGTCGCAGTCCATTAGCAGCATCTGAAAGCTAAGGCCGCTGACTTCACAGCCAGTGGTTTTGGGCAAAGGCACGTTCTGAGGTAACTAGTTACAGATGGAAGCTACTAAAACATCAAGCCTAATGATCAAGAACAAATTCAATTAAGCTTTTGACATAACCAAGTAAGTAGGTAATGTCTACTAATGAGTCATGAGTTAAAATGAATGAGAGACAAAAATGACATTTAAAAACTGATTGCTTTTAACACGCACTCTTTGTATTCGTTACATCTATCTACAAAGAGTATTTTTTCATTTTTAAGCTAGACCAGGAGAAAGTGTTGTCAGCGCGTGACAGCTTACTAAATATTTAAAGGGACATCTTTTAACGCGTAGTATAAAAATACGGAATGGGATGCAGTTAGAGTCTTAGTCCTCATATTGGTTGTTTGTGGTAAGATAATCTTAGTCTTTAGCTGCAAATGAAGCACTGATGCTGCACTGATTCAACCTTCGTCACAGACAGTGCCATTTAAAGGCTGCATAGAAAATCCTCGACAATCAGCTTTGCTCAGCTGCATTGAATCACATAGTTTGAAACCATTAGATGGGAAAATCGGCGTCACCTCACCACCCAGCATTTCAGTACCTCGAATGTCTCCAAAACTGTGTCACTGTATGGTTTGTCATACAGAATGTCCTCCTCATTCCATCATTTCACTGCAAGATTTCATGATTTATTACTCTTCAACATTTTAGTATGTCTATGTTTTTTTTTTTTTTTTTCTGGTAATGTGTCATTGAGCAGAATGCATAAACTCATACTTACTAATGTGATTTACACTATTTGTTAATGGTATTTGTCATGATGGATTTTACTGTTGTGAGAGATATATTAATATTAATAAAAACACAAGTAATTAAAGAGAGCCTATTTTGCATTATAAAAGGTCATATTTGCTTTTGGGGGTCTCCAACAACAAACTGATATGCATGCAGGGTCAAACAATACTTTCATTGTCTTATAATATGGATTATTTCTACCTAATTATCCCAACAACTCCTATATGATTTGTTCAGCGATTCATTTGTTCCCAAACCCCTCTGTTGCGTGAGGCTAATCTGTGGTGATTGGTCCGATGACCCAGTCTGTTGGTATTAGTTGACTGCGTTCAGCAGCTCAAATAAGCCCAATGCAGGCATTAAAGCAAGGCAGTTAAACACCAGCATATACTCCATTCTTAACCCTAACCTCAAGTAATAACAATGACACATATTCAATATTAATTCACACAGTGGCAAAAGTTGAACTATTTTGAAAACTGACCGCTGCTGTGCGTGTGTGTAGGAACAGCTGATGGTGGCCATCACAACAAACAGCAGGAGATTGCGAGCACAAAACGCATTTAAATCAGTAAAGGAAGACGTTGCATTAAAAGAGCACACTTTGCATTTCAACGTGGTTGTGGATGCAATATGTAAATAGCCCCATACAGATTTAACCTGAGAGATACAGATGCAATCTATATTAGATGCATGATTACAAGCCACGCGGAGCGACTACAAGTTACAACACACAATTACATACATATTTTGCAAACTACAGAAAATGAGGCAACAATTTTAATCACACTTACATGTTCTGTAGGAAGGTGAAACACTTACAGGACCTTACAAGAAGAAACTGGTCCATACAAACTGTGTAACAGTTACTGACAAAGTCCCATGTAGTCTTTGCTGCTCCGTCCTTTTATAACAAACGGGTGAATCCCATTGCTGTGTAGGTTTTGTATCAATCATCAAAACAATGACAAGAACAAACACAGTACATGGTATGCTGTGATTATTGTTGTGAAAGCAAACTTTAACCCTTTATTCCCCACTGGCGTATGTCTGGCCATCTCTCAGTGATGGTAATCTTCGCGTCATGATCAATCCCATGATCCCTCGCACTCGTTAGTGTCTGAAGGGAAAGGCGTGTACACGTTTCACTGGATCCAGCAGTTCATATTTGGCAATGTTCCATGTCGACGCGTGCAGAAAAAAAGATCAGAACAAAGGATGAATCATTCATCTAACTAAGTTGACTCAAAAGAATCAATAGTTTTAAACACTGTGGTGCACTTTCAGATTTAAACCTCAGCTGGATGTTTCTGTTCACTTAGAGCTGTGTTACACACTGCATAGATGGTAATCTTCAAAAATTCATAATAGGGGCTCTTTAAAGTATTTAAAACCCTTCAAAAACAATTGTTTTGTAATGTTTTTTTGTCAAATTTAGGAACTTTATATACAGTATATTTAATTATTTATTATTATATTTTAGTTTATTTTAAATTCTGCAAATATTTAAATCCCATCTAAATAACTAGTTTTTCCTCATCTAGGTGTTTAGAGATCTAATTATACATTGTGTGTATACTATACACATAGAAAATTATTCATATTAATAAATAATTAATCCACGAATCACTCTTTTATTATATATACTTTCTTGCTTACTTACCGACCTGGTAATTTCCTTTAAACTCAGAAATAGTCATTTCATCCTGAATGCTTGCTGAAAGTTCTGTGGTGGTTAGAGATAATAAACAAACATTTTTCAGTAACATAAAATTGAAGTAAAATTGCTTGTTCCATGTTAGGTTGTTAACTTTGGTTAACTTCTCTGTTCTTCAAGACTCCTGAGCGTGCTTTGCTGTAACCTGGATTCTTTTCTGCTGCTGGAGTCTCAGTATAAACTTACTGACTTGCTGCTTCAGGGTCAGAGGGACAATGTCACAGAGCCACCATCAGGTGAAGGGTGAGTCTTCCCTGTATTTCCTGCGTCCTCCAAAAAGTCCTCCCAACAGTGACCCTTCAAAAGTAATAGACTAGAAAAGAAAAAAAAAGCAAACCGATTTATATTAATATGTTATTTACCACTATGTTAAATGTGTTGTGTGAACATACTGTGGTAGGAGTATGCAGTTTTTCTGTTTGTTTGTTTATACTGCCTTTATGGTCCTCAGGGAATTCATCATTGATGGACTGTCTGTGGAAAGAAACCATATCCTAGTTCGAATCTGTGCAGTTGGTGGTCCATCTGAGAGAAAACTTCCTCCCAGAGCCCTGCAAAAAGTGAGAGGATTTTTTTTTACCTTTATGTGTTTACAGTGGTATGTGAAGTTCGAATAACTGTATGCAGATGAGGATGTTGTAGATATATAGTGCTACTGTATTGATGGATGTAGTCACTGGATGAGTTTGATTGTAATATTAAATAAAAAGCAGTATACTGAAAAAGCAGTATATCTGCTGTGTAAAAACATATGCCTGAATGGTTGGTGGTTCATTCCGCTCTCGCGACTCCTGATACATAAGGAACTAACCCAAAGGAAAATGAATGGATTAAGGTACAGAAAGTGTGATTTATAATGCTATTAGAGGCTATGGGTGGAACGGTGGCTCAGTGGGTTAGCACTGTTGACTCACAGCAAGAAGGTCGCTGGTTCGAGTCCCGGCTGGGCCAGTCTGCATTTCTGTTCTCCCCATGTGCATGTGGGTTTCCATCGGGTGCTCTGGTTTGCCCCATAGTCCAAAGACATGTGCTAAGTGAATTGGATGAACTAAATAGGTCGGAGTGTATGAGTGTGTGTGCATGTGAGAGTGTATGGGTGTTTCCCAGTACTGGGTTGCAGCTGAAAGGGCATTCGTTGTGTAAAACGTGCTGGAATAGTAGGCGGTTAATCCCGCTGTGGCGAAGGAAGGAAAATGAATGTATTAATTAATGTTAGAGGCTAATTTTGTATTCTTTTGCACTCAAAATTCTAATGGTTTAAGTTCAAAAGGATTGTTCACCCAAAAAGGAAAATTACCTCATCATTTATTTTCCCTCATGTGGTTTTAAACCTTTATGAATGTCTTTCTTCCGTTTTTATTTAGAAAAATACTGGTTGTTGGCACACATCGACTTACATAGTAGGGAAACAATATTATGAAGGTAAATGAGTGCCAGCTACGTACCAGCATTTTTCAAAATGTCTTTTGTGTTCAACAGAAGAAAAAAAAAACAAATAGGATTTGAATTAGTGAAGGGTGAGTAAACGATGACAGAATTTTCTATTTGTGTCAACTATCTCCTTTAGAAAGGTCTTGAATATCAGCATTCACGTATCAGTGTTTAAATCTCCATAGAGGGTTTGTTGTCACTTTGCCTGAATTCAGATGCCTCTGGGATCGTTTACTTGCTGTGGGGGAAAAAAGATCTATATTTTGCTTCTAAATGAGTGAAAGCCTTTTTTGTAAAACTATAGAAAGTGGTTTTGTGAAGTAGTTACAAAAGCAAGGCAGTGGATGCATACAGTGTGACAGTTTGAGTGATGACTGAATATGACATTTATGGCATCCAGGATTAAAATGAGGCTCTGGTTGGTTGATGACTCAACACATCTTTAGGTGATTACCATGACTGGAACTAAAAAAAAAACCTGCAGCCTTTTATGTCTGACAAACAAAGTCCTTGTGTATTATTCTTTGTTTTTCTTTTGTTTTCCATTGAAATCAGACTCTTGATGTGATTTTGCAAGACATATTTATTATTGTAGCAACAAAGGGAAAAAATGTTTTGGCACAGTGATAGATTTAGAAAATGTTCAATTCATAGGGCAAACTAAATGTGTTGCAAAATATGATTTTAACTGAAATGTTTTTCCAAATGTAAATAATTCTATAATGCAAAGCTTAATGTTCAGAATTATTTAGTCTTAGAGTCTTCAGTGTCACATCCTTTAGAAATTATGAGAATATGCTGATGTTTTCAGGATTCCTTGAGTAGAAGGTAGAAAGAAACAATTTGTCATTGATTAATCAATCTATATACATTGTACTGTATATATAGAGTCTACTGGGGAAAATTTAATTTCGTCTCCTGCTTAAAACTTAAACATACTTGAAAACATAGAGAGATAATAAAAAAGAAAATATTTGAAGTGTCTCATCTGTCTTTTAGGGGAATGACCCTTACCCATGGCCAATGGTGTCTACATACCCTCTGCCTAAGTATTATATATTCGACGTGCCCAAGATTCTCCGCACTAAACAGGGTAAGAACCATTATTATTTCAAGCAATAAGCATTTAACATTTAGTAAGAAACATAATGTTAAGCATTATTTATGTAGCATTGATCTAATACGTAAAAGCAGTTCCTAAGTTTTAGTATTTAGTTTAGTGTTGAACGTATATGTTTCTACCCTGCAGTAACTTCAAGGACACTTTCTCTCTTTATGACAGACTCATTTCTCTTCTTTACTGTCACGGCGATGCATCTTTATTTCAGCATGACAGCTGTTTCCAGCTCAATAAATAGGGACTAGAGGTTCTTAACGCCTAGTAAACATTCATCCTTTAGGAACAAGCGTCAGCATGTGGGTAAAGGCCTATTCAATGTCTGTTTTTTTTTTTCTTTAAATGTTTGCTAGGCATGAGTCAGTTTGCCGTCATATTGAAGGCCAAATTGTTGTATAGTTGGTATTGTCAAGTGCCATAAACTTTCATAGACTTTGCAAAGGTAAACATAAAGAGTAAATGACTATATATTGTGTACAGTGTTCATCAATGATATTTCTGAAAAAACAGTTCGTTGATGTCCCAAAAAGATAAGATTCTAAAACTTTTGACTAAATACTGTTGACAAAAATATAAAGACAAGTATTAGGAACATATATATGCAAATAACATTATTTGTCTATTATAATAGTTATTTCTATCTATTGTAAAATGATATCAGATAAAATTATCTAGTAAAACATTGAATACTGAATGCACAACAAATTAGTTAATACTCCAGTTTACACATTTTGTACTAATATTTCCAACTGTTCAAATGTTAAGTAAATTTAAAGAATGTTTTACATCGTCTGTCTCTATCTATCTATCTATCTATCTATCTATCTATCTGTCTGTCTGTCTGTCTGTCTGTCTGTCTGTCTGTCTGTCTGTCTGTCTGTCTGTCTGTCTATCTTTTTTTAGAGTCGGAAATCGGTGCTTTCCTCATCTCGTCTAAAGAAACAGAGAGAGATGCTAGCTGGATGGATGACTGCAGGAGACAGTTCTGCAAGATCATGTCGACAAAGTCAAACACTCTCACAGGATACGGTATGACCGACATTCAGTCTAATATTCACTGCAAGGTGCCCAACTTCTCTAATCTTCTCCTGCAGTTGTACTGTATTTTTTAAAGGGTCAGTAATGAAAAATATTTTTTTTAAACAACATGTCACAGTTAGGTAATAGACCCACACAGAATCCACAGAATACCTCAGATTTCAGCCCATCATTGAGCCTATTTATTCACTAGTGTAAATGTATGTAAATTTAGATTCAAGTTTTTAAAATTAATTTCAGTATAACTATTGGCTATGAAATATATGAATATGAAAATGTTCATATGATTTATTTACAATACAGTTGGTAAAATAATATTTTCTGTCTTTTAGTAGGTATATTATATGAGAGATTTCCTTTGATTTCCAAATAATTCAATTCAGTTCAATACATCTTTATTTCTATAGCGCAGAATGTAGATTATGTCAAAGCATCTTAACATAGAAGTTCTCGTAAATTAAACTGTGTCAGTCCAGTTTTAAAAGTGGATCTAATTGGATTTGCATAATAAACATTAATACAAATTTTCCAAAATCCTTCCACATAAATCTGCAGATTTTCACAAATCTGAAATCTGCACACAAAATTCTCAGCAGAAATAGCAAAAACATTACTGCAGATTCAAGCAATAAGGGTAAGGTAAGAAGGGTCCAAACCACAGACTGTAATAATAATTCCCATCCTTTTTAGTGGCAAACCTTTCCTAGAACAATCCATTTTTGTGCATTTCAATTTTGTGATCCTGTCATGGTCCAATGCAGGCTCTGCAAAAAATTGAAAGATGGGTCAGTTTAAATGTTATTGGGCTTGACAGCATAGCCGTAGCTTGTGAGTCAGTGTTGTTGCTCATTTAACATGCAAAGAAGGTATTTACATAGATGTCCTAAAGGCAAAACAACACAAAATGGCCTGTTTAATTTGAAGCGTAAATGAGATAGTGAAAAATACTCATTAAAAAAAAAAAGCCAAATTAGCAAATTAAAAATGTACTGGAGGGAAAAACAAATACAATTATTAAAAAAAGTGAGATGACCTTTTTAATTCAAAATGGAGTTGTCTTGCATTATATTGTCCATCCTGTATTTATTTTTGGAAGATAAGTCTTATATTTGTTTTGGGTTTTTTTTTACAAATCTGTTGTTAATGCAGAATAGATCATTTCAATGTGACATTCAAACATAATGTTTAGTTTTTTAACAAGGGTCTTGCATCATAAAACATCGTTTTCATCTCGTGTTCAAAATAACAAACTATTATTCCCAGGGAAACTGGCACAAACTGTATTTAAACTGAGTGAACTGTTGCTCAAGACATTATTTGATTTCTCTAGCATCCACGTTTTATATTACAGAGGCTCTTTTGCTGGAGACTTGAGGTTTGATTCAAAGGAAATTGCCTTGGCAGTTCAAGTTTCTTCTTTTTTATTTGCTGCCCCCATAGTGCTTGCTGATCTGTTGGAGATGGTCGTTCTGCATCTCTCATCTTCATCCAATGACTGCTTCTTTCCACCGGCAGAGTATAAAGGTCAGTCAAAAGCACTTCAGTGTTTAAAGATATTTTTTTAATATTTATTATCAAGTTGCTGCCAGACAACAGGGATGCGTGTATGAATAAAGAAATACACAAGGTTAAATACTGTATGCACTTGTGTGTTACAATTTCTCTTCTCATAACAGTAAAGTAATTCAATTCTGATAGGGTGTAATTGTGTCACATTCTACCGCAGGAAATTCTGCATTGTACCTTGTCAGGATATGCTGTGGTATCACCATGGTAAAATTGTAAAAATCTTTTCAGAAGACATTTGTCAGCTTTCGATTCATACAAACAGAATTATTTAGAAAAAAGACTGAATAGTTGAACAACTCAGTGGGTTTTTCATTTATTAAACATAATGGTTCTTAAAATAGTGTTGGTCATTCTCTTTTGTTTAAATCCCTGCTGCAAGAAATATCTGCATGCTCGAGCTTGATTAATGTGACCACTTCAAAAGATTTGACCAAATTTACACTCCGCTCAACCTATTGTTGTGTTTTAGATTTAAAACAAGTCTTGAAAATCCTGATTACATTGCTTTGTTTGACTCCATGACATCAAAGATCTTTCAAAATGTCTTGCTCTCTCAAAACATCAAATTTTCTTTTTAATCTCAGAGAGCTGGAGTATTCATACTTTGAAAGACTTTGAAACTCTTTGTTTGAGTATGCGGAGGGTCAGAAGTCAGTTAACTGTGGAGATTATTAGTAGTCTGGGTTCTGGAATGCTCATGAACTTTTAATTTAATGACAAGCATCTCCTTTTATGTATGAGTGAAGTCCAAAGTCTGAAAGCACAATTGAAAATGCTGCTTGCATTTTTATACTCCAATGAACTTTTATTCAGGATGTAGCATAAATGATTAATTGTATAATATAACTGATTCAATTTTCAATTATTTATTTGTCTGTTTTACCTATTGAATTTCAAGGTTTGATTGGACTCATCATAATGTTTTACTTGGAAGCTTTTGTTTTATTCATTTTATGAAGCTGTTATGATTAACTTACACTCATTTTGTGAGTCACCTGAAAGCAGATAATTCGAAACCAACATTTGTCTAAAACAAATTGCTGGCTGCACTGAAAAAAAAATGTTCATGTTCAAATGTTTGCAAAAAATGTATATAAGCTGAATTTTAACAAACAAATTAAGTTGAACATTACTGAACACTTAACTAAAAAAAAGTGTAGTGAATCCAATGAATCTTTTTTCGTGTGTGTGTGTAATTGGGTGGCGAATGAAGGAAATTAACCACATGTTATGTTTGTCAGATAATTAAAAAGTGCCATAGAATGCATTAATGCAACATGTTAAAAGATTCTTTTACAAACCCATTTCGAAGCTTAGAATTTACGCTTAGGTTAGAAAAGTCTTATTTGACCATATTTGGAAGGGTCATGAAAATTAATGAGCTCTGCTCTCATGTTTCTGCAGCTCATGTCAGTGCCCCTTTTTCTCTGTTTCACGCACACACACTGAAAATAATGAAAAATAATCATACTTAGGTTGTCAAAATATTTTAGCAAATTGACTTGATCCTTTATTAAATGACAATTGATTTTGTTGTGGAAAAAAATCTATTCTAAATTTAAATTTTATATCCATTTGGTGTCTCAATAACGTTTCTCAGTAATGTTTACAAATAAACACATCTGTCTGTTGCTCTATTAAAAAGATATGTGGCAAATTCATAATATGAACATTAACAAAAGATACAGTTTTACAGACCTTATGACTCTTAAGATGGCATTAAAAAATGCATATTTCATATATCTCGCATTTGGCGTTCCGACGCACTCTGAACCAAAGTCATTCATTCATTCATTTTCTTTTCGGCTTAGTCCCTTTATTAATCCGGGGTCGCCACAGCGGAATAAACCGCCAACTTATCCAGCATTTGTTTTACGCAGCGGATGCCCTTCCAGCCACAACCCATCTCTGGGAAACACTCCCATACATTCTCATTCACACTCATTCACTACGGACAATTTAGCTTACCCAATTCACCTGTACCGCATGTCTTTGGACTGTGGGGGAAACCGGAGCACCCGGAGGAAACCCACGCAACCACGGGGAGAACATGCAAACTCCACACAGAAATGCCAACTGGCCCTGCCGGGGATCGAACCAGCGACCTTCTTGCTGTGAGGCGAACGTGCTAACCACTCGGCCACCGTGGCGCCTGAACCAAAGTTGGCTGTTTTTTTTTTGTTTGTTTGTTTGTTTTTACAGAAAACACTCCACACTCCATTTGTGTTACACTCCATTTTCAAAATAAGAATCACATGTGCATAGTAAGTATAATGGAAGCCTAAATTACCTTAAAACATAAGGGGAATTATATAATTGTTATAATCTCATCAGAAAACCATGTAGCTAATCAAATGCAGCTTGAAGTGTACATATTAATGATTGCCTTTGAATCGTCAGAGTTTTGTTACTATTAGCCTGTTTTTCACCTGGATTTTACACTAACCAAATTTACGCGAGAATATATTTAAACAAAATTACCATGAGGCTCATGGTATACCATTTTCATTTACAAACATCTTGATATTCAGCTATGCCTACTAAGTATATCCAGATTTTTTTATCATTTTTTATAATTTATCATTTTTTCAGTTTTATCATTTTACTAGATTAACACCAATAACAAATTAATTTTATTTAAAAAAACAGTTTTTACTGTGCTTCAGAAAATATGTACTTTAACTCATGGATTATAATAGAAAACTTGTCTTTTACTTCAGTTAGAACAACTAGGACTAAACAATGACCTTTGGAATGATATTTGGAAGAAATATAGTAAAATGTTAGCTAATTTTGATCTCCATAGTATGACATATAGATGCCTGACACTGAAAGTATTATAGTGTTAATGCTTCAGCATTTGTGTCTGCCTCTGGCTTCATATCCTCTCTCGTTTAGCAGAGCAGAAATGGCCAGTTGTTATGCCATAGCTCATTTAGCTGTTCTTGTCATAATCGCTGACTGATGTGAGCAGCAGGAAATGTGATTTGTCATTTCTCCTTAACTCCTCTCTCCTATTGGCGCGTTGGCCAGCCAGTCAAGACCAGTCACTTCACAAGGTGCATATCCATCTGCATTATGTCATCATTACAATCTTGACATTGTTGTTATATTAATGAGGATGGAGGAATGGCCCCATAATTATATCAGTGGGCCCATTTCCGTCTCACCAAGGGCATTCACTCAATTAAAGCCATTCTTAAGCATGATGAATGTAGATTACGCAGCTGATGTTGATTTGTGGGAAAGCCGATGCTGAGATGAAAATGTATTATTTAACAGCGCATTTTGCAGTGCTCTTTTGCTACTCTGTGCTCCATTTATCGGTATTAAATGAGTATTTGAAGAGGGGGTGTAAATGGGAAATCATTTTTTCCTTTTTTATTTCAGTGGTGGATCACAGTGTAAAGACTCGGAGCCTGTCGTCTGTGGAGCAGTTAGGTGTGGAAATATCACTCAGGTAATGTATATGGCATATCAAAGGCTGAATTTTAGATTAGTATTAGGGTTAGTAAATAGATTAATCAAGTTGATACTTTTGTAAAATACTAAAATATGTAATGTGATGTCTAAATATCTAAATCTAATTTAGATCCCCAAATCTAATTTACTTGCAAACCAGGATTATAGTTACTTATAGTATAAATATAATTGCACTAAAGTCACTTTCTTAATCACTCTATGTCTCTTGGAAAAATTGTGCATTTCAAATTGTGCTTCATACAGGTGAGTGTGCTTGATAAACCACCTGTAGAAAAACTGTAGAAACACTCTTCTCTCTTATGCACCTGACACTTTATTTAAACTTTAAATTATATTGTAAAAAACAATTAATTCATGTTGTCCCAACGTTAATGATTAAGTGACTAAACAAATTTAAGTAAATTGAGAATAACACATGTAATTTGTCCTCTCCAGAATTGTGTTGTTTTAGCTGATTTTAGATTAGTAGTTTGAACAAGCATATATCTACAGTATATGGGCGCCACGGTGGCATAGTGGGTAGCACGATCGCCTTTCAGCAAGAAGGTCGCTGGTTTGAGCCTCGGCTGGGTCAGTTGGCATTTCTGTGGTTTGCATGTTCTCCCAATGGTCGCGTGGGTTTCCTTTGGGTGCCCCGGTTTCCCCACAAGTCCAAAGACATGTGGTATAGGTGAATTGGGTAAGCTAAATTGCCCATAGTGTATGAGTGTGTATGGATGTTTTCCAGAGATGGGTTGCAGCTGAAAGAGCATCCGCTGCGTAAAGCATATGCTGGATGAGTTGGTGATTCATTCCGCTGTGGCGACCCCAGATTAATAAAAGGACTAAGCAGAAAAGAAAATGAATGAATGAATGAATATATATATATATATTCAACCCTGTTGAAAATGCAATGTTTATATAAGTAATTAAGTAATTATAGTGTAGTTAAAAATTATATTATGAATGTTTTTTTTTTTCATTATTATCATGCTTTTTTGAAAGCCTCTTTACTGTTGGAATATCAATGAATATCAATTATAAAAGAAGTTCAAAACAGCTACAGTACCTCTGCCAATAACATGTGTCATCAAAGTAATGTGACATTGTCAATTAAGTCAAATTGATAATATTAGTGAATCAGTGTCTTTTAAACTCAAGACAACTGTGATAATAAACGTCAAACTCAATTTGGTCATATTTGTACTAGAAACAGGAGAAAAAAAATAAATTGGGAAATAACAGTTTTTGTTAATTTATTAAAATTTGTTTATTTTTTAATAATATTATATTATATATTATATATATTAAAAGCCTCTTTACTGTTGGGAAATTAAATTTTCATATATAAATTAATATTGAAGTTCTGAAGTTCATTAAAATAACAAGTGGCATTGTCAATAAAGTCAAATTGATAAATTTACTGAATCAGTGTTTTTTTTTTTTTTAACTCTGCATTACGAAACTTCAAACTTTTAAATGTGGTCTATTTGCACTAGAAACAGGACAAAAATACTGTTTAGGAAAGTAATTTTTGCAATACGAATATTCAGAAAGATTCATTCCTATGCTGCTTGGCTTTCAGCAGTATAGCTAAACTCAATATGAACCCATTTAGATACTGTATTTTGTCTTAAGGCGATCCACAATAGCTGTAATCAGCCAATGCATTCTAGTGCTCGGCACATTGGGATAATTGTAACTCCCTGTTAACCTTCATTTGGTTGCTGTGTTTCCCAGGGAGAGACTGTATATGCATGATAAAACTTAATTTATTTTTTGCTCTCGAAATTTGTTCTTATTAGTCAAAAAATATTGCCTTGAGAAAGTTCTAATTATGTAAATGCGCATGAGTTGGTGTTTGGGGAAGAACTATTTTAACAATGTCTTTTCACCTTTGTTTAGCAAGGTCTTATTGAAAAAGGGATTAAATAAAGCTGTCTGTGTGTTTAAATGTGCACGCGTGTGTGTGCGTGTGTGTAGGTATGGCAAGTTCCTGAAGCTGCTAAGAGAAAATTCCGAGCAGGATCTGTGTCTTCTGCTGAAACACTGTCAGGAGTTTCTCTCTCAGCAACGTGTCAAGGTCACCTCTGAGCTCTGTATCCTCCTCATTTATGAAAGGAGTCGAGTGATGTGCAACTTATTGTAAGAATTCTGCTATTTTACATTTTGTTTGCACAATATTGTCATTTGATTTATGCACATACAGTTGAAGTGCGAATTATTAGCCCTCCTGTGAATTTTTTTGTTCTTTTTCAAATATTTCTTAAATTACGTTTAACGGGATGAAATTTTTCACAATATTTCCTGTTTTTTCTTCTGGAGAAAGTCTTATTTGTTTTATTTTGGCTAGAATAAAACAGTTTAAAGCAGTAAAATTTGATCAATATTAATATTTTATAGGTCAATATTATTAGCCCCTTTAAGCATATTTTTCGATTGTCAACAGAACAACCATCATTATACAATAATTAGCCTTTTTTAACCTAGTTAAGGCTTTAAATGTCGCTTTAAGCTAAATACTAGCATCTTGAAAAATATCTAGTAAAATATTATGTACTGTCATCATGACAAAGATAAAAGGAATCAGTTATTAAAACTATTATGTTCAAAAGTGTGTTGATAAATTCTTCCTTCTGTTAAACAGAAATTGGGGAAGAAAATATACAGGGGGGCTAATAATTCAGAAGGGCCAATAATTCTGACTCCAACTGTATGTACATACGTACTCTATACACACACACACACACACACACACACACACACACACACGAGTTAGATTAATGTGGAAGTTAGTGAACCTCAGTGCTGGGTTATGGCTAGAAGAAACACCTGTAATACATATGCCAGAGTAATTGGCTGTTCATTCCGCTGTGGTGACCCCTGATAAGGCAGGTACCAAGTTGGAAATAAAGTGATTGAGTAAGTGTTTCTAGTTAGTAATTTATTTTCATTCATTTGTAGGACAAATTTTCTGTTTTAAGTTATTTTTTAGGGGAAATTTTGAGTAATTATTTCCCAGATATAATTGGATAAACAAGCCATACTTAAAACAAACAAAAACACATTGTATTATATCACAAATAATCTAACCAGTGGAAATGTATTTTACACATATAGCCCAAATAAACCTTTGAAAACAGTTTGTTAGATAAATCATAATCCAAGTCGTGTAACAAGAATCGGTTATGAACTACTTTTGCTCTGCATTTATTTAGATAAAAAAATTGTTTTCTTTTTTTTTTTTCTCTGTATAAGTGGTATCTATTTATATATTTGTTAAGCTGTAATTTATTTCTGTGATGGCAAAACTGAATTTTCAGCATACATTGCCCCATTCTTAATTGATAATTCTGAAAAAAGTTTTATATGAAACTGTTCTACATATTTGTGGGATTATTTTATGGATGAAAAGTTTGGATGGACAGCATTTTTTATTTAATAGTCATATTTTGGGATATAAATGGCTTTACTGTCATACTTGATCAATTGAAAGCTTCATTGAGGAAAAAAATTACTTCATACCTTTAGATCAATTCAAGGTTCAAATTCACAGTATTAAAACAAACAAAAGAGAAATCAGAACTTAAAACTCAATTTGCCGATGGTTCGATGCTATAATGGCATTGTAATCATGCATTTCTAAGCGTGAACAATATCTAATAATTTTCGATGCTATTTATCAGCATCATTGCCATCGGATCCCTGTTCCCTATAGCATAAGATGTTGGAAAACCTCAAACAGGTCAACCTCTAGAATGTACTTAAGATTCCTTGACCCAGGTGTCAGCCTATTTTCAAGGTGGTTATCCTGGTCACGATTGGTTTGCTTCTACAGTTTTTCTGCTCATGCACGGTGATGTGGGCCGCTCTCTGAGTTTGCTCTTGCGCTTCTCCCGTCTGCTGCCGTCTGCCTTCTTGTGGCCCCCGAGACTACACAGCTCTGTGAGTTACAGCCCATTACATTAGTACAGGACTTTTTGTTGTTGTTGTTGTTGTTGTTGTTGTTGTTTCTCATGCCCTCTCTCTTCTCATTCATACCAGATTTCAGTATAGTAGTAGTAGCTATCAAGACAGCAGCAAAGAAATGAAAAACACACTAGAAAAAATACAGTTATGCCATTATTTACTCACACTCGTCTCCTTAGTTTCTTTTAAGTCACACAAAAAAAGAAACATTTCTTTATAATTAATTACAGTCCCTCCAGGATTTTCGCAAGACTTTTTTCGGATTTTTTGGCCTAAAATGACTAATTTTGCTGTGGCTTTTCTTACAATTTGTGGCAATATTTGCAAACCTATGTTGTGTTGATTACCTGTAAAAATATATGTATACCACAGACAAAAGTCTTTTATATAGATTTTTTTTTTTTACTCCTAGACCCAGACATTGGGTTCTGTATAAAATAACATTTCAATATTTTATATGTAATCAAATAACAATTAAACTCATTAACATGTAAATAATGAAACAAATAAAAATTAATTAAAATAAACTAATTGAAGTAAATTCATAGTGCCCACAAGTTTCTTTTACTATCTTTCATAGCTTGTAACTATTTGTAAACTTTAGAGCATGCCTAATGCATGAATTATATTAACAGCATGTCAACAGTACATCATGAAAAATGCAACCAAATTAATCATATGCAACCAAATTAATCATATGCAAACGATGCATCTCCACGCTTGTTAAAGGATACTGTACGTTAAAAAATGTTGTATCCATAAATCTGTGTAAATTGTGTCTGCTCAACAGCTCAAACATCAAAATCCCGTGAATCATTGCACAGATTAAAAAAAGTAAAAGTGTTGTTGCTTTTACATGTATAGATAATTCAATAGAAATACGAGGATCTGTGCAACAGCTGTGAATCAGTGTGCACTGCAGATTCCGCTGATACCGGTGTTATGAGATGTGCCCGCAACAAGTCTTTAGGTAATTTTACTTACCTCAGTTCTTTTAGAGCTTTTTGGAGTAATAATTCTCAATAGGAATAGGAATAATATTTCTCTGTCTGGTTAAATGCCAAGTTACAAACCAGTGTAAAAGTATATACTGCCACCTACGATATTAGTGTGTAAGAGGGGTGTTTGCGTTCACATGACCTTTGTTTTGGGTAATTCTGTGTTGTGATGATGTCATAGAAAGCATCTAGACCACTAGTTTGCGGGAAGACCGCGGCATTTCAGAAAAAAATTCAACATTTTGCGGAGTTTGCTTGAATTTGATATAAATTCAGCGATTACAAAATCCCAAATTTCTGGAGGGACTGTAATTACCGTAAATGCGAGGCAGTTTAAATAACTAATTAATTCATTAATTTCCTTTTTTGTCTGTTTTAGTTCAAGCATTTTTATTTTAAAAAAATAGCAATACATTTTCATGCAATTTCTGTTTTTTGTTTGTTCTTTTTTTTTTTTTTTAATATATCTGTGATTCTGACAGAAAAATATGCCATTTTAATAAATAAATAAATAAATATGACCATCAGAATTGCCATTAAAATTGTGGGTAACACTTTAATATTAGTAACAATTTTTGCTTGTGACTTACTACCTGCCTATTATTAAGATATTGGCTGTTTATTAGTATTTATAAAGTACGTAATCTGCATGATCTTATTTACAAGCCTCATCAAACCTAATACCTAAGCCTAACTACTACCTCAATAAATATGAATATTAATAAATGATGAGTTTGAGTCAAATGTCATAATAAATTATTTTTTTTAATAATGAGAATGGTACTTTAAAATCAAATGTGGCCTGAAAGCTTCATCATTCAGTAACTGCGTGGCAGAAAATCAGTTTTTGGAACAACATAAATGGTAGTTTTACTTTGACCTTTTTCCCAAGTTTAGCCCATGTTGCAATTTTCTTTAAACCAATAAACCAGCTGCATCCCCCTCATGTTTAGTAATGTTCTGAATTTATATGTATATGCTTGTGTAACTTCCATATCCATGTGCTGTAAGCACAGCTGTGCATTTTGCCCTGCATTATCATTCTAATCTCCATTTGCATAGGAAAGGTTAATACTGTGAGGAAATGCTGGATATCATGATATTACTGGGGCATAGTCATTACTGTGGACCCCATAAAATTTGGATGGAGCAATCTTGCTTTTTCTCGGAACGGCGGATAGTAAACAGAGCTCAGTTAATAGAGTTTCAGCTGTAAAAATATGTGCAGGGTATGATAATGCTTCGCACGCACACAAGTTTGTCTGATTACAGTTCCATATTTCTGTGCTGTCAGAGTGGATGTGCATGTAAATCGTTCAGCTAAAAGACAATGAGGAGAATCAGGAAAACCTCACATTCATCACAGACCCCCTAAACAGGAAGCCACAATGGCAGCTAATAAAATCTGGCCTGTGTCGTTAGCACCTGTGGTGTTTTGTTTTCTGTGATGGTGAGCAGCCCTAGAGAAACAGTTCATCAAAAGAATTCAATTCTGTCATTATTTACTCACCCCCATGTCTTTCCAAAAGCATACAATTTTCTTTCTTTGGAAAAAAAAGACAAATGCTGCATAATGCTTCTGTTCTCTATAGAAATAAAAGAGATTTTCCTTCCCAAAATAGTAAAAGCTTCATAAAATGTTGTTTGCATATGTTTGTCTTATAATTTTGCAAGAAGAACAGACAACAAAATGCTAAATTCAAACATGATCAGTTGCATAACATACAGAAAACTGAATACTTTATCCTCACTTACATTGCACACTTTGCGCAATAATTCTTCACAGGTTCCCACAGGTCACGTAATTTCTTGAATACCATAGTTATATCATGATATAACAAGTCAGTTCCAGACAGTGAAAGTCGGGGAGTTTAATGTTTTTGTTGTCTAAATGTCCTGGAGTATCATGGATTTTTGGTTTGTCATTTCAACATTTTCTTTTCATTTATTTCATCAATATGTAATTCTTCTATATAGTTTTTTTTAATGATGTTTTATTCCTTTTCCACTTGGCAGTCACTTAAATCTAATGCAGTCACCAGTCTGTACCTTTTAAACAGTGTCTATGGTTGTTTTGCGTCTGCTCAGTGCTTAAACCAACAGCTGTCTGTGTTCTGTTCATTATTGGTAATGGAAAGAAGTATCTCTTAAAGTCTATGAAAATCAAGAAAAGTCAAGGAATATGATATTGGGCTTAGAGAAAGAACCCTGTTTTCAAAGTTTAATGGATTTTTGTTTATGTTATAGGTTCATCTCCCTGTAGAGATTGCTCAGTCGGCTATTCATCCGATCTACTCCTGCACCGCTCATTACGTAGAGATGTTGCTCAAGGCTGAGGTTCCTCTAGTTTTTTCTGCCTTCAGAATGTCTGGCTTCACTCCCTCCCAGGTGCAATATTTTAAGTACTTTATATTTCATTTTGTTTTACATTTTTATTGCTCTGCTTTAATTTGCTCTGTTGTTAAATAATCAAACAGACTGCCAATCCTGTATGCATTTTCATAACAGGTATGTCTGTATTTGCTGTGCCAACAAAATAAAGTTGTTGTTTTCCACCCAAAAAAAAGCTCTACATATTAAAGGTGCCATGTACTGCATTGGTTTAATAAGTTAAATTGTTCTCTGATATCTACATAGTAGATTTATGGCTTCGGTAAGTTTAAAAAGTCTGCAGAAATAGTTTTATAAGCTCATTCATTACTCCATAAAATACCCATAGAATCAGAAGGTCCTTGATTAACACTATATTGTTTGTGTTGTGAATATTAATGAGCACACACACACACACACACACACACACACACACACACACACTAGGGCTGCACGATTAATTGAAATGAGATTCGACCTGCCACATGATCTTAAACCAGCATCTCAACAATTCAGCCAATTATATTTTTAATTTTGGGAGAAGTACAGTATAAAGGTCTTCACATTGTTTTACATACGTTGCTCAGTAACATGGACACCTCAAAATTATGTTAAAATTGTTACATACTGTATTTATAAGGTATAATTTACCCAAAAATGTCATTTTTGTCTTAATGTAATGATGTATTTGTGGCCGCAAAATCTTAAGAATTAGTTTACTACCAAGAGGATGCACGTGTGGCCGCAAATTATACTTTCTTTATTGAACAGAACATGCACAGGCTGTGAATTACAGGTAATAAAGTTGTAAATATCGTTCAATTTGTTGTACTGAGCAATTGTTTGGCAGCCGTGCTGGAAGTATGATTTGGAACAGTGACGCCAGCCATGACATAAGCTGCACTCGACAGTAAAAATTAGATCAGCATGCACATAATTTAAATGATCATATCACATTTTAAAGTTATGATTACAACAAGCATTTAATATGTTTTTTTTTCTTTTATAGCGAACACAAAGTGTTGTGCATGAAAATAAATTATTATTCGATTATGCCTTGGTAAACCCTAATTTTCATTACAGGACACCTTTAAAGATTGGAAGACTTGATAAGAAATCTGAAAAATACCATTTTAACTTAACATTTTCTGATTATTAATAAGTGTTTTGTAATACAATATAAATTAATAATTATTAATAACATTATAAAACACAGGCACTATTGAAAAAAAAATGCACTGTCATAATGAGGGCATAATAATAATAATAATAATAATAATAATAATCATAATAATCATAATAATACAGATGCATCTCTGTGTGCATGCTTATGCGGTCGTGTGCATGTGTGTGTGTGCGTGTATATAAACTCTGCATTAGAGCATCAGATGTGGAAATGACATTCTGTGTAAATCTCAATGGTTGCTAGGGTGCTCTAAATGGTTGCTAGTAAATGCCTGCTAGTAAATGGCTATATGATTCATATGGTTATATTTAAAAACCATTTGCCAGTCAGAATCCAAAAAAGCCCAACTTTATGATTTAAATAATTATCTGGTGCCAAAACACTGCCTATTTTAATTTTATGTTTGCTAGAATCCTCCAAATGATTGCTATGTAGGACTTGGCAATAGTTTAGGTTAGAACTGTGTGATTCTGGATTCTGGCCAGTCTGAGTAAAAAAAAAAACTGCCCCTCTATGATCTCTTATTGATCTTGATTTCGATATCAATCTCATTATTTCACCAGTAGTCTGAGGGGTGATGTCTAGGCCATGGATCAAAAGTTATGTCACTTCTCATTGGCTGCTTGATTGGCAGATACAAATGACACACTCCCCTAGAGATATGATCGTATAAAATGTAGTCTATGGGATTTTTCACCCATTGGATGATCTCCTTAATAACCTGCACAAATTGAGGCATTATTCATGTGTCTATGCCTAACATTATCAGATTGTGTGGATGTCCTATATTTAAGCTCATCACACATTACTCTGTCACCGATCTCTGTGGGAGTCGCATCGCTGATGATGCGAGTCGTGATGGCTGGGTGAACTGGTGTAACGTTGCCAGAGTAGAAATATAAAGATGCAAGGACATTCTGCTGTGACCTGAATGACTGACAATCTTCATAGACAACTGCAGTGATTACTCAGTGCCACACACTCTTTTTGAGGTTCATATGCATGATCTCAAAGCTCTGCCTCCAGTCTTCTGTCACATTTAGTCAGATATGACCTTTTCCAGCAGTCAAGGACAAGCATATTGAAAAGGAACTGCATTTTCAGTTTAGTGTTTATCTTCTGTACGCTCTCAATAGGAGTCTGAATCGGGTTTTTTCCTTTGGCATGGCTAAAATGCATTAGAATTAAAACGGTAGATGCTTTTGGAAGCTCTATTTTGCTAATGTTTCAGAGCTGTTTGGGGAAAAATAACACTTTTAAATTATTCAAACCCTTTCACATACCCAAATCTCTGTGCAAAAATTTAAGCGATAAGTTTGAATCTTTATTAAATTCTTTATTTTTAATGATGCAGGAACTTAAAAAGAAAAACAGTTTTTTCAATGTAGTTTTCCATATCTTTAAATTACAAATCAAACTATTATAGCAGATGGTTGTTGTGTTTTTAATAATGCTGTATTTGTTGTGTATGAGCTAAGGCTGTAAGAAAGAACATGAGCAAGATATTTTGAGATATAAGAAATTCAAACAAGTATATGTTAATTTTTGTGGTTACAGGACAAGTTGTGGTTCTGTCTATAAAAATAATTAATTTATTTATCTTAATTTATTTAGAATTACACATTCCTTATGTCAGCAGTCTGTGTCAGATATTGCTGTAATGTATATCCTGCACTGAGATATTAAAGGTAATTCAATTTGATTGCAGTTTATTTTGGATAAAATAACTACACTCAAATAAAACCTTATTTTTGCATGGGTATTTTTATTTATTTTTTTGAATGGGCAATTTTTTTTTTTTTTACTCCAGTTTGTTAAAATATAGTAATTTACACAATGGCTTCATGTTTACTTCATGCTTTAACTAATAGTAAAAAGGGCGGAAAGAACAAAAACTTGAACTGATTCGTTAATACAGTGATCTTTCAATGCATAAAACATTAAAACAGAATTTGCTGTTACAACTGCCTGTTAAAATGGACATCATTTGAAAGATGAGACAAAATTTAAATCTTTTGTAAGACTTTATTTTGATGGTCCCTATTGCACATTGTGTTGACTAAAAGTTACAGTGCAACTTCATGCCAATAACATCTCAATTGAGTATTAGTAGACTGTCTGTTTAATATCTGCTGATACTGCTCTTTCAACAAACATTTAACTTTAAGAAACTTTGCAAGTACATGTCAACTTACACTAACCCCTAACCCCAACCTAACAATCTGCAGTACACATAATAACGAGAATAAGTTGGCATTTAGATGCAGTGTAACTTAAATTCAACAAAATGCGACCATCAAAATATTGTGATACCAAATCTTCTTTTGATTATTGGGCCAGATGTGCTCGATATGATGCATGTAATGAGAAGAGCATAATATAATGCATATATAATAATGCTTTATTCATGCATCAACTGAAAAAGATTTTTTCTGATTTAAGAATCAATCTTTTAAAGATATATAAAACTGAGAGCTTCAAATTATGTTTCAGACATGCCGTTATTAAAACAACATGTTCATTGTTTGGTACTCATAATTCATATAATGAACTGACAGACCTGTATTGAAAGTAAATGTTTTAAAATAATGCATACTATTTGACCATGAATCTGTTTTTCAAGGGGAAAAAGAATACTTTTTCAAAAAATATTTTTTCAGTCTATTCAGGCAGGATTTGTTTTATACACCAGACAGAAGTATTGATCCACTAAAGGCTGCAATCAATACATGATTGAAGGTCGTCTCAATAATAGCTAGTAAAATGCAAAAAAACACAAAAGCTGCAGCAGAAATCAAAAATACCTGAAGTTCTGGAACTTCTAACTAGTTTTGAATGCACTGAAAGTAAAGGAAAGAAGATTTTCTGTTTTAAATTGAGCGTCACCTCCATCATAGAGGGCGTCCGTGTCTGTGCACTCGGGGAGAGCATTTCAAATTCTAGACAAAGTAGGAAGAGTGTCTGAAAGAAAGACACAGATGCTGTATAAATTGCCTGCTGGAGTGGTCTGAATGTACAGGAGGCATGTACGCTTGGCAAGACTGGAACGTCATCTATGATCTTCCGCAGAATAATTGAACAGCTTCTGCGGAGAATTGTATGACCTGAACTCAGTTCACTGCCACAGAAACATAACAGAAAGTCTGTGGATGGAAAGAATATTTGCGTATTACGATTCAAAAGACTTTATTTATTTATTTATGTGCATGAACTACAGGATCATTTTTTGCACTGTCATTCATACACCACAAAAAAGAAACAAACCAAAAGCACTGACGTTATTAATTAGTTTTTATCTGATTATTCAATGTAATATCCAATGTTTACATCTTATACTGTACAACATTGCAATGTTTGCAATATAATATATAAAATTATTTTATTCCCTGCAAATATGCATTTCTTTGATCAAAATATTTTTACTTACTGTAGGGCTGTAAAATTGTGACATTTTTCCATGTTATTTATTGCTGTGTGAGTACAACTGAATATGGTCATAAATAATGTCTGAATAATATCCTATTCATCATTCATTGTCATGCTATCCTTCAAAAATCAGTCTAATATACCTGATTTGGTGCTCATAAAAATGTTGCATTTTTAATTGTTGTTTAATTTGATTGCACATGAATGTTAATAAGCACAGACTATGTGATAAATCTGCTAAAACTCCAGGTTTGCTTCTGAAATAAATGTTTAACTACAAGATTACAAAAAATACTGAAGGCATCATGCGAGAATCCAAAACTCAGTAGTCATTGATCTCTTTTTTATTTTTTCAGCATCTCATATTGATCAGTGTTTAAAAATGTATATCGTAAGTGTTTTCTTAAAACTATATTTTTTCTCCCTCCACCTACTAGATCTGTATTCAGTGGCTCGGCCAGTGCTTCTGGAACTACCTGGACTGGCCTGAGATCTGTCAGTATGTGACCACCTGCGTCATTATGGGACCAGATTACCAGGTGTACATGTGCGTCTCTGCTCTCCGTCACCTACAGCAGGACATCCTGCAGCACACGCAGACGCAAGACCTGCAGGTCTTCCTTAAGGTGCAGTATAACCTTTTTAACTGTGCGTTTACATGCACGTTCATAAGCAGATTATGCTTAAAGTGATAGTTCACCCAAAAGTGAGAAGTTACTCACTCTCAAGTTGTTCCAAACAATAATGTGTATCTTTATTCTGTTGAACACAAAAGATATCTTGAAGAAAGCTGAAAACCTGTAACCATGGACTTCCATAGTAGGAAAGACAGATACTAGTGTATGTAAGTTAATGCTTACAGGTTTTCAGCTTTTTTAAATATCTTCTTTTGTATTTAACAAAACAATGAAACTTGTGAAGGTTTGAGTACAAGAGCAGGGTGGATAAGTGATGATTACATTTTCATTTTTGTGTGAATATTCCTTTAATAAGCTAATATGTAACCCCATGTAACCGCATTACCTGTATTTCTTTTATTGTTAAAGGTCAAAAAATGGTTTAAAATCGTTCTTTTTTCCCCCACAATACCCATAATCGTATTGCATGTAGTTTAGCAGCATTCTGGCAGTTTATTATTAATATACAGTACTTATGTCTGATGGTGCATGCAAGGTACTTGTCACACACTGATTTCATTTCTATCGTTATATGTGAGTTTCATAAAGAGTCCTTACTGCAGACATGTATCCAGCTTGAGCAAGCTCTTCAAGACAGGGGCAGCAGTAATTTTTCATACACCGAATAATCAGTCTAATCAATGAACAAAAATGTGCTGCATTCACAGATACTATAAAAAAAAGTGGTAACATACATACAGTACAACAGCACAGCTTCTGATAGATTCTCTTCGAAATGTTCAAGCTACTGGTGCTGATGTTTGGGCTGTGACATTAGCTGTCAATGAGTGCGCCCAATAATCGGATTTAATACGATTAAGAAAATACTCTGATTAAGAGTCTACTTTGTAAACAGCAATTTTTTTTTATTACCTAAATCCAACTACACTCATACTCGAACTAAACAGAAATTGAATTGAGACATGTGGAGTATGCCACATTATTAAAGTGCAGTATAGACACGTAAACACCATAGACTGTAAAAAATATGGACGTAGTATCCGTGACGTCACCCATAGGTTTCTGATGAACCCAAAAGAAGCCATTTTGTTCGCGCGTCATCGCACTAACCAAGGCATACCAAACAAGGGCAAAGAGGCGGAGCGTGAGCGGAGCTTCAGGACGCATGCTGGCATTTAGCTAAGGGCTTTCTTATGGGAGAAACACATAATATTTCATTACCTGCGACTCGTTTGTGTTCTGACCACACGTGCTTGGTTGTACACTACATCAATAAAGTGTTTAGTCTGTTGTAATACATCAAGCCACTTAACATCGATCTTAAGGCGTTTTTTAACAGGAAGAAAGTGCGGATTACATCCAAATACTTCAGATATAGTCTGTGTTAGTAAATGCAGGGCTATTTAGGAAATCCAGGCAGAACACTGTATGACAACGCTTCAGATGACTATTTTATAGACTACAGCTGATCAATCTGTCAGATTCTGGAGTGCATTAGAGTTCTGAAGAACATTATAAATCATAAATTATCCTAAATAAAGCAATTACATTTATAGAGATGGTATAAGTATATAATTTCACTCACCTGGGAAACGGAGGCCACGTGAATGGTTTGTGAGCACAATTAAGTGCACACAGCATGCCATATCATCTGATAATTGTAGGAAATAATTCCATAAGGCAACTGACTGTGTAAAGCCACATAAAACAACACAAAAATACGATGAATATGCCGAGATCAAGAGCTAATCAGCCGTAATCAGCTGAGGTGACGTGACGGCGACCAGCGGGACTAGATGTCACTCAAGTGACCACGCTCTTAATTATGCAAACTTACTTTAGCTTAATATAAAGGAAACGGATGAGTTATAAAAAAAATTCACCCCCCTCACAGTTGTAAGCTATATGAACCAAAATCGTTCTTTGTACCAGGCTGTAAACACCTTTTTTTCTGCTGTAAAGTTGGCCATTTCACCAGTGCGCTCATTAGAGATTTGCTCTGTTATGGAGCCAGGACTAGCGGAATTTTGGATGAATTGCAGTTTTAGTTACTTCCGTATTGGCTTCCCGAGGGAGAGCGGGAGGTTGCCGCTTGGTAAACACCTTCATCAAACTATTACCGGCATGTAGGATTTTTTGCGACAGCATAGTCTATACACACATGGCTGTTTGACACTATTCTCTGCACCAGTATCAAATTCCATTAAAACAACACTCTTCCAGCACTCGCATTCATTATCTCGTTAGTCACAGGTGCATGCATGAAATGTTCCGGAATGAAAATGAAAGTTGAAATTACATGAAAGTCTGGAGGATATGTGGATAGCGTGGTGACACAATGACATTAATTGAATTATGGGATCATGAATGGAACTTTCAAAAAGCAACTCATGCAAACACCTTAATCATTTTATTGCCTTATTTAAATTAAGGCTAATAATTCGATTTCTGATGTCCATGTAAAGGTAGTCAGTGAGAAATAACAGTGGCAAAGCTTAGAATCTCATGTAGACGTGGGTTTTTGTGTAACCAATTTACTGATTTGCATGCAGACACATTAAAAACTACTTTCTGAAATAATCTAATATTGTAAAAATTGTTCTTATCTTGTGTATGTATTAAAGGCACTCAGTTATAACATCTTTACTCGTTTATTTTTTATTAATTTATTAATTTATTTTTTTAATCTGTAAGACTGTGAGGAGTTAAGTTGTAATGTTCAGCCCCTAAAGGAGTTTAACTGAATGTTCACACTATTCTTTTCTATGTGATAAAAGCGAATAGAGATCTGGGACTACCATGGTCTAAAAAGACAAACCATTATCATAAAAATTCAAAAAGCATGTTCCTCAGAGTTTAGAAAAACCACAAGGGTGAACAAATAATGACATAATATTTATTTTTGGCTGAACTAGAGCGTTAATGTAAGAACATATTGAGGCCGTGCTGTTTTAAGGGAGTGTGGAGGTTTTCAGTATGTGAGCATGGCTGTTGTAAATCAGATTACACTCTTGTCCTTGTTTCACCCTTAAAAGTTCCAAACTTTTTAGTGTTTGTGTGTGCGCACACCGGCATTCACGGTTTACCCCGTACAACAGAGAAACTACTTCTGACAATTCCTGAAAGGTTTCTGAGAATTGGTGCATATCCAGAATTGCAAAACGTATCTATATTTCATCTAAATTAAAGATTGTGATGGAAATTGCTCGTAACAATCCTTCCCGATTTCAATCTGAAGCTGAATGCCAGAGTAAATGTACAATGAATCCCTTTTGGAGGATTCAACGTAGCAGAAATCAAACCCAGCTAAAGTCATTCTTTGTTTGCAGGATTTCAAAAGCAATTGTCTGTCACCAGCACCGAACACTTTGAAACCCATGACAAAGTCTGGCTAGTGAGTTCAAAGCATCCTGCAAAAACGTTTTTTTTCTCTCCTTGGTTTTTTTATCAGCAACAAAAGGCAGTGGAATAGTTTTAATGTGTTTAGATAATGGGTACTTGTAATTAAAATGTCATTTTCGTTTTAAACACAGCCGCGTGCATCCATTTACTGATTTTGAATGACTTTGTAGAGCAGATTACTTTTCTTTAGCTCTAGGGAAACACCTGGAGTTTTCACACTGGTTACAATCGTTCTTCTTAATGGTTCTGTAGTTTTGTGTTATAGATATTCTTCTGTTCCACTGCTTATCAGCGGTGTACAAATTCGAATAATCGGCCACATTATAAAAAAATCATCATTTACTCACATTATTCAATCATCATTTACTCACCTTCATGTCGTTTTAAACCTGTATGCCTCTTTCTACAGTATATTTGAAAATTACATACTTTTGTAGAATCTCCAAGCTGCTCCAATCTGCAAGTCGTCGTACAACAACAGCTTAAAATGTATTATTCCAACTTCCATAATTACAATGAAATTGACAAATAATAACTTGACTTCTAGTTGATCATTTGGAAAAGTGGCAGAAGGTAGATTGTTTTCGATGAATCAATCTGTTGAACAGCATCCCAATCATCACAGATACTGCAAAAGACTTATTGAAACCCAATATTCTCAAAGAAAAAAATAAGTTTGGTGAAGGAAAAAATCATGACTTGGGGTTACATTCAGTATGGGGGCATGCAAGAGATCTGCAGAGTGGATGGCAACATCAACAGCCTGAGGTATCAAGACATTTGTGCTGCCTATCACATAACAAACCACAGGAGAGAGCAAATTCTTCAGCACGATAGTGCTCCTTCTCATACAAAGAAGGTCAAGGTGCTTCAGGATTGGCCAGCCCAGTCACCAGACATTATTGAGCATGTCTTGGTTGAGATGAAGAAAGAGACATTGAAGATGTATCCAAAGATTCTTGATGAACTCTGTGAGTCCCGCATAAACGCTTTCTTTGCTATTCCAGATGACTTTATTAATAAGTTATTTGAGTCATTGCAGTAATGTATGGATTCAGTCGTCCAAGCTCATAAGAGTCATACACAATATTAATTCTTTTTTCACTGCACCATGACTTTATATTCTATACTGTACATTATTTCTGTTAGGTGCCAAGACTTTTGTCTAAGCAAAGTCAGACCTTACTGTCCTAACTAAATAATTAAACATCAAGGCATGAGCATATTAATGTAATCTAGAGGCCTTTGCCTTTCATATAAGCATTTCTGATACCAAATGATCAACTAGAAGTCAAGTTAGTATATGTTGTTCCTAAAACTTGGATGGGCGACAAGACTTTTGTCATGTAGTGTATGTTGGTATGCTCCAAAACAGTGACAAAATTCATGTTTAGGAGATAGAAAATTGCTATAAACATAAAGCTTGCAGTTTGTCACTTCCGTCTAAATGGATCCCCTCATACTGCAGTTTTTCATCAAAGCTTGGCCAATCAAATGCTCTCTAGTGTCTGACATGCCGCGCCACCTTCAAGACGCTTCTCAGTTGCTTTAATTCGCTTGAGCTTAACCGCTCTCACTGGCAGAGCTGTGATAAAAACAAAACACTATTGGACACTTTTTAAAAAGCAGAGGGGCTACTTTATATCCAACCTTCTCTTCATTTTTCAGTTGAGATTACATCAAATATTGAATAAAAAAGCATTTCATGGGACCTTTAAGTACAACATAATCAATAAATCAATACAATAGATCAATAAATTGAACATACACTGTGTTCAGCACATATTAAATTGTTCTTGATAATATTTGGGACTTGTACATTGTAAAATTCTTTTAAACTTATTGGAATGTATAATCTATATTGCTTTGATATTGATTCTAGGTTATATGAACGTGAAAAAATGTAAGCATCTCATGTTCTGTTCCTTAACTAATCCTTCTTGCAGGTTTGGATTACCAAAACTGAAGTTGCAATTTAGTTATACACAATATACAATAGCTATTCATAAAAGTGAGATAGAGAATGCCATTCATTATTATAATTTTTTAAAATCAAAACAGCATAATAGTTTTTTTGATCTGTATCTCTATATTTCTGTTGTTATTATCAGACTCCGTTTCATTCTATTGCAATAGGCTCCGTCTTAAAATTTATGACAATATCTAGCATCCATAAGCAGGGCATAAAATTGGTTATCGCTCATTTTATAATGGACTTGTCCAGTCATTAGTTGTTTTGTTTGCTCTTAAAGCATCGTGTCTATCTGTTTTGTTTGTCATTTCCAAAACCAACTGCTGAGGTCTGCAGTTATAACACAAAACTGCTTACACTGCAGCCATATTTTATTTAATGCCGCAAACTCATAAAGGTTTATTATCCTTTCTCTCATTTTCATCCATTCACCACGGGCCGAAGTGTCCTTTTGTAACCGGAGGCATAGCTTCAGGACTTGCATCGGCTGACTCATCGTAAACAAAATGTAATTCATTTGGCTTTGTCTAAACAATATTATTTATCCCCAGCTAAATGTCAGAGTGTATTAGACGGCGTGCTGTTTTGTTTACTATAAGAACGTGTAGCTGTGCCACAAACAGTGTCTGCATATGAATTCTTGTTTCATTAATGTTACTACAGGCACAGAGATTTGCCATAATGTTTATAAAGTTGTAAAATCTTGCATGATTTCATGTAGCGGAACACAATCTTCTCTCACTTTAGCCTCTCTTTGTGCAGCATAATCAGGATCTGCTCAGACTGGAATAAGAATATCAATCTCTCATTGAAATGAATTGGCTGCAATCTATTTTAAAGCTGTCATAAGCCCGCTCTACCTCCTTTTGCGCAAACCGGCTCTCTCAAGCGCTGCTCATCAAATCTCTTCTTCTTTCGCCCGCTTGCAGGAGGAACCAATCCACGGCTTCAGAGTGAGTAATTACCTGGAGTACATGGAGGGGCTGGAGCGCAGCTACAGATCCATGGTGCTCTCGGACATGAGGAGCATCTTACCGAGGAGCAGCTAGAAGGAAATACAACACTGAAGATCAGCAGGGACTGAAAGTGCTTGTGGTACAGAATGAGACTGAAGATTTTGCGCATTGAAATAAGGTTGTTTTGTAACACAACATGCTCAATGTGCGAAGAGGCTGCTGATCTGGTGAACACCCCATGTATTTCCATTTGCTTTCATTCTCTTTGGTTTTCACAATCTTATTCTATGCTCGAGTATTCTCACTCAGGGGACCATAAATATAAGAAGGCAAACTCTTTAGACCCACATCACCTCTCAGTGTCTGGCAAGCCATTTTAACACTGTCTATAAAAGACACTAGTGTCTTTTTTCATGTTACTATTACTTATTTATATGCACTCGTATTACTATGTGCATTTATATTACTTACTATAATGTGTCTTCCATTTTGCACTAGTGCTTAATTTAATTACTAGTGCTTATTCTTTTGGTATTTGTAACTTTTTAAAAGGTAATTATTTAGATACTAGTCCCTATTTAAATACATACTTTTATGTGGTTAAATAGGGTCCCTATTTAAATACATACTTATTTTTAGGGACTACTTCTGGATAGTTATTATGACTAGTAACTACTCTAGTTACTTCTATCAAAAGTTACATTTTTGCCTTGACTTCCTCAGGGATTTGAGAGTCAATTTTGACTGTCAACTGTATGTATTAAATTAGCGATTTTTACATGTATTTTAGACCCTGTTAGCTATTCATTTTATACTAGAACTTATTTATTGGATACTGTATTTGTATCCATAAGTACTAGGATCTAATTAGTACTAGTCTAATGCATAAATACAAACATCTAATAATTAAGAACTATTATCTAATATACACAGTAAATGCTAGTATCTTTTAAACAGATACAAGTATCTAAAGATTGAGCACTGGTAGTTAGGGGATAAGTACTAGCTTTGATGGGTAAAAAGTACTTGTGCGATTTTTAGATTCTATGTTTATGCGGCTTGCAGTACTCTATGAGATGTGTACAGCATTTCAAATAAGTAACTGTGGTGAATCGGTCAATGCAATGTGAAAAATTATCTTTTTGCAAAGCTTTCTACGTAATTATTTAACTAGTTGGATTTTAATATACAGACAAAAAAAGTGATCCTTTGTGCAATTATGATTTTACCAAAAGGAAACAGGACTTACATTTTCTATTAATGAACAGACATGATTTTTGGATCTGTAGTCCTTCCTATGTCACTTTAATATTGTTACCAGTAATAATGACACAATTGATCAACCAGTCGGAGATGTTATACTTTAAGAAAGCTTGTCATGTGTATTGTACAATTTGACATAAACTGATTACAGGAATTTGGGCATATATTGTACTATCTGACAAGGAAAAATAAAAAAAGACAGAAGAAAAATGGTTTCCACCAGACCTGCGGTGCATTTACCTTTACTTTTGTTAGTTGTTGTACTTTTACATGTGAATCACATACAATGCTACTGAAATTCACATTACTGGGCGTTTCACATAAGGGTGGAAAACTTCACGAAGAGTTTAGTTTGGTGATTTTGATTCACAAAGTGACTTGTGCATTTTGAACATCTCTACACTTTACAATGATCCTGTTAAATGACCAAATTTCACTAATTTGACCAAGGTTTCTGTCCCCCTAAACTTTATTAGGTACACCTGTCCAACTGCTCATTAACGCAAAGTTCTAATCAGCTGATCACATGGCAGCAACTCAGTGCATTTAGGCATGTGGACATGGTCAAGATCTGCAGCAGTTCAAACAGAGCATCAGAATGTGCAAGAAACATGGTTGTTGGTGCCCGACGGGCTGGTCTGAGTATTTCATAAACTGCTGATCTACTGGGATTTTTACACACAACTATCTCTAGCGCTTACAGAGAAAATATCCAGTGAGCGGCAGTTCTGTGGGCCCAAATGCCTTGTTGATGCCAGAGGTCAGAGGAGAAAGGCCAGACTGGTTGGAACTGATAGAAAGGGAACAGTAACTCGAATAACCACTCGTTACAACTGAGGTATGCAGGTGAGCATCTCTGAATGCACAACACATTGTAGCTAAGGCTACAATTCACACAGGCTCACCAAGATTGGACAATAGAAGATTGGAAAAACCTTGCCTGGTCTGATGAGTCTTGATTTCTGCTGTGATATTGGGACGATAGGGTCAGAATTTGGCATCAACAACATGAAAGCATGGATCTATCCTGCCTTGTATCAACAGTTCAGGCTGGTGGTGTAATGGTGTGGGGGATATTTTCTTGGCACACTTTCTACCAATAAGTACCAATTGAGCATTGTGTCAACACCACAGCCTACCGGAGTATTGTTGCTGACCATGTCCATCTCTTTATGTGCACAGTGTACTCATCATGATGGCTACTTCCAGCAGTGGAACGTGCCATGCCATAAAGCGCGAATCATCTCAGACTGGTTTCTTGACAATGAGTTCACTGAACTCAAATGACCTCCTCAGTCACCAGAACTCAATCCAATTAAGCACCTTTAGGATGTGGTGAAACTGGAGATTTGAATTATGGATGTGCAGCCGACAAATTCGCAGCAACTGCGTGATGCTATCATGTCAATATAGACCAAAGTCTCTGAGGAATATTTCCAATATCTTGATAAATCTATGCCATAAAGAATTAAAGAAGTTCTGAGTGCAAAATAGAGTCCAATCCGGTACTAGAACGGTGTACCTAATAAAGTGGCCGGTGAGTGTAAGTTCATAAATCATCTGCCAGTTTTAGGCCATCAGTAAACATGAAAAATGCAACACTTCATGCTTGATTGCTGTCTTGATGGACAATCAAGTATGTGATCTAACATGTCAACACTTGTGTATGTGATGACTCACAGGCCGTTGACTCAGTCGTGTTGTTCAGTGCATGTTTTTCCCTCTTTATTTCTAAATGCATACATTAACATCTGCAATCTTTTATTTCCATCCTAAGGAAGTCGTATATATATTGAGGCTGCATCACGTTGACAGGCCGTCATTAGCACATAGATGCAATCTCTCACCCTCGCCATCTGTAACTCACACAGTGAATAATGAATTAGATCATTAGAGAGGTGTCTTTCTCCTTCACAACAACTGCTAAATATTGCATACTGTTTACCCAGTAGGAGGCAGAAGCAGTTATCGTTGTAAAAAGTTCCGTATCGGTGCATATTTTTTACTTAATTTTTCTGCTGCATTAACAAAAAACACTTATCTTTATGCATCTCAGATAATAATACTATAAAATTAGTTGTGGATCTTCAGTTGATTTCATCTCTGTGTAATTATAACGAGCCATACGCATTAATCAGGTTAATGATTTAATGACTGATTGTTGGCCAACAGTCATCTAGTGTGTCTTGTTTTGGCATGTTATGAATTGACAATGCAAGTCTTTTGTGTCGTGGATGTTGATGATCTATCTGCGGACTGAAATTGTTGGATAATTAGAAAAGACTAATTATGGGTAATTAAACTGATTAACTGATAATTAGGATCTATCTGTCTCTGCATTAGACTCGAGGAGTGGCGTTGGCTTGTTTTTCTCTGGTAAATAAGCTTTATTATTCTCCTTCACATTAATTATCTCTGTTATGACTGCCAAATTCCACTTTCTGAAGAATCGGCTTGATAAATGGGCAGATTGTATTTGAAAGCAAGCATCGCTTTCCCTTACTTGCTCTGAAGGGCACTTGAAATAAGCAATCTGATGGATACAGGACCACTCAGGTCAAGAATGATAACTAAAGTTAATCATCAAAACTGTATGAGAAATGGAAAGTCTAAATCATAGCTGTATTAAAAACAACGCAGTCGAGTGGCATTGTTGGAATCACTTTCAGAATTAATTTTCCTCAATGATAAGCAGTGAAAACATTGACTTTTAAAACAAGCACTTAAAACTGCAGTGTGCATTTAAAGAGCCCATATGGTGGGTTGAGAACGGTTAAATTTCACTTTTTGAAGTCCCAAACAACAGGATGATATGTATGCAAGGTTAAAAAACACTTTCGATGTCTTATAATATCTATTTATTTTTACCGCATTTTCCCACCGACTCCCATATGAATCGTCTGAGCGAGTCTTTTCCCCCAAGCACCTCCTTTACGTGACGCTACCACGTCACGTCACCACGTCACGTCTGTGTCAACAGCCCGATGCCAGAACATATTGAAAACAAATCACTGCTTTTGTACAACAGCGTATTGCTATATTCTTCATCATAACAACAAACATTCAGTAATAATTAACACTTCATGGACTATTGTAAGCCAACAAATAGTTACATTCGGCAGTAAGCTAAATGGCTACCGCTACATGCTGCACGCACGGAGCAAACACAATACAGACAACTTAATCCATATTTACCTTGTTAGAGTCAACACGACTGGAAGAACATGCTGGTCCAAATAAACTGGGTATCGATCCATCCTTTAACAACAACCGTGCAACAAATCCCGCGTCGTAAGCTGGTAGATTTGTGTAGCTCTCTTCAGAGAGATGACGTGAATACAGCACCGTGTTGGGGATGTAATTCTCAGGTATTTTACGAAATAAACCTCAACCACTCCAGGTAGGGAAAAGAGATTTCCAGGTAGGGAAAATAACACAGCTTGTCCCTCGCACTTCAGAGCACAGCGTCTACGGGACATGATTTAACCGGAATGCCGATTAGTTCAGTAAAGTTAGCAGCAGTCGTTTTTCCGGATCAATAACTCATGACCGATACATTGTTCCTACACAAATAGCACCTCTTTTCAACCGTCGCAATGTATACAATCACCTACAACCTTATTTTCCTAAAAATGAGCTTTGCCTTTGCGCTGGATGCATGATATTAAACTCTGTGCAGGCGGCAGAGAGACCGGTCCTTAGGGACCGTCTACAAAGAGCAAAACGCGAAAACCAAAACTAAAAAAGCTGTCAATAACTTCTCTCTAAATCTTTATACTGCCATCAAACAGTATAAAGATTTACTTAGATAATACTCAGATCACACGTCACTGCTGTCCCGCTGGTTATGCTACAACACTTACTGCAATACAGTGCTTGTTGTCTTCCACTTTTCCTTCCTGTCTGTGGGCGGGGCCGGGCAGTTCAATTTCTCAGTTGCAATCCTGGGTCTGCGCGCGCAACTATTATGTTTCGCGTTGACGTCAAGCCGAAACGGCTAAAGACTCGTTCTAATAACGATTCATTTAAACAACAATGAGTCGACTCATTTATAGATAAATCAATCGTTTTAAACACTTTGCACTTTCAGATTTAAGCCTTAGCTGGACATTTCACTTTACTTAAAGCTGTGTAACACACTGCATGGAAGGTCATTTTCAAAAATCCATAATATGGGCTCTTTAAAATAAACAGAACATTGTGTATTGGTGTGGCCACTCATGCACTGTAATTATCATTATACAGACCGTATATTCTCTTTATAGTTACTGTTTGTGGTGAGAACAGGTCATTTGTCTTCTAAATGGCAGTTCGGCACAAGCTACGTGAAGATATACATCATGGGTTTTTAATACTTTAATCAAAAATAAGAGTGTTGTGAGAAAACAATCAGCTGTTTATGGTTCTTGGATGTCCATTTTTCCGGTCATGCAGTTTGAGGGAATGCATTACTAAAATATCACTGATTACTGACAGTGTACAGTAGATTAACGAGAAAAAAAGGGAAATCCAATATAGTAAAAATCACTTTGCACCTACTTTCTGCAATTGTTTTAGGACTTTCAATTCATTTGGCTGTGGGAGAAATGGCTGAGAGCAACGAACAGCAGTAAATGGTCAAACTACTGGATATACAAACATTGTGTTTATAACTGAACATAAAAATTAAAATATTACAAAAAGAAAATTCGTATTTGCAACATCAAGCATTATATTGAGCTGTTTTTTATTGCGAAAAAACTATGAAAGTGAATGAGACCAGAGGTCTCAAGCAAGTTCAATCCTAATGACTGTGCCTGCTCATACAGTATGTGAAAGTGGATGGTTTTTAGTGAAACAAAAACAAAATGACCAGTGTGGTATTATTTTCAGACAACTGATTTATATATTTTTTTAGTGCGTTAAAAAACAAAACAAAAAAAAAACAGGTGCATTCAAGTCATATTGGATAAATCATATTTACAGTATGAGTTGAACACGTATGAACGCAATCACAAAGTCATTATTATGTTTGGGAAATTTTTGATATTCTTTAAACATTGAGATCCTGAATTGTGGGCATAAATGAAAAGCTTAATTTTTTTTTTTTTTTTGCACATTTTTTATTATGACAGGATAATATGACAATTAGTAAGATTTAATACCACACAGCTTAAAGAGACTTCGCCATTTATTAAATAAATATTTTTAATATTTGAAGACACGAAGTGATAAAGGGTTTCATGTGTGATTTTAAGGTCTTAAGGTGAATAACAGTACAGATTTTACGCTTTAAAATGCGCTATACATTTTCTATTGGAGACAGGTCGGTACTGCAGACAGGCCAGTAAAGTACCTGTATCCTCTTCCTTCACAGCAAGGACTTTGTAATGTGTGCAGAATGTGGTTTTGCTAAAAGAATAAAAGGCAGCATATTGTGCTCCAAAATCTCTATGTGCATTTCAGCATTAATAGTGCCATCAGAGAAGTGTAAGTTACCTTTGCCAACCCAATACCATGACAGACCCTGTCTTTTGGACTTGTTGCTGGTAAAAGTCTGAATGATACTTCTTAGGTCCAGAGCACACTGTGTCCATTTCTCCTAGAAATGCCTGAAATACTGATTCATCTGACCACAGTAAATGTTTCAACTGTGATGGTCCATCCCAGATGCCTCCAAGCCCAGAGAAGTCGACGAGACACTGTTAACATAGGTCCTTTTGGCACAGTACAGTATAACTATACAATTGATAGTTACGTATCTGTGAACTTTGTTATCCTGTAAAAATGTATTTGCCCTCATAATCTTTTATCAAAAACCATAACCTTGCATCCCTCTCAAAATGACTTTTTGTTAACGTGGAATGCCTTTCAGCAGGGGCTATGAGGGCATCTGTTTCTACCTGCATGCTTTCGTCCATTAATCAGTCTTCCTTCATTTTCTTTGCAATGCTGATCTTCCAATGATCCAATCAGTTTCCAAAGCACCAGCCTAAATGTTCCCATTTCAGGACCGTTTTAGTTGGATTTACATCACGATGTAGGAAAAAAGAACAATCTGTTTTATGGCAGCTTAATAATACAAAACACACTTCATGCAAACTCTTTGCTCTTTCTTTTTATTTTCTTGTAGTTGTTCAAACAAAGGTTCACTGCCATCTTGTGCTGATGAAAGCTACTTGAATGCACCTTATCTTAACTGCGACTTGACAACAAAAAACATAAATACAAAAATCCCTGGAGGGCTTGAACACAGCCAATGTAGTAAGCAAGTGTAGTAATTCGTAACAAAAAAAGATCTTTAATGGTTATTGGCATAATATTTAAAGATTTGGACTTGTGATCGAAATGTTGCAGGTCCAAGTCCCAGCAGCGACAGGGATTGTTGGTGGTAAGAGAGCATAACCAGCACTTTCATCACCCTGAGGGCACTTTCACCACCCTCAGTGCTTTCACCACCCTTATACCACGGCTGAGGTGAGTCTCTTGAGCAAGTTACAGATTCCCCAACTGCTTACTGGGGGCTAGAGCAATGGCTGTCCTCTGCTCCTAGTGAGTGCTTTGTATACTGTGTGTGTGTGTGTGTGTGTGTGTGTGTGTGTGTGTGTGTGTGTGTGTGTGTGTGTG
>CAIGQQ010026964.1:4529206-4584550 GCA_903798035.1 Danio albolineatus | reverse complement strand
TTATTATTATTATTATTATTATTATTATTATTATTATTATTATTATTATTATTATTATTATTATTAATTGTCACCTTCTTTTCAGATCATTAGTCAAGAAATTGCCTGTAAGAGCTGCAGGTGTTACAATTGTCACAGGCACGAAGATGCAGCTTTAATTTCACCAAGCGGAGGAGTCACTATAACGAGAGTTCAAGTTCGTCTTGATTTGAAGCTAATAATGTCAAGTGAGTGTGTTGTTTACTTTGTAATTAGTCCAATTTAAGCCTTCTGTTTAACACTTTCTTTGACACTTTCTGGCTGAAATGAACATAATAAGTTATCATTTTGCTACCCACAAGTAGAATAGTCTCTCTTAAATGTACAAAGGGAAGAAATGACTATAGATGGATCATTAGATAGATGGAGATTCCGTTTTCATGTAAGGATGATGAAAATATACAAGCTTGTTTCAAGACAATTTTCACTGCAGCTCCTAAATTCTTACAAATTGTTTCCTTGGTTATTTGTGACCGGCGTTGTTGTTCATTTCCTGTTGTTGGTGCCAAAGTACTAAATTATTGTAGGTTATAAAATCCTTGGGATATAATCATTAGACCATTCTTTCTGATTAGACCCATGACTCAAAGTGCAATTTTCATAGTTTAATGTAGGCTTAGAGTCTTGTACTGTGTTGACAACGAGATGAGAAAACAATGTGGAATATTAGCTGCCAACTGTGCTAAACCTGCCATACAGTATACATCAGATTTAAAGTTGTCATAAATTTTCTGAACTGAAGCAGCTTTTCATTTCCTCAGCAGTTAGATGTGATGGACAATTATGGGATTCAGAACTATGGTGCTCCAGGGGACAATGACAGTGTTCTGTAACTTTCAGGTACAGTTAGGTCTGTAGTAAGAGTTTTATTGTTTCAGTAAGGGGCTGTTTACACCTAATAACATTTTTGTCTGATTGGATGGCTACGTGATTTGTGAAAATGGTGTGTCTACTAAACAGGTATGATTGTAATCTTTAAATTCTGTGGTATATACAAATTTAAACAGGTTATTTTATGTAAAGCTGTGTATCTCAATCACGTTCCTGGAGGACCACCAGCTATGCGCATTTTCTATGTCTGCTTAACCAAACACCTGATTCAGATCAAAAGCTCATTAGCAAAGACTGA
Source organism: Danio albolineatus (assembly GCA_903798035.1). Lineage (NCBI taxonomy): Eukaryota > Metazoa > Chordata > Actinopteri > Cypriniformes > Danionidae > Danio > Danio albolineatus. Next base: position 4,583,382 of record CAIGQQ010026964.1, on the reverse strand, counting down.
ACGACCTGGAATGGGTGTGACAGACAAAGGTACGGTGGCCGAGAGAGCTTAACGCGCTGCAATTTAAGAAAGCACATGCAATAACAAAAAACACCAGCAAATTAAGAAACGATCTTCATCAATTTGACAGCACACCTGTTACAAATTCTCACAACACAAACAATGGAAGAAACGCGCAGCATATTGGTCAAAACACAAACAACAAAAGAAATGCGGAGCAAATTGGTCAAAACACAACGGAAGAAAATGCGCAGCAAGCTATTGAAAACACAACAGAAGAAAACGCACAGCAAGATGGAAATGTTTCAAGAGGACCCAAAAACATGACGGACACCGGACACAAGATACAGATGTAGTTAATTTATTTAATAACGCAACATTTCAGTTGATCATTAATTAGACTGATAATTTACAAAAGACAACGGAATCGTGTAATCAGGATATTACACCTTTCAAAGACCACCAATCACTTCACTGAACAAGTCATGTTTTTGGGTCCTCTTGAAACATTTCCGTTGTGTTTTCACCAGCTTAGCTGCGCGTTTTCTTTTGTTGTTTTTGAATAACTTGCTGCGCATTTCTTTTGTTGTTTGTGTTTTGACCAGCCTGATCTTACGAGAAAACGTAAGTATTTTACGTTTTGGCAGTTTAGTGGCTAATTCGTACGAATTCGTACGAGTTCAGTCGTACGAAAATGTACGATTTAAAAAAGGAGGCGTGGCACCTAACCCCACCCCTAAACACAACCGTCATTGGTTGATGAGCAATTCGTACTGAATAGTACGAATTACATCGTACAAATTCATACAAATTAGCCACTTTTTAAAAAGTTACGAATTGGCCGTGAGATAGCGTTGGTTTTGACTAATATGCTGCGCGTTTCTTCCGTTGTTTGTGTTGTGAGAATTTGTAACAGGTGTGCTGTCAAATGGATGAAAATCGTATTTTAATTTGCTGGTGTTTTCTGTTATTGCATGTGCTTTCTTAAATTGCAGCGCGTTAAGCTCTCTTGTGAAAATTTGTAACAGGTGTGCTGTCAAATTGATGAAAATCGTATCTAAATTTGCTGGTGTTTTCTGTTATTGCATGTGCTTTCCTAAATTGCAGCGCGTTAACCTTTCTCGGCCACCGTAGACAACAGAAGAAAAACGCAGGAAATTGGTCAAAACGTAACTGAAGAAACGCGCAGCAAATTGGTCAAAACACAACGGAAGAAACGCGCAGCAAATTGGTCAAAACACAACGGAAGAAACGCGCAGCAAATTGGTCAAAACACTTGCAAACAGCCACATAACACAACGGAAATGTTTCAAGAGGACCCAAAAACATGACAGACCCAGCTGAGATACGGATGTGCTGTGACTGTTGTTCAGTGAAGTGATTGGTGGTCTTTGAAAGGTGAGTTGTTTTTCATTCATTGTAATATCCTGATTACACGATTCCGTTGTCTTTTGTAAATTATCAGTTTAATTAATGATTAACTGAAACGTTGCATTATTAAATAAATTAGCTACATTTGTATCTTAGCGGGTCCGTCATGTTTTTGGGTCCTCTTGAAACATTTCCGTTGTGTTATGTGGCTGTTTGCAAGTGTTTTGACCAATTTGCTGCGAATTTCCTCTGTTGTCTGTGTTGTGAGAATTTGCAACAGGTGTGCTGTCAAATTGATGAAGATCGTTTCTTAATTTGCTGGTGTTTTTGTTATTGCATGTGCTTTCTTAAATTGCAGCGCGTTAAGCTCTCTCGGCCACCGTACAAAGGAGACATCCAAAACATGCAGTGCTGGTGGTCCCTCAGGAACGTGTTTGAGAAAGACTGATCTAAAGTGTCAGGTACACCATTTTATTTTATTATTGTTGTCTATAGTCTCATAAGCTATATTATAAATTATTCGGTCACACTTTACAATAAGGTTCATTAGTTAATGTTTATTAATGCACTTACTAACATGAACAAACAATGAACAATACATTTACTACAGTATTTGTTCATGTTAGTTATTGAAAATACAGCTGTTCGTTGTTTGCTCACGTTAACTCACGGTGCATTAACTAATGTTAACTAGCATGGACTTGGATGTTAATAATGCATTAGTAAATGTTCAATTATGATTAATAAATGCTGTACAAGTGTTGTTCATAATTAGTTCATGTTAGTAAATGCATTAACTGATGAACCTTATTGTAAAGTGTTACCAATTATTCTATATCAGTGCTACAGGAGGCTTTGTACTTCACTAGTGCACAAGGCTCCACGATTACTGTCAACATAGGCTAAATATATCTGTTTTGGTCATGATTCTTGCATGAATTGCGTGTTCATGCATTAGCACTCACTGTAAAAAATAAATCCGTAAAATGTATGGTAAAAAGCCGCCAGCTGTGGTTGCCAGTATTTTACCGTTAAAAATACGGTACAAACCATAAAAGTAATTTCTAATTTTGACAGTTAACTACCGTAATTTATTAGTTTATAGACCATTTCAATGTGGTCATGTCATTGGCCCATGAACATTTCCTGCTTGTTATCAAACTATTTCATAACTGTAACAAGAGGCAATTCAATCATAACTTAATGTTAAAACAGCTCTCATAATATTATTTATCAATATGTGGCTTGTTTTGGATTCTCGGAAGCTGTAGAAATTACAAACATAGAACAGGAAAGAAGTTGGGACTGTTCTTTTTGATTACATCCCTCAAAATGGTCTATAGAGGTAATATATGTCTGTATTTTGCAGATGTCGCCAACATCTGCACTTCTTTTGTTACACAGATATACACATTAACACAGCCATATGCTAGTGGTGATGAGTAAGCTTCATAATGAACCAATGCTCATCACAAACACAGGCTGAAAAGTGTATCAACGCATAGAAGGTGCTCAGTGTCATTCACACAGCTACTAAACACCAGTAACTTGCGTAAAAGTCATGAAATAAACATTGTTCATCAACATTAGATGTAACATAAATCTCTAATGTACATCACTGATGGGGAAACAACTAAAAAGATCCATAGTAATGTGATCAAAAAGCATAAAAAGTGATGTGCCGTGCAGGGAATTCGGGGAAAGTCAATTTACGGTTATTCGCAATATATATTAAGGAAACTGTTAACCAGGTCACAGATTTTTACAGTAGCATTTTTACAGTTTTTTACAGTTGAAATCACTGTCATTTTTTTTTACAGTGCTGTTATATCTGACTGTCATACTGTAGCATACAAAATATCTCACGTAATATACCTCTCACATAGTTTTGTTTTACATTTTGGGAGAAATAAACCGTACACATGTGATTTTCAATAATGCATTTAGACCTGTACAGTATCACCTGTACTGCATGTTAGACCATCTCCTGAAGTGGTTTGAGCGATTGGATATATATATGCGACTTGAATGTGTTTCAGAGGGGATTTACTCCTGCCCAGTTAATGAGAGGACAGCTATTTTATCAGAAAAAAAAAAAACGCATGAATTGACCACTAAACATTTGACTGTCTGAGTCAATTATGAGTTAATCATTAATGATGATGTGAGTGTGTGTGTGTGTGTGTGTTTTTAAATGTTGCTACTAGTTGTTTAGAAATGATATTTGGGCATATTTTATTTTTGGGGTGAGTTATTAATGTAAAGATTTGAAACACTTCTATGAACCAGTCAGGTAAACAATTGTTTAAATTAACTAGACAGCAAATATAATATAATTTATATAATCGATAGTTTTTCATATTAAAACAACAACTGTGATATATTTTTAGTCAAGCTAAAACCCTTCAGTTGTATTACTGCATACTCGCGTCATTAATCAAATCCCTTCACTCTGCTTCCTTTCCTGCAGCATTTAAACAGGCTGGAATAAACCCACTGCTTAAAAAAAAAACTCACACAAAATCCAACGCTTTCAGAAAATTACAGGCTGGTAGTTCTTATGCCATTTAATGTGAAACAATTTGAATTCAAATGCAGACATTCAGCTGAGACTGCCCAGCTCTCGGATGTCTCTGCTGTCAGACTCACAATTTTTAATTTTCACAAAATGGCGAAAGACTGATTTTTGACATCAACAATCAAGACCCTCTAACTCTAGCACTTTCTTTTATAATTCCTAGCAGTTCACATTGTCATTTTATGTACTTGCCTGTTCTTTATTCCCTTAACTTCAACTCTAAGAAATACATTATTTGGTGAAAATGTGTTTCTGACACCACTATAAGTGAATTAAGAGTTTTTGGTTTTAACTATAAGCAAAAGAGAAAAGGTGAACCAAGCGGTTTCATTTGAAGACTATAGTGTACACATGTCACTCTTATAGTTTTAAATGGGGAAAAATTGTAACGGTCAATATGGCAAATTAATCCCCACCTTCTAGTAAAGGAGCAAATCATGTATTGTTATAGACTGACTATTCTCTAAGGTAGGGAGAAGACCATATGTGAGTTTTTGCAGAGTTTGTGTGGTTTGAACGTTTAGAAATAAAACTAAAGAGACCGTTGTTGTTTAATTTTATTTTAATGATTCCTAATATGAAATTTAATCGTAAGCTTGGCAAGCAATTTTGGAGAATTTGATGTTTCGCCATTTAAACAGAATGCCTGAGCATACTGCTCGAGAGACGTTTTAAAGATGGCCATTCAAGAGTTCACACTTAGCTGATGATTGGTAATAAAGCTAGTTTGGCATGCTGTCCCGGGAGAGAGCCCTGAGCTCATAAGATCCTCGAGCCCGGGGCTCCCTCCCGTTTGCAGGGCGAGAGGGGAGTTTGAGCTCAGGTAGATCTCGAGAACCCCCGCCCTCCTGCTGCTTATAAATTGCTATGAGGGTATGTTGCTCGTAGAATTTGGTATAGTGCTGGTTTGTTTAAGTCAATTCACTTATGTCTCATGTTTTTGGACTGTGGGAGGAAACCGGAGGACCCGGGGAAAACTCACGCAAGCACGTGGAGAACATGAACTCCGCACAGAAATGACGACTGGCTGGGTAGAGGCCCGCGCCAGAGGCATTCTTGCTGTGAGGCGACAGTGCTAGCCACTGGGCCACCGTGCTGCCCTATAGAGGAAAAAGGGGAGGAGAGGGGGTGGAAGGAGGGATTCTTCAAGACGAAGATGACTAAGGTAGGATGCTTTGGTTATTTATACTAAGCTGGGAATCGACTGATTGGTGGATTGTGCATTAGCTTGACTCTGGGCCAGCCGTGTCAATCATAAGCACGCGCTCCTCTCGAAATTAGTTTATAACTAAACTTCACTTCAAGAGTTCACACTTAGCTGATGATTGGTAATAAAGCTAGTTTGGCATGCTGTCCCGGGAGAGAGCCCTGAGCTCATAAGATCCTCGAGCCCGGGGCTCCCTCCCGTTTGCAGGGCGAGAGGGGAGTTTGAGCTCAGGTAGATCTCGAGAACCCCCCAAAATGCCTTTTGCTCGGGACAGCAGCCGCGTATTGAAGAACCCCCCCCAAGGGGCGCAGAGATCGATGCTATATCCGGCTGCTGGATATAATATTGAGAGGGGATAGGAGAAAGAGAGAGGCTCCTGCGGGAGCGGGGGTAGACGTAGACTCCTGCGGGAGTCTGTGCGGGGGGAAAACAGGGGGGGGCATGGGATGACTCCTGCGGGAGTCGAAGCTGGGGAGTGATGGCCTAAGCGGAAGGAAGATAAGCAGTTGAACTAGAGGAAGTAGCGAAGGCGCTCGCTGAAATGGAAAAAGAAAGGGGAGGGGGGGCGGAGAGACTCGAACGCTTGAAGGAAGCGGAGCACTCGACGCCGCAGGGCAGAGAGAATAGTGAGGCGGAGAGACTCTAACGCTCAAGGGGAGCGGAGCACTCGACGCTGGGACAGAAAGGGGGGGCGGAGAGACTCGAACGCTCGGAGGGAGCGGAGCACTCGACACCAGAAGGAAGGGAAGGGCGGAGAGACTCGAACGCTCGGAGGGAGCGGAGCACTCGACACCAGAAGGAAGAAATGACCTGACTAATGGGAGGGGGGGGCGGTGATTGACTCCTGCGGGAGTCGAAGCTCGGGGTAACACTCCTGCGGGAGTCAGAGCTGCGGGGCCAATTCCTGCCGGAGTCGGGAAAGGGACTGGGCGGTGGGGACTCCTGCGGGAAGGGGGCCGGGGCCGGGGACTCATGCTCAGGAGTAACTCCTGCGGGAGTCAGAGCTGGTGAGTGAGGGCTTAAGCGGAAAGAAGAAAGGTAAGCAGGGTATGTGCTAGAAAGAAGAGGAGGTAGCGGGGATTTTGATGCTGAAAAGGAAAAAGGGGGGGAGGGAGATGCGGAGAGACTCGATGCTTGGAGAGAGCAGAGCACTCGACGCTGCGGGGTAGAGAGAAGTGGGGCGGAGAGACTCTAACGCTAGAGGGAAGCGGAGCACTCGACGCTGGGACAGAAAGGGGGGGCGGAGAGACTCGAACGCTCGGAGGGAGCGGAGCACTTGACACCGGAGGGAAGAAAAGGGGGCGGAGAGACTCAACGCTGGAAGGGAGCGGAGCACTCGACGCTAGAAGAAAGAAAGGAAATGACTAATGGGCCTGGGGAGGGGCGGTGAATGACTCCTGCGGGAGTCGAAGCTCGGGGTAACACTCCTGCGGGAGTCAGAGCTGCAGGGCCAGTTCCTACAGGAGTCGGGAAAGGTAGTGGGCGGTGGGGACTCCTGCGGGAAGGGACTGTGGAAGGGGACTCCTGCTGGAGTTGTGCTCAGGTATAGCTCCTGCGGGAGTCTGAGCAGATAGGTGCGGGAGGAAAATAGAGAAGCAGGAATTGTGCTAGAAAGAATAATAGGTAGCAGGGAAATTGGAAAGGAAACAGACCCTGAAAATGAAACAAAAAGAGGATGAGGCGGAGAGACTGGAACGCTCGGAGGGAGCGGAGCACTCAACGCTGAGAGGCAGAAAGAAAAGTGGGGCGGAGAGACTCGAACGCTAAGAGTGAGCGGAGCACTCGACGCTGGGACAGGGAAGGGGGGGCAGAGAGACTCGAACGCTCGGAGGGAGCGGAGCACTCGATGCCAGAAGGAAGCGGTTAGACTCGAGTTAGAGAAGCAGAGTAGGGCATGCAAGGAAGACAGCTGGAAGGAAAAAGGGCAAAGGGGAGAGTATGCAGAGTTTGTTCGCTTTGGAGCGAGGGCAGGCAGAGAAGTGCTTTGCTGAGGGGAGAAGCAGAGTAGAGTCTGCACTGAAGGTACGGGGGGGAGCGTGGGTATTGCTCCCTTTGGCTACCAATGGGTGAGTGGCAGCTGGTGAGGGTTTGCTGGACAGTTTTGAGGTAGTAATGGCTGAGGCTGATGGCTGATGCTGATTCTGATGACTAAAGGCCGTGGGTCTTGATTGTTCGGAGAGCTCTATGGCTTCAGATATAGCTGCTCCGATTCTAGGTGAAGAGAAGGTGAAGGATGACCTTTAGGTGCTTTTGGAATCGATATTCTGTTGTGAGATGGTTAGCATCATCTGCGCAACGGCTTGAAGGGATTTTAAGTTATAGTCATCTCAGAGCACCGGAGGGTAGGTGTTAGTAGAACTGACTTGGATATTCTTGAAGCATGGGGATTCGAAATGAAAGGGGTGCTGGAGGGTGGGGAAAAAGTAGTTAGGTGGTTCGCAGCCATTTCCGACTTGAATAGGGAGAGGCAGGGGTAGGGTGGGAATCCATTTCTGTGACCAGCTGCCAGGGTTTCTGAATATACATAAAGAGTTGGCAAGGTGTCTTGATTTCAATCCTTAAATCGCTCTCCCTTTGTATTACGTCACATGCAATCCTCATAAGATGTATAGATCAGCCACAGATGTTGAGAATAGCTTAACAAGGTCCTGGAGTTGGTTGATTGTTGAAGGGGAGAGGATGATCCGAGGATATTGAAGGCAGAGTCTGCAGGCAATGCGGCTGGGGGCATGGCTTCTCCAGGTTGTTGCAAATTTATAAGGTTTTGGTTGGTCTGAGCCTGGCAGGAAGAAGTAGGTTGGGGTATGGAGCATGACGTGAACTGCTAGTTTAGAAGGTTCTCTTGATGGAGGGTGGGTGGTGGGAGTCCGTGTTGGAGTAGAGATCGTGGATGTTGGATGGAGGGGCTGTAGGCCCACTGGTATGTACGGGTACGGGGGAGACAGAATTTCCATAATTCTAAATCCTTGAGTTTAATAGTCGAACTTAACGGAACTGAAAGCGGTGCGAAGAGAGCCTATGGAGTAGCCCAGGTCGTGTAGAGAGTTTCCTATTATAACCACGAAGTCGAGCATCAACCAATTGCTGTAATGGTGGCTGTACGTTCGGTCAGTGGTTTCGGCCGATGGAAAATCCCAGTGAAGGTAAATGTGACTTATCCATTTCGTAAATTCCTAATTATGGCACGGGTTATATAAAGCGGGTGGTTATACTAATAACTATAACCTAAAGTTCTTGGTAGGCTTTGATGTTGGCTTGGGAGAGCCAGCGTGACGGCACTGGGACATAAAGGCAATTGGCATGAAGTGCATCGTTCATGTTTCATGTTCATCGTTCATGTTTCTAGCATGTTATAGCATTAAGCTGATAATTATGTAGCTAACCACTGTTGCCCGGTATAGCATACGAGAAATTCCAATATTCTGCTGTTTGGTGCTGGAGTAGACCAGTTGATAAATGGTTACTCGGTTAGTCTGTTATTGCTATGGATCTGATTGACGGCTTAGTGTGATTATACACCGCAGCTTCTTGTGTGAATAATATAAATCCGGCCAGATGTCTCTATGGCGGTAAAACTGGACTTGGGCTTAGCAAAACTTAGCTTGCCGTATTATCATAGAAAACATAATGCTTACAATATTTATTTGACAACCGAAAGTGTGCCCAGTATTCAAAGATATAGTAACGAATCGCAACAAGGACAGCTTTCTGTCGATTAACTTTAAATATCATGACAGAATTATTTATTTATTTATTTTTTATTTTTATTTTTTATTTTTTATTTTTTTATTATTATTATTATTATTATTATTATTAATTTATTTATTTATTTATTTATTTACTTATTTATTATTATTAATATTTATTTAATTGTTATTATTTATTAATTTATTTATTTTACTTTATTTTGTAATGCAATAGTAGTGCTTGTGTAGCAGTAGTCTACACAAGTAATGTAATGAATAGATTACATAAACATAATGTCAGCAGATAATATATATATATATATATATATATATGTATATATATTTTTTATAATGTTATTTTAGTTAAATGCATAATGCAAATGGGCTTGCCATACGGAATGGAGTAATGTATACATAGCCTGCCATATTAAGCTGATCGCTGGAAAGATCCTGCATTCTTACACTCAGACGTAATAGTTTGTACAGGTTAGATAGTTTGATGCGTATTGTAACGTAAAATGGTACGTCCGGCAGTGAACTGATGTATAATCGGATCTAATGTGGTGGTTTTTAAAAGAGTTCACTAGAAGCGCTGTAAAGTTTCTAAAATTAAATCTGGTGGGACAAGTAAAGCTTTGGCGTAAAGAGTAATTGTTTAAATCTGTATAACGGCTTACATTTTGTCCGTATGTGACTGCTTTCACTATGGCAAGTGCTGTCAGTTATGGGATTAATCTATATGGAGCGTAGAGATCACCGTTCGATTGTTTATCTGCATTATCAGCGCTAGAAAGTGACTAAATAACGCGAGAACGGTGCGCATGATTAATATGTGAATACACTGGATGTTTAACTGGTAACACCGGTGGTGCGCGAAAATAACAGGCTGAATAGTCGTAAGTTATACGAGCCACGGGCAAAGCATTATCGATCGCTGTATCTGAATGCACGGTGAAAATCGATCAGTCTGGGCCAGCGACTGCTGAATCCAGGGCGTAGCCTGGAGGTTTGTGCGCTCCGAAGGCGGTTCGTCTCCGGCGTTGGGAGCGGCCGCGGCGTTACGTGAAGGCCGGCGGCCTATGTTAAAGCCGCGGATTTGCTGATGTGCTCTGCTGAGTGGTATGCGCTGGATGTCGGGTAGGGGAAGCGGGAGGAGCCGCGTAGTGAACATTACAGCGATTGGAGATTCTTCAAGACGAAGATGACTAAGGTAGGATGCTTTGGTTATTTATACTAAGCTGGGAATCGACTGATTGGTGGATTGTGCATTAGCTTGACTCTGGGCCAGCCGTGTCAATCATAAGCACGCGCTCCTCTCGAAATTAGTTTATAACTAAACTTCACTTGTGTGAAATGACTTAATGCCTCAAAGGGACTTTTGCTGAGTCTCATTTCAGAGGCTGCATCTTCCAAAAGATGCATTCGAAGGGCATTGCGTCATCGCACCGCGACCAAGACTGTCCCATTTCAAAATCATTTTGAAGGCTCCTTTAAATACAGCCTAAAAATGCGTCCTTTGTTTCCCAGATAATTAAGTGTACAACCAAATCATTTGCGGCCTCGAACATCTTCATTGCACAGTGATAACAGAAGGATGTTTTTAAAGAAAACTCCAGATTAAATGGATGAATTAGGTTTTATTGGACACCTAAACACGTTTAAAAAACAAAAAGAGTATGACATATCTTACAAAAAATTATTTTATAGACAGTTTACATTTTATGGTGGTTACATTTAGCTGGTGTGTAGTGAGCGCACTGGCGCCGTTGTCCTGTGGCTGCCGTCGCATCATCCAAGTGGATGCTGCACACTGGTGGTGGTGTGGAGAGACCCCCCTCATGATTGTAAAGCGCTTTGGGTGTATGGCCATACACAATAAATGCGCTATATAAATACACATTACATTACATTACATTACATGTGTACATGTATGGACGAAAGGAAATATATTTCCAATTTTTGTAAGCCTTGTTTTGCCTTCAGATCGCTTAAAATAAGTTTTAAAATCACTTTAAAAGTCATTACAAATTTATACCACTTATTAACGGCAGCTGTTACGGTGGCTGTCCTAAGGCTAGATCATCTCATTTCAAAATCCTCAGTTCGGTCTGTGAGGACTTCGAAGGACTCACTTTTGAAGTCTGTATCCTTCAGAGGATGCAGCCTCTGAAATGAAACACAGCATTTGTTGCATTGCCAGTTATAGGGTTATTTATATTAAAACAAATTTGTAACACCACCTGCATACTGTTGCTATTCTAATTAGATTTTCAAGTCACTTTGAATAAAAGTGCCTGCTAAATGAATAAATGTAAATATGCTGGCTTACTTTTATTTCGTGGAAAATCCACCTGCTCGTTATTCTAAACCAATAATGAACCCATAATCATTTTGGAAGATGAACACATTTCTAAAATGTCTCCAATCTATATGCTGTTAAATTGCCGTTTTATCTTTAATTTTTTACATATTTGGTGCAAAATCGATTTTATTTCATTGCTTTCAAGTGTTATAATTGTGCTGCAGAGTCTTTAGAGGTTAATGGTTGTTTTTGAGAAACATTTTTCACCTTGATCTGTAAGGTGAACACGAGGTTTCCAGAAATAGTTCATTATGTTTTATGAGATTACTGCTTCAGAGATGTTTTGCATTAAACATGACCTTCGTTGGTATCTCCTTTAAAATGACTGCCTTTCTAGAGGTTTACCCCTCATTTCTTATTCCATGCACGCTATATGCAGTGCTATGGATATGCTGTCCCTAAAGAAATGTAGCATTTCCTATTTGTTTTAGGAATTCAGACATTATTATGTGTGGCTAAAGTATCCAACAAATGTTTGGTGTGGTCACTACACTACCTGACAAAAGTCTTGTCGTCGATCCCAGTTTTAAGAGCAACAAATAATAACTTGACTTAGTTGATCATTTGGAAAAGTGTCAGAAGGTAGATTGTTTTTGATAAATCGTCTGTTGAACTGCATCCCAGTCATCACAAATACCACAAAAGCCTACCCTAATGGACCCAAGATTCTCACAGAAATCAGTCCAGTTTGATGAAGGAAAAATCATGGTTTGGGATTAAATTCAGTATGGGGGCATGCAAGAGATCTGCAGAGTGGATGGCAAAAGCAACAGTCAGAGGTATTAATACATTTGTGCTGCCAATACATTACAAACCACAGGAGAGAGCAAATTCTTCAGCAGGATAGCGCTCCTTCTCATACTTCAGCCTCCACATTAAAGTTCCTGAATGCAAAGAAGGTCAAGATGCTCCAGGACTGGCCAGCCCAGTCACCAGACATATGAACACTATTGAGCAAGATGAAGGTGGAGGCATTGAAGATGAATCCAAAGAGTCTTGATGAATCTGTGAGTTCTGCAAAAACGCTTTCTTTGCCATTTCAGATTACTTTAAGTTATTTTAATCATTGTAGTGATGTATGGATTCAGTCGTCCAAACTCATGGGAGTCATTCACACTATTAATTTTTTTCCCACTGCGCCATGACTTTTTCTGTTAAGTGACAAGACTTTTGAGTAAGCAAAGTCAGACCTTACTGTCCTAATTAAATTATTTATAAAATCAAGGCATGATCATATTTTATTTTGGTATAATAAGCGTAATCTACAGGCCTTTGCCTTTTAAATAAACCACTTCTGATAACAAATGATCAACTAGAAGTCAAGTTATTATTTGTTGTTCCTAAAACTTGAATATGCGACAAGACTTTTGTCAGGTAGTGTATATACTGATTAAAAAGAAGCCCTTTAATATTCACTATCATCTTTTCTCATTGATCACAAAGGGCTTGTTTGGTTAATAGAAGCAATTTCTATCCTTTTATGAATAATGAACCAATATCAAAAGCTAAATGACCATGTAGCATGAAATGTAATCGCATCAAAATGTGCCAATCATGAAAGGAAATAGTAAGGCAGAATAGCCTATTCAAAGCACACCTTCTTTTTGTCCTCTTAATTACATTTTCATGAAAACGTAATCATCAGTCATTTCAGACAATACTTATTCACAGGGAAAATACATGGAATCTGAATAATTGACATCAATTTCGGCGCCAGCTACACAAACCTTGGACGGCCTGGAAAGGTCAGAGCGGGACACGGATTATGGCGGTGTTAATTAGTGACGTGCCCCAGTGACTGCATGCTCTGTGATCAGGGTGTCAATGAGCTTTCATTAGCACAGCAACAGGAAATACACACACTTGCCACAGAGCATTATAACTAAATGCCATGGAATTTTGTGTTAGTCCAATGAGCTCTGCACTTTTCCTGCTATATTTGGATGGATTTTATAATGCTTAATATTATATACCTTATATAAATCAATTAAATTTACATCATCAGAGTGTTAGCATGGAACATTAAACCATGTTGTTGGATCCTGTACACCATCTAGCACCAAAAAAGTATTTCGTTCTTGATGGACAGTCAAAAGTATGTGTTCTGACAGTGTTTTAGTTCATTTATTTTTTTCACAAAACTCATATTTACCTTATTTTTCAATGTGGACATGCAATTTCCTGTGAATCCCCGAGACTTCATGTGGAATAGCAGGTAAATAACTGTAAAAAATAACAGAGTGCAGGAAATGGTCAAACGATTTGGTCTACAAATCTGTGGGAAATGGACAGGTGAATGTAACCGTACAGCTATAATGCAACCTGGAAGTAGTATTTTAGGGCGTATTCACATTTTGGCAGGTTTGGTTTGAAATTCTTTGCTCAATTTATTTGAATGAGTGTGACCGTTGCCTTTCTGAACATCGGTGTGCATCAAACAAGCAGACTGAGAGAAAAGAAAAGACTCTTACAAACAATCTCTGCTGCTGTTCGACTGAAATATTGACAGACTAAATGTAAACAAACCTAAAATCTAAGAAGGACTGAATGCTCCAGTGTAACTTTTTTTCTTCATTCTCTATTCTTGCTCATAGTTACAGTGTTGCTCGTTGTAGTTCAATATTTGTACGGGATGGAATAATTGCTGGTTCTGTTTATTTTCCACTTATTATAATGTCATTAATAGGAAAGTTTTAAAAAGTTTTAGATCACAAAAACAGCACTGGTTTGATTCCTTTGGAAAACAAATCAATATAAATTGAATGCACACTTACAAAAATACCACACAAGTTTGAAATGTGCATGTGAAAACATGTTAAACCCAAATGCTAATGCTTATGAAAATTTCTATGAATGTCATGTGAAACTCATGAGATCACATGTGACATATTTCCATAGAAAACTATACAAAACTGACATATTTCCATACAAAAGATTACATATGACACATAAATTTGCATGTGAAACCCATGTGATCACCTGTAAAAAAAAAAATTATGTGTGTGTGTGTGTGTGTGTGTGTGTGTGTGTGTGTGTGTGTGTGTGTGTGTGTGTGTGTGTGTGTGTGTGTGTGTGTGTGTGTGTGTGTGTGTGTGTGTGTGTGTGTGTGTGTGTGTGTGTGACTGAAATTGAAGTGACTATTTTTGTAAGGGCAAGTATGTGTTGAATAGGTTAACATCAATTTTCTTTTGGTAAATTGTATTATAGATGTTCTTACATCAAATCTTTCAACAATTTCTGTTAAAGGGACACATGACTAGGGCCACACGGAATCTGCGCGCGGAATCTTAGCCTATCATTGATTCTGTTTATTTACTGGTGTAAATTTATATTTAATCAGTTTTCAAATTAATTTCAGTAATAATATTGACTAATATGAAAATATTCATGTCTTTTACTTAAGATTTTATATAAGAGACTTGCTTTGTTTACCAAATAAAGTGGATCTAATTGGATTTGCATTGTAAACATTAAATAAAAGTTAAAAAGGTATTATTGTTTATTTCATAAGTTAAGATTTTGGTTATGATACTCCCAAAATCAATCCGCATAAATCCGCAGATTTTTAACTAAATACTCCGCAGAAATAGCAAAAAATGTCCGCAGATTCCGTCTGGCCCTACACATGACTAATGAATAATTTCATATTATTAAATGTATTTCCTTCACAGCCTCATTTTCTACATAACTTCTGAGTTGCTACCAACTCCCAGGGCTTGATGTTAACTTTTTTGATCACCAGCTACTGTCTAGTAGTTATCCAGTGTTACTAGTCACAATTTTGTTGTTGGGAAAATATATTTTATATGAATTAATTTGACTTTGGCATGCTAAAATAGATTATTTAAATTTTGTGTTACAAACTAATTATTTTCTTGCTACAGTTTAAAAAAAAATTGTGTCAAAACAAACAAAATATGGCTGTATACATATGCAATGTTATTGTAAAGGGTCATAATTAGACCATAACAAAAATAACTGATAATGGATGGTTGCGTGCACATAGTTAACATTAGACCCATTAATAATCATTTAAAGAATGGTGAAAGTGAAAGCGGCAACCACTGCTGCTTTACAAAGAATCTCGAGCTCTCAAAAGTACCAGGACTCTGAGTGTACGGGCATCGAATTTTTTTCAGTCTATTTTGAAGAGAACCAGTTGTGTTTCGGGCATGCTTTGTGCAAGGAAACAAAAGCGTGCAAGCTTTTAAACACTCGCGCACTTCAACTGTGCGCGCGGCACTAAAGCCCTCATCAGTGAGTGAAGAAAGTCTGTGTCTGAGCAAGCGCTTGTTCCTCTCATTTGATATTCACCTGCTTTCTTTTGCTCGTGAGAACGGATATTTTTGTCAGTCGTGCTGCTGCTCACTTCGCAGATTATATGCCATTTTTCTTAAATTACAGCTAACTATACTATGTAATGACTTTCTGAAACAGTCATGTGATGTACTGTGTCAACGTACCGGAAGGTGGATGACAAAATGCGGTAGAGCGAAGAATTAAAAGTGGGCAGAGCTGAATAAGGTCACTAACATTTATTCTTCTTCTCTCTCAGTTAAATAGCCACTTTCATGTAATTCGGAAGACAACATGAACATAAAACTCTAGCAGCTCTATTTGATCTCTTATGTATCGAAGACTAAACATGGCCATATGACATCAGCTATTATATATCAAAGAATATGATCATTTTCAAACGGTTTTAATGACGAATTACACACTCTTACTTGAAAACCACAATATTATATATTTCACAATATAATTCTGACGTTTTTCAATATATTCAGAAATTGGAAAAAGAAAAAAAACTATAAATGCATGAAATACTGGGGCTGCGGTGTGTCATGTGACAATCTTTATGTGGCGCTATGGGAACCTTAAAGGGTCACAAAACACCAAAACACATTTTTTGAGCTGTTGACAGTCATATATGTGTCCCACGCTGCTATAAACACTATTAGGACACATATATTTCACTAAAAAGTGAAAATTGGTTGTTTTTGCGTTATTTCGAGCAAATTCGTTCTTCTGTTGTGAAACAAATTTTTGAAGCTGCATCCCGCCGATGAGATCTATGCGTGTATTCCAGTGTAGAGAGTGGACGTCTGTACCAGCGAGTGCATCTTGACGTCTCTGAGTTTGTAGCATTGATTCTTGAGATAGACTTGGTTCAAACCAATCAGCGCGCTCTATTGTGAATGCGGCGCAACTTCATTAATATTCATGATCGCCTCGAAGATTGTTTGTACCTGTTGCAATGTTCAGATGGCAAGGAAGCGCCACACTGTGTTGCTAAAACAAGTGGAAGAAGAATTGTTTGGAGACACAGGTCATCAGAGTTGTGTTTATGTGCTGCAACGAAGGTTTTGTTTTCATTTCCCTGCTATGAGAGCACAGCTGGACTCTCACGTGCGCGCAGCAGAAACTTTTTTTCACCCGAGAGCTTTCCGCATCTGGAAATGGGGAATCCGGATTTGCCGCTCATCTCCTTTTAAAAAAATACACAGCTCCAGTTCATGTTGATTGTCCTGTTTTTTGTATGTACGCGATCTGTGCTCTTTGTTTGTTTATTCAGATGGGAAAGTTAGTTTCGTCAGCAGTGCTGTTTCAGTGTTTACAGACAGACGTTAGTCAAAATGATTAGAACTGTTACTGAGTGTACAGCACGCTAACATCACTACAGTATAATAGACTGAAAGATTCGCTGTAAATGCGGCTCTCCGAGTGGAAACATAAACACCACCGCATTTTGTGACAAGATAGTTTATACACACACGCGCGCTCTTAAACACTCCATTAAAAACACACTCTTAGCAGTTTCTCGCATCTCATTCTTCACGGGGGCATGCAAGAAATGTTCCTGGATTAAAGAGAAAGTGCCGGTAAAGTCGACAAATTAATAATTTGGCAAATAATTCGATTACTGATGTCCATCTAAACACAGTCACTGTCTTCCTCCTCTGCGTCTGTGTGTTTGTTGTGTCTCTGTGAACATCAGCGCGTGCACAAATGGAAACTCCCATTTTTATGCAAAAACTTCCCTCTTTCCCCTTCCCCGACACTCCCACCTAAACCGAGCTGGACACACCCACTTTCCTGAGCTTTTCTAAAATAGAGGTGTGAAAACACCCCGCTGAGACTGGGGGGTATCGTGGCCCTTTAAATAGAGGCTTTCTAAATAACAGTCAACATAAAAAAAAAACTCAAGCTGGGGGGTCTGCTGGAGGATTTAGAACTTGTGTGTGAAATGGTTAATGACCACAGAGAGTCAGGACCTTGCTTTAACAACTCAGCTGAAAGATGAGAGTATAATGTCCCCATCACTATACTGGGGCATTAGGACCCACACAGACCACAGGTTGAGCGCCCCCCTGCTGGCCTCACTTACACCTCTTCCGGCAGCAACCTAGTTTTCTCATATTGTCTCCCATAGTTACTAACCAGGCACAGCCCTGTTTAGTTTCAGTTGGCGACCATGTGAGAGCTGCAGAAAAATCCCGTGTCTTTTTATCACAGACTCCAGAAGTACTCCTTTAGTTTATCCCTTAAAAAGAAATGACACAGAAAAAAGAAGAGAGAATTTCAGAATGCGACAGGCAAGCAAAATACAATCTTTGTAATTTAACTCATTTAAATGACACACTCAGTACACAAATTTGCATTTGCACAATATACGTAATTACGGAGAAACCTCAGCGAGCGAATCATAATTTCAGCCTTTCTTGCAGAGTGACGTGCTCTCACCTAGAGGTGAAACACTCATCGAAACGCATCACTGTGTAAGCACTCGTTTCATATCGAGCTTTTCTTTATCTTGTTAGATCAATAATTATGCCCTGAACAGACACACTCACACATTCATGGCTAAATCTCAAGGTCTCGGGGTCTCAGTTGCACAGTCAAAACCCATATACTTGGAAAGCTTCTAATGAGGGTTTTCAGTTATATTCTTCAATGTTCCATGCGATGGTTGACTGCAATCTGAAAACCAATTACTCTGCTGAGAGCTAGAATATGTATTTGTTAAAGGCGGCTTGCTGTAGTGAAAGTTGAAAATCACTATTTGATGGATTTAAATATGGTTCAATAAATCTTTGATTCAATAAATCAGAGATTTAGTTTGTTTCTCCGCTGTGGGATTGGAGAACTAGGCGTCAAAAGCTATGATAAAATTGCTTGGATAAATGTTGCTTTTCAGCTTTCTGTTTTCAGATGAGTTTTTCATTCCCTCTGTGTATGTGTGTGTGAGCATTTTGTGTGTCTAGATGCAGTTGTGTTCGTCTACCGGATGGTGAAGGCTGTACTTCCTGTGATGGATGTTTTTCTGTCACGCCAAGAGTCTTATTTTCTCATCAGTCCCTACAGAGGTGAAAGCGCAGGTCTTTATATTATGCTGAGAGTGCGGGGCAAGGCCGTCTGCTCAAACTATGCTGGTAAATCACTGCATTGTTGTTTTATTTCCTCGAGTTCTGCTAACAAAGCAACACTGGCTGATGTAAACCACTATTTTGGTGACTGATATTTGTGTTTAGTTATTCATTTGACTGAATAATGTTCACAGGCAAACTAAATTAGAACTTTCACTTCATTAGAAAAGCTACATCTACAATCTACATTGCAAGTATTTATTGATATCCAGAGCTGGCTATACTGTGGAAAATGATTATAGTGGCCTGAACGCATTTTTTCTTTCACTGTGCTGGTGTACATACAGTAGCTTTTTCTATATATAAATGTATATATGGACATGTTTGGCCATTGTGCTCATGTCTTTTGCTGCATCTCATGCATGACGCATCATTTTCGAAATGCGATGCTCAATATACAAAGTTACAAAAACAAGACTTTTTTTAAAAAAGTCTCTAGATATTTTCATCCACCGTCTTAAGTTTCATATTTTTAACAAAAAAACAAAAACAACTCAAGAAGCTAATGGTGAGTTGGTGATACAAAATATAGTACACACAGATGACACATTCGTCTGTTATCTTGGAATTGTCAATGTTTCATTGTCGCTCAAAGTGACAAAAGTTTTCCAAGACGCCAGAGGGAGCTTACTAGAATAAAAGTAGATATACCTTACAGTAAAAATGACCTCATTATAAGTTTCAACTCATATTCCCAACTTCCAAAGTCAAATTCAAAAGTCTAAAAGTCTTAGAGTATCGTATTAAAACATTTTTTTTACTTTAATTTATTTATTTTGCTAAATTATTATTATTTATTTGTTTTTATGTCTCATTTAATTTATATACAACTATTAATAGACACGGCAAGGCAAGTTTATATATTTAGCACATTTCATTCACAGTGGCAATTCAAAGTGCTTTACATAAATAGGAATAAATGAGACATAAAAACAAATAATACAATTATTTATAAACAGAATAAAAACAGATTAAAATATGTTAAAACAGGTTATAAAAGAATGAAAAGGAATAGAAAGACATTATAGCGCAATCTATCGGACGTAGCACAGTGCTCATTCAGTAAAGGCACAGCTAAACAGATGTGTTTTCAGTCTTGATTTGAATGTGCCTAATGTTGGAGCACATCTGATTATTTCTGGAAGCTGATTCCAGCAGTGGGGTGAGTACTAGCGGAAGGTGGATTCACCCCGCTTTGACTGAACTCTTGGAATTTCTAGTTTATATGATCCTAAAGATCTGAGTGATCTGTTAGGTTCGTATTCAGTGAGCATCTGTAATGTATTGAGGTCCATTCATTGATTTATAGACAAGTAGTAATACTTTAAAATCTATTCTGTATGTAACTGGGAGCCAGTGTAAAGATCTGAGGACAGGTGTGATGTGCTCTGATTTCCTGGTTCTGGTCAGAATCCTGGCAGCAGCGTTCTGAATGAGCTGCAACTGTCTGACTGTCTTTTTGGGAAGGCCAGTGAGGAGGCTGTTACAGTAATCCACCCTGCCGCTGATAAAAGCATGAACAAGTTTCTGTAAGTCTACACTGGAAACAAAGCATCTAGTTTATGCAAAAGTTTTAGAGATGATAGTATGCTGATTTAGTGACTGCTTTGAAATGACTTTTGAAACTGAGATCTGACTCCAGAGTCACACAAAGATTCTTGACCTATTCATTTTTTTTCTTTGTTTAACTAAAGGAAGTTTTGGCACATCCAATTGTTAATTTCATCAATGCATTAGCAGAGAGTGTCAATGGGGTTGTAGTCATTAGGCAGTACGGCTAAGTAGATCTGAGTGTCATCAGCATAGCTGTGGTAAGAGATTTGGTTCTTTCTTTTTATTTGGCTCAGAGGGAGCATATAAAGTTTGAACAGGAGAGGTGCCAGAATTGAGCCTTGTTGGACTCCACCTCGACCTATGGTCACCTATACTGACATGGTAACCTCTCCCTTCAAGGTACGATCTGAACCATTTTAAACAGTTGACTGACATGACAGTTGCTAATTGAGTCACATTATTATAAGATAAAAGCTCAATATTTCAAGATTAACACAAAAGCCTTTTTAAACCTTTACAAATGCTGCTTAGAAACGGTGCAAGTAAACCAGTATTCAAGAAGGTCTCTTCAATATAAAACATAATGGAGTAAAATGAATAGTCAAAGCCTATTGGGCTCAAGTGTAGATTGAAGTCAGTTCAAAATTAGTGTCAGTGTTATGAGATGCAATAAAACTGTAATGCAGCTCTATGTAAACAATAGTGTCATCTATACTGCTTAATTCACTTCAAGTTCCTCATCTCATAAGTGATAGAGAAGCTATTCAGCAACTAACGGCTAATGCACTCTCGGGAATGTAAAGTAGCATTGTTGACTGGTCTGTGCATGTAAGGGCAAAATGCAAATGATCTAGTACCTTAAGTATGCTGCAAATGGTGAAATTACTATTTTGTAGCATAAACTGCTTCAGCAATGGCATCCAGAATGTGATGAGGAATTGCATTTCTCTTATATAGTGTAGTAAAAATTACATAAGCTGCATCCCAAATGGGACACTTATGCACTTATACACTTACACACTCAACAGCATAGTATACTGTATGTATGTAGTGTTGTCCCAAATGGAACACTAATGGCTTTTTTTACAAAGCGGAAGTTCATCTCTGATGAAGTAAATGGCCAATGTACCAAATAATACCTGCCATCAGTATAATCGCATAGCTCCGCCCCTTCCGCTGCGTGAGCAAAGCTGCGGTCGTTGAGTGCGTGAAGTGTCCATCATTCCACACTTCAGTTTACCGGTGGAATGAGTGCATCATCCGGGTGATGTGCACATATTATTTTGATAGTTTTCAGTGTGAACGCACTACTTACACTATTTATACTACAAAATGGCGTAGAATAGGGCATATGTTTGTGATTTGGGACGCATCTATATACTTCTTACGAAATGTGGTTAAAGAGTAAACGTTAAAGGAATAATTTACCCAAAAATGAGAATTTATTCACCATTTTCTGACTCTCCACCATACTTTTTTCCTGTTAAACGCAACAGGAGACATTTTTAAAAACCATAAAATATGGAAACCATAAATTATAGATGTAAAATGTAAAATGAATATATTTCTTTTCCTTTTTTTGACTCCTTTTGCAGATATTTGTTTTTGAGATTAAACTCAAATCATTGTAATACATTTCACACACAAAAAAAAGACTTTAAATTCATTGTCATTGTGCTTATTAAAATAATGCATTGTGAAGAATGATCTTTATACTTTTACTGGACCACAAGACGATATACATTTTCAATTCAATTCACCTTTATTTCTATAGCGCTTTTGCAATTCAAGTTGAAACTGTGTCGATCCAGTTTTCAGACTTGAAGTTCAGTTTAGTTAAGTTCAGTGTATTTTAATATTCACTGCTGAGAGTCCACATACTGAAGAGCAAATCCATCGATGCGCAGCTCTGCAGGTCCCGAATCATGCAAGCCAGTGGCGACAGCAGTGAGGAAAAAACTTCACCAATTGGTGAAAGTGAAGAATTAAAAAACCTCAAGAGAAACCAGGCTCAGTTGGGCACGACCATTCCTCATATAGCCACACGTCTTGTGCAGAGCTTTAGTCTAGGCGCCAGAGGCTGGAGAACGCTGGACGTCAGCGAGACTCGTCTGTCCTTGGAGTATCACAGGAATCAGTCTCATGCTGTCCACTCCTCCATGCACCACAGCAGTTGCTCGGGATATGGCCTGGTCCAGGATTATGGAATCTTGGGATCGTCTCGTCGCAGGTCTTGGATCACATCCGTGGTGCTTCATAGTCTTTGGGAGCTTCAGGATGGGAATCCCCAAGTGGAAATAGAGAATAAAGAGAATAATTAGCGTAGCTGCTGTTCATAGTGGATATAAACAAGATGTGTGGAGCACATTCATGCATCATACTGCTTTGTGATGCATTGTTTGTATGCTTTACTAAAGTGTCTAAGTTTGTCTGAGCCTCGGACATTATCAGGAAGGATATTCCAGAGTTTAGGAGCCACAGAGAAGGCTCAACCTCCTTTACTTGACTTTGCTGTTCGGTTCTACCTGAAGCCCTGAGTTTTAAGATCTTAAAGAGCGGGTTGGATTGTAGCGAGACAGAAGGTTGGTTAGATAAACAGGAGATAGATTATTTAAAGCTTTATAGGTAAGAAGCAATATTTTTAAATCAATATATTTATGCCAACGAATCAGCATTCAACCAGTTTTATTTTAGCTTTTGATGCCCAGATGTGAAACCTCAACTGTTTACTGACCTATGGATTTTATTATTGATTTTGTCCACTACTTATCAGTATTTAGTAAGAGAACGGCCATTACTGTAGCTAGCAGATGATTTATTGTTCAAATGTAAATGTAGTACAAAAAAAGGAACAGAAATCAAATATTCACTGAAAATTTTACATTTGTAAACACACAAAACACCAATGTGTAACACACCAATGTGTAACTATTTAAATAACTGTACTGCAATAGTGGGGGGTGCAATTTGACACTCACAGACAGGAGGCGCAGATATATGCCTTTTTTTTTTTTCTAATAAATTGTTTTGCTTGTAATTTAGAGATGCATTCATAATTTATATTACATTATAGTACTGTTATTAATTATAAAGCAGATCTCTGTGGGCCCCTAGAGTGCATGAGCCCTTAGAATCATCCTAACTTTCCCCCCCTTAGCGGCGCCCCTGAGCACCATCATTTGGATAAGATCTCAGGATGTCCTTCGAAAAAGAGTAGGGTTTAAAGAATTTAACTCTGGCATCCTGGTCAAAGTTGGCCACTGGCCTCTGTCCATCATGGCCTTCTAAACATCCCCATATCATCCCTGGCTTCATCACTCTGTCTCCTCTCCACCAATCAACTGGTGTGTGGTGTGCGGTCTGGTACAATACGGCTGCCAATGCGTCATCCTGGTGGATGCTGCACACTGGTGCTGGATGAGGAGATTCCCCCATAAAATGTGTAATGTGCTTTAAGTGTCAAGAAAAGTGCTATATAAAATGTAAGGAATTAATATTATTGTTATTATTCATCAGTTTTTATGAGAATGTTTTTAATTTCTGCTACATTCTGTGGTCCTAAAATCTTTGTAGTGAGGTAGAAAACAGGGTGTCTGTCGTCTGCCTGTGATTATGGTGGTTGGGGAGACATCTCCATTACTACCATTAATCTGCCTGACATTGATATAACAATACAAGAGTCAAAGGAACGTCTAGCCAGCAGCAACACTGCTGAGATACGACCATTAATTCACACAACTGCGGACCTCTGTCTGTAATCTTCCACCGTCCCCCGTGTCTGTGTGGCAAAGGCAAAACAAAAGACATACACGTATTAAATTTCGCAGTCTTATTTTAAATTAACCACGCATCACAGAGGTATAGACAATTATTTTTGGATGCTCAGACTCGGGTGAAGATAACATTGCGGGCAAATAAATAATGAATCGTGTTTCTGCTCAGAAAAAAAAAAAAAAAAACGCTTGACACTGTCTGGACTGGAGATGAATTGGTCTATAAGTTGGACGAATAGAAGTCTCAGCTTCAGATGTCAGGCCGTGGACCGCTGACTGAATTTCTGATGCATAAGGCACATAAATTGGAAACATTTCAGGAGTTTCACAGTCTTTGCCTGATAGGGTGAATTCTACAACATTTCTGTGAGAGAGTGGCATGTTTTTAAATGGTCTACCTGAAAACAAAACCATTATGATGGGAAATCCTATATAGAAGACAAAATCTGTTGTGTTGACAGTGGGCTATATGAACCTAGAGTTTTAATTTTCAGTCAGCCAGCACAAGCGCTTCCAGTGATCTGTCTTTCCATTACAAAATCACCATGTTTAAGATCTGATTTCTTTAAAAAAAATCAGTGATCTTCACTGTCTGATAGATACAGTATATGATATAAAGTGGGTGTCAGACCAGACAAAAACCATTGCATAAACTTAAATTTTACCTGCCAAGACTTTAAATGAAACTTTATTTTACACCAGTATTTTCAATGGAGTTTCTGCGCTAGTCTGCTGCTACTGATGGTGCTGGAGTTTACACAGTTTTTCATCTCAATTTACGCTTGAACAACTTAATGAATGCTTAAATCTATTTAACTGAATGTATTTTAATGACATTACAACATTGATGCCGTAAAAGAAACCTTATAAAATTAAAAATAGTCACATTAACCTTTCACCGGAAGTTTATCGTTGGCTGAAAAACATTAGCTTTGTATATAGCCCAAAGTGACACTGCATATGATCAACTAAACACTAGGATTTGTGTATTTAAGCAGTTTACATCCATTTCACACCCCTAAATGTGATGCTTAACAAAACAATCTGTGATTAGTTGACTTAAGTCCATAACTTCTATTCTGATTCTAAAGGATTTGCTATGTGAGAGTAGTTGAATAGTTTACTTTATTTGAAAGTAAAAAAAAAAAAAAAAAAAAAAGGTCCTTCCCAATTTGTACTTTAGTGATCGCAGTACCCCACAGCACATCCCCCGCACATAGCCGATGCTATGCATTGCATTCTGTATGTGCTGCAATGGCAATAACACTTCCAAAACGCTAGGCAGTGGGTTTCTGTGTTCAATTGTGTTGAGTTTATTTGCTGGTGATTTGAATTTATGTGGGAAATGCGTTGGATGCTACTGTAGCAGTGGTTCAAACTAACACTCATCCAGCATGAAATATGCAGGAACCGGCGAACATCAACAACTCTAATCATAAAGTCTAAGGTATCCATCAGGGCCATGTCTAAGGCACTCAAGACTTAGTTAATAAAAAAAAATAACATTTTACAACTTCATTCATTCATTTTCTTGTCAGCTTAGTCCCTTTATTAATCCGGGGCTGCCACAGCGGAATGATCCGTCAACTTATCCAGCTATTTGTTTTACGCAGCGGATGCCCAGCCGCAACCCATCTCTGGGAAACATCCATACATTCTCATTCACACACATACACTACGGACAATTTAGCTTACCCAATTCACCTGTACCACGTCTTTGGACTGTGGGGGAAACCGGAGCACCTGGAGGAAACCCACGCAACCGCGGGGAGAACATGCAGACTCCACACAGAAATGCCAACTGACCCAGACGAGGCTTGAACCAGCAACTTTCTTGCTGTAAGGCGAACGTGCTACTCACTATGCCACCATGGCACCCCCATTTTACAACTTACAAGAGTTAAAGTATTTACAAATTACATCATTAAATTAAAATAGTTTTACCTTTTTTGACTCCATTCAGTCAATATCCAGGTCTCCAACACTTTCATGTTATCTCAGCATAGATCATTGAAATGCCCGTCAACTTCCATAGTATGGGGAAAAAAATACTGCAGCTACCAGCATTTTTCAAAATATCTTCTTTTGTGTTCAACAGAAGAAATAATCTTAAGTAGGTTTTGAACAAGTGAAAGGTAAGCAAATTATGAAATTTTTGGGTGAACTTTCCCTTTAAGTCTTGTTCCTTTGCTTTTCTGTGGGACGTGTTCCAATAGCATTTGCACTTGTCTGAATTTTGAATAAAGTATTTAACAAGATAAAAATACCCACTGTAATGTTTCAGGAGTGACAGCAGCATTCACATTCAGAACAGATTCCCATACGTTTTTTTTTTTTGTATGCGTATGACCTTGCACTGTGAATTGAGGTTACTCACACACCTTAGTAATCATAGCAATGTTATGTCATCACATCTGTTTGGAATTTATTACTTATTAACCAAAGTAATATAACAGTAAACAAGTTATGGCTAACGATTTTAACTTAACTGTCTTTAGAGAGGCTGTGTTTAAAAAAAAAAACTTTCACTTTGAAGTCTTCCTAAGCTTATTATAACCAACTGTCACGGTCACACAAGGATGGCCATCTTTAAGGGTATTTATTTAAAACAATGCAGCTGATGCAGAGAGATGAGGCAGGTAAATGCTGTAGCAGAGGGAGAGCAATCTCACACACAGTTCATATGGTAAGCATCAGATCTTCAGTCAAACACCAGATAAGCTTAGTCACTACCCTTATTCAGTTGTGTTTGCACCCAAAGGTGAAGAGAGACATCTAGAAAGAAGACGAGAGGAAGAGGGAGAGAAAATGAGGTGAACCATCAAACTTCGATTCCAGCCAGTGTGTGAGTGAAGGAGGGGAGTATTTATGATGGTGTGTGGTGATTGTGGTTGCAGGTGTTGGTAATCAGTATTCTGGTGATTGTTCACAGGTGTGGTGAGAGGAGGATGGTGATTGGAGCAGCAGGAATGAGCCGAGGGTGTGACACCAACACTTGAGTAATTCTGTTTATAATAAGTTAATAATAAGTAGAAAAGTGCATGTCACATTATTTTGCCGTGTGGTTCTTATTCGCCCTAATACACAAACAACATGAAACTCATTCATTCATTCATTTTCTTTTTCGGCTTAGTCCCTTTATTAATCCGGGGTCGCCAGAGCGGAATGAACCACCAACTTATCCAGCATTTGTTTTACGCAGCGGATGCCCTTCCAGCCACAACCCATCTCTGGGAAACACATCCATACATTGTCATTCACACACATACACTACGGACAATTTAGCTTACCCAATTCACCTGTACCGCATGTCTTTGGACTGTGGGGGAAACCGGAGCACCCGGAGGAAACCCACGCGACCACGGGGAGAACATGCAAACTCCACACAGAAATGCCAACTGGCCCAGCCAGGGATCGAACCAGCAACCTTCTTGCTGTGAGGCGAACGTGCTAACCACTAGGCCACCGTGGCGCCCTCAACATGAAACTACTACATTAATTTAAAAAAAAAAACTTTTATTTTTTTTCTGGCCTCAATCAGTAGGATCTCATACTGTATGCAGAATTTTGCATGAAACATGTCATTCGTCTTTTTAGTATTAATCATGTTTCTTTTATAATGTATCGCATATTCATAAACTGGAACAGTTAATTAGATGAGGTGGATTAATTTTTGAGAAGACTTTGAATGTTTTTTTCCCTCATAAATCTATTAACGGTAGTAATTTACATGTTGCTCAGCTTCTTTGTGATTTTGAAACTCCAAAGAATATAAATAAACTCCAACTTGTTTATTTTCATCACTAGTGTAATGTTATTTCACTTTACAGAACCATTATGCAAAAGAAACATTATTCATTTAGAACTTTTTGCTTTGTATTTCATTCATTCATTTTTCTTAGGCGTAGTCTCTTATTTATCAAGGGGCACCACATTGGAATGAACCACCAATTGTTCCAGCATATGGATTACTCTTCAGTGTTTGAACTCTAAGTAGTGAATATTAAACAACACTGAACTGAACTGAACTGAACTGAACTAAACTCAGCTATATACTAGCTAATAATATACTAGCTAATAACTAAACTGACATTTTCAATTTACTATAACCTTCTATGTGAAGCTGCTTTGACACAATCTACATTGTAAAAGCGCTATACAAATAAAGGTGAATTGAATTGAATTGAATATGTTTTACACAGTGTGCTGTACCGCTTATTAAGTGTGATGTCATGCGAAGGACTTTCAGGGTCCAAGCGCTCTATGAGACTGTATGAGGAGCCTCATCAAATGCTAATAATAAACATTTACAAAGCAATGTAATACTTTGAAAATCACGATCGCAATATGTATATCCATGCCTAATATCCGATGGCCAGGAAGTGATTAATTTTTTATAAATTGTTAAAATATAGGTGTTTATGATGCAGCATGCCCAGAGGCTGTGTGATTTTATATAAAATTTATTTTAATGTGTGATAGTACTAAAAAGTGGTCATAAACGAACATTGTCTCCATTCAAATGAGTAGCGACTTGGACCCGGAAACAGTATTCCATACGTCACCGATACATCACGACTTAACAAGCGGATACCCTTCCAGCCCCAACCCAGCACTGGGAAACACCCATACACTCTCACATTCACACACACTCATACACTATGGCCAGTTTAGTTTACTCAATTCACATATTGACCTTATTCTTCAATGCGGAAATGTGCTTGTTTTTGTGATTGTTTTTGAACTTCCGATTCAGTTGCCTATGGGAGAAATGACTAGGAATTATAAACGACAGAAAACGGTCAAACTACTTGCTCTACAAACAAGTGTTTGCATTACCATACAGAAAAAGCAGAATAATATAATAAGAAAACATCAGTTTGCACATCAAGCAGCACAACAAGCTGTTTATAACGTCTAAAAATGAACGGAAGTAAATGAGACCGGAAGTCTCGAGCCAAAAAGATTCAAATGGCTGCACCCACTCGCAAACGGAGAATAAGGTCAATAGCACATGTGTTTGGACTGTGGGGGAAACCGGAGCACCCTGAGGAAACTCACCTGAACACAGGGAGAACATGCAAACTCCACACAGAAATGCCACCTGGTCCAGCCGGGTCTCAAACCAGAGACCTTCTTTCAGTGAGGCGACTTTTATTTTGTTTTACTTCTCTAGTTTATAGTAGGTTTGACTTTGCAGACAGATTTATATCTGTTTTCCATCTAGTTGAACTTTTTTTTCCCTTTCAGAAGTTTGAGTCTCTAGAGGAACTGATCCAGGAACGGCAAAGCAGATCACCTCGTCTGAGAAAAAAAAAAGACGCATCATAACATCCCATGCGACCGACCTAATCAGTTTTTCCCCCTTTGAAGCATATGTTCACAGATGAAATATTAATCTAGGATGGCTTAAACATGTTTTCAGGTCATCTGCAGCACATTTGATCTGATAAGTTGCCAAAAACCTGCATGCATCTGTAGCAGCGCATGTACATGGACTAAAACACACAGCTCCATGCATGAATAATTCATCTTTGTTGAAAAAGGGGAAAGAGTTTACTTCACACTGTGAGGGAAATTATATAAACCACTGGCTCCAAACAGCAGAGATTTTCACCCACTGATCGCATAATCCATCTGTAAAACCATCCTTGGTCATCCAAAAATACTCACGCTTTCAGCCATTTTAGAAAGCAATCAATAACGGCTGATTGCATACTTGTAGTCGACTGTTTAAGCCTGGATTGTTAGATCTTGTCCTCCAGCTATTCAAGAGACTGTTAATTTCATTCGCTTCTTCATTACAGACTTTGTGACCCTCAGTCTTTTTCTGTCCTGCAGTGAATTATCCGCTTTTGACCACAGTCAAGGTTTCTCCTTCATTTGGACTGTCTGAGGGTGATGAGCAGAACGGAGGTGCGCAGGGTCAGGATTTGAGAGCTCCAAACTCGCAGAGCTGAAGATGAAGACGTCTCATAGGGTGAGCAGAGGGTTAGTGTGGCCTACGTAGTTCTCAAATGTGGAGTTTTGCCATAACAGAAATGACAGAATTTGAATTATCACCCACGGTTGGACTTTTCATATTTGCTTTTTACATTTTGGTTAGTAGAGTTTAGTTTGTTTTTATTTATTAAAATGTTTGTGTAAAACGTATATAAATCAGATATATAATTTGGTAACACTTTAGAGTAATTGTCCATTAGTTGTCCATTAATTGGATCACCCGGAGGAAACCCACACCAACACGGGGAGAACATGCAAACTCAGGCTGCACGCTGCCCAGGTCCATTAGTTAATGTTAATGTATTTACTAACATTAATTATGGGCGATATGGGCACCACGGTGGCGTAGTGGGTAGCAGGATCACCTCACAGCAAGAAGGTCGCTGGTTTAAGCCTCGGGTGGGTCAGTTGGCATTTCTGTGTGGAGTTTGCATGTTCTCCCCATGGTCACGTGGGTTTTGTCCAGGTGCTTCGGTTTCCCCCACAAGTCCAA
Source organism: Danio albolineatus (assembly GCA_903798035.1). NCBI lineage: Eukaryota > Metazoa > Chordata > Actinopteri > Cypriniformes > Danionidae > Danio > Danio albolineatus. The sequence continues at coordinate 4,552,928 of CAIGQQ010026964.1, read as the reverse complement.
AGACGTGGTAAAGGTGAATTGGGTAGGCTAAATTGTCTGTAGTGTATGAGTGTGAATGAGTGTTTGGATGTATCCCAGAGATGGGTTGCAGGTGGAAGGGCATCCGTTGCGTAAAACATATGCTGGATAAGTTGGCGGTTCATTCCGCTGTGGCGACCCCAGATTAATAAAGGGACTAAGCCGAAAGGAAAATGAATGAATAAATGATTATTTATCATTTATTTATCATTTATCGACACGGTGGCGAAGTGGGTAGCACGATCACCTCACAGCAAGAAGGTCACTGGTTCGAGTCCCGGCTGGGTCAGTTGATGTTTATGTGTGATGTTTGCATGCTCTGCCCGTGTTTACGTGAGTTGTGTCAGTATATAATTAAATGCAAGCGTGGGCCAAAAATAACATTTTTAAGGAGTGCACTTTAAAAGGTTAAATAATTTTATTTCAAAATATGGAGGAAATGTCATTGGTAGTTTACAGAATTAAACACAATTATGTTTCACTAAAACGCAGAAAAATAAATCAGAATGTTATAGTAGTGGGTTCCCATAGCTGTACAATAGAAAGAGAGAATATATATTTTTAAGATCTAAGATCTTTTTTTTTTTTTTTTTAGTTTTATCAGTTCTATCAAACTTATAATTCACCCTAACGTTTTTTTCTTAACCTTTTTGTGAATTCATAAGCCAGCACTGATTGCTCATTGGCAATGCAAGCGTTTAACACCCTTTCCCGTTTCATAGAACTGGTAATATCTGTGCACATAAGAGATATTGCTCTCTCTGGAAGTTTCTCATTTCAGTAAATATGTGCTCTCCGGCCTCATTAAACCAGGACGCGCTCTTGCGGGATGATGGGAGTTTGTTGGAGTGGGCGTAATATAGAAGCCCAGTGAGGACATAGGTGGATGGTGGAGGCTCACAGGGCATAAAAGTAGCTCATTTTTATGTGTGTGCCTTCCTTTCTGTACCCACAGCAATACAGCCCTGCAGGGAAATAACATACACACGGACACATGCAGAGGGTGGCACTATGGTCATATCTCTTCCTAACTGTGGTGACAGCCATTGATAGCATGGGCAAAATAACTGCTCTCTGTGTAGCTCAGCATGCTGGTGGTGCAATACCCACAGTGTTAATGGCAAGCTTTTTATTTTGAGATAATCTTTTTTATTTTCGTTTAGATAACAGACTTAATCAGACTTATTTATTTGACTAAATATAATTAATTCTTAATAAATATGCTGTGCTAAATTGATTACATCAAAGTATGAATGAATGAATGAATGAATGAATAAATGAATGAATGAATGAAAGAACCCATCATCATACCATCCATCCATCCAATGTACATCAAATATGTCCATCCATACATTTATTTGATTATATTTCCTTCCGTCCATCCAAGATGTCCGTCCATACATTCATCCCTCCAAGATGTTAGTCTGTCCATCCATCAAATGTCCATACATTCCATTATATTTCCATCCCTCTGTTCATGCTTTTGTCCATCCATCCATCAAATACGTCCATCCGTATCTGTTCCATTATATTTCCATCTGTCCATCCAAGCATTCCGTCCATCCATCTATCCATCCATCTGTCTATCCAAGATACTCATCCATCCATCCGTTCAAGATATCCTTTTATCATCTATTCCTCCAAGATGTTCGTCTGGCCATCCATCATCCATCCATCCATCCATCCATCCAGTGTCCATACACTCCATTATATTTCATCTGTCCGTTCATGCGTCTGTCCATCCATCCATCAAATATGTCCATCCATACATCTGTTCCATTATATTTCCATCTGTCTATCCAAAATTTCCATCCATCCATCAATCCATCCATCCATCCGTCTATCCAAGATACTTACCCATCAATCTATCCATTCAAGATATCCTTTCATCATCCATCCATCCAACTACTTTGTCCATCCACCCATCCATCCATCCAACTACTTTGTCCATCCATACATCCATCCATCCATCCATCCATCCATCCATCCAACTGCTTTGTCCATTCATCCATTGATTGATTGATTGATTGATTTTATTTGACAATTAAAATCAGCAGTCTTAGGAGAGCACCCCAGACTTCACTCTCCCCAGACACTTCCTCCAGCTCCTCCAGGATGATCCCAAGGCGTTCTCAGGCCAGCCGAGAGATATAGTCCCTCCAGCTTGTCTTCCCTGAAGTCTCCTCCACGTGGGACATGCCTGGAACACCACCCTAGGTAGGCGTCCAGGAGGCATCTGAAACAGATGCCCGAGTCACCTCAGCTGACTTCTCTCGATGTGGAGGAGCAGCGGCTCTACTCCGAGCTTCTCACCCTACCCATAAGGGTGCACCCTGCCACCCTGCGAAGGAAACTCATTTCGGACGCTTGTATCCGAGATCTTGTTCTTTCGATCATGACTATAGGTCATGAGCTTTGGGTCATACATTTTACTTTTGGAACATTTTACTATAATGTTCATTATTTAAATGTGTAAGCGGAGGTACTTTCATAACAATTCTACACAACTTATTTTGGGCCGTCTGCTATTTATTTTTCTTTTTTTTTAGAATTACTGCTGTACCAAAAGCCAGCAGCATAGTCAAAGTATGGCTGCACTAATTCACTAGCAAACATTTTTAAAGTTTTGGTATCTAAAAGCTCTGCCTGACTTGCTAAAAACTTAATTTCCATCAATCCATCCAAGATGTCCATCCATCATTCTATCTATTCAATATTCTGTCTGTCATTTTGTCTGACTATTGTTGTTTTATCGATCTGGCCCAGGTTCGAATTCGTGCTTCATTTTAATTAGATATTTTTTAAAACTGACCCTCAAATTGAATATTGTCATATAAAACGTGAGGGGTTTGTCTCTCTTTCTCAGCACAATATTCCAGCAAACATTCCAACCATTCAACCGATTAAAAACTGCAGTGGAGCATGTGATTATATCAAGAAGCACATACATTTATAGCATGGGTTTCTTTAAAAATATACATCTATACAAAAAGAATATAAATAGAATACTGTATATGGAAATTAATGTGTCTAACAGTGGATAAAACTATACTCGACATGGTTCAAATTCAAATGTAGAACCACTTTAATTTATCGTCTCATTTCCATCAGTGAAAAAATATCATTATCCAAAAATATGTTGAAAATAGTACCGAATCAGAACCAAAATTAACACTAAATCCCAAATGAGCGACATCACTAATTACTAAATGTGCTTCTGAATTCAGAAATGGCAGTTGAGGAGTAAAGCACACATTTCATCCACATGCTGCTGAAAAAAAATATATATTTCAAGCCAGGCTGCCAGCATGTGCTCCAATCACAGGCTCACCCAAGTCTGAAATTGCGGATAGTTCGCCAGCTGTGAGGCGCTGGGTGAGTCTTAATGTGTTCGGTCGGTGAGATAAATTAGTTCAGTGACATGATATATGACAAGGATCTGTAATAATTTACAGCATTTAAATGGTATAAAGCTCTGAGGCGTATTGAATAATGCTTCAAATGGAATAGCAAAGTAGTCCTTTAAAAATAGGTTTGGGACCTGAGGTTATTGTGGTCGGAGTTTGTAGTTGCGTGAGGTTATTGAACTGACCACATAATGAGTTTCTACATATTAAAGCGATATGCCACAAGAGGCCGTGAACTGCAGGGATTTTACTACAGTTAAGGGGAGATTTTATATGCTTAATGTAAATCAAACTCTCATTTATAAAATGCCAGAAGGATCTCATTTATAATCATAGTTGTTCGTATGTGGGATTTAAGCACATACTTATATATAATGGATGATTAATGCATTTTCAGTCTGTAAAATGCAAGCATGATTATACGTTATTATACAGTAATATCAAAGAGTTTCATATTCATTAAATTAACAAGGAGGTGTTCAATGTTAATCAGTGTCATTAGTTTCATTGATCACACTTTACCTTCTTTTCACCATATTACCCCAATTTTACAAGATCTGCACTGGCTCCCAATCAAACCCAGAGTCGAATATAAAATCCTCCTGCATACATTCAAGACCATCCATAACCTCGCACCTCCTTACTTGTCTGATATTCTCCATATGACCACTCATTCCCGCTCCCTTAGATCCTTCTCCTCCATTCACCACTCTGTTCCCTCTGCCCGTCTTTGCACAATGGGGAGCAGAGCTTTCAGTCGCTCTGCTCCCAAACTCTGGAATTCTCTTCTTTCTGACATCCGCTACATTGACTCTCTCCCTCTGTTTAAATCCAGACTTAAAACTCATCTGTTCAAAATATCTTACTCTTTATAACTTCATACTGCACTCTGTATCATGTCTTTGTATTTTATCATCTTCTCTATTTTATACTGTTAGTTCATTTTTAAGTTTATTGAATTGTGTATGTAATCTTGTACAGAGACCTTGTTTTTTTATAATAATAATAATAATATTAATAATATTAATAATAATAATAATAAGAAGAAGAATAATAATAATTATTATTATTATTGTTGTTGTTGTTGTTGTTGTTGTTGTTGTTGTTGTTGTTGTTGTTATTATAAGGTTCATTAGATAATATTAATTAATGCATTTACTAACATAAACAAACACCGAACAATACATTTACTACAGTATTTGTTCATGTTAGTTAATGAAAAGTTCATTGTTAGTTCACGTTAACTCACGGTGCGTTAACTAATGTTAACAAGTATGGACTTGGATGTTAATAATGTATTAGTAAATGTTCAATTATGATTAATAAATGCTGTACAAGTGTTGTTCATGATTAGTTCATGTCACTAAATGCATTAACTGATGAACCTTATTGTGAAGTGTTACCGTCATATTTTTATAGATTTCCACAAATATTAAAGAGGCACTACGGATAAACTGATAAATGTTTCTTGAGCAAATCACAATCTTAGAATGATTTCTAAAGGATTGTGAAAACTGAAGACTGTAATGATCCGTATTGGGGGTAATGCATTACAAGTAACGCGAGTTTCGTAACAATATTACTATCCTAAGTAATGAGTAAATTAACATTACTTTTCAAAATTAAGTAATAACTTTTGAGTTACTTTTTAAAAAAATATAACGCGAGTTGCTGCACCTGCTTCAAATGTTATCAGTCGATTGAATGGCCGTTATCAGTGGTTATCCGCTGATAGATATGGAATCACAAACATGGTTAATCAGCTATACTAACAAAGAAGACTCCAGATCCAGATCTGTTTTACATTTCTGTGACAGTTGGTTTAGGGTTGGAGTAGGGGTTGATGATAATAAAATACAATTAATGGGACATTTAGTAAATAATTACTTAAATAATATTGTTATGGTTAATATAGACAACTCCTGATCCAGATCTGTTTTTACATTACTGTGACGGTTGGGTTTAGTGTTACGGTAGGGGTAGACGTTAATAAAAATACAATTAATGGGAAATTTAATAATACTATACATTTTTATCATGGTTAATCAGCTATACTAATAGAAGAGACTCCAGATCCAGATCTGTTTTACATTACTGCGACTGTTGGGTTTAGGGTTGGGGTAGGGGTAGACGTTAATAAAAATAATGGGAATTTTAATAAATGTTATAAATAATCATTGTTAGCTTCCGGCCGCAGCCGTATGCGATCTATAGACCATTTCAATGTGGTCATGTCATTGGCCTATGAACATTTGCTGCTTGTTATCAAAGTATTTCATAATTGTAACAAGATTCAATCATAACGTAATGTTAAAACAGCTATCATAACTTTATCAATATGTGGCTCTTTTTGGATTCTCGAAAGCTATAGAAATAAAAAATGTAAAGCAGGAAATACGTTGGGACCATTGTTTGTGTTTACATTCCTCAAAATGGTCTACAACAGATTAGCCATGTTGATGGATGATAACAGTCTTCTATGCCTACCAGTAGGCACAGAAGGCCCCTACACTCTAAAAAAAAAAGGTTCCTTGAGGTTCTATATAGAACCCTAGGGTTCTATACTTGGCCAGAACCTTTTACCCAAAAAATGGTTCTATTTAGAACCCTTTGAGTGCAAAGAACCTTTTTGATTAAAATGGTTCTATAATGTGAGATTTATGTCATAATTATATAGTAAAGATTATAAATAATAATAAGCTATAACACAGAGAGACAAAGCTTTTTGAGTGAAAACCTAATAAAATGACTGCTATGGTCAAAAATCTAATCAATGTATGATGGGATTTTTGTTTCATGCAGGTTTGTACATTATTATATAACTAATATTTTATAAATGCTTAATATTTAACATTTTTGACGAATTATTTTGTGAAATAAATAAAATAACCAGTTTATTCAGACTGTAGAGTGTGTTGTTATGGTTGATTAATTTGTTTTAAACTAATAATCATGAAAAAGCCCTCTGGTGACGTCATTCATTGGTGGACTGCTGGTGAAGAGCCTGGAGAGTGACGGTTAATTTTTGAAAAGGAGAAGTCGGCTGTTTCAGCTCCGTCATTCAGGTACGTTATTACTCTTTTAAAACTATAATAATAAAATATTTTGTATTACGAGGTAATGTTTCTCTTCCCTTGTCTTATATAGTGACACAGACTGAATATGGGGGTACGTTAATATGGATAAATGTGCTTGTCAGTTACTGATGGCCTCGACCGACAGTCTTCGGTTCAGAAATCTATGTCAAGCTGACTTTGCTCTGCTTTTTGTTCGAAATAAGTTACAATTTTGCTTTATTTGTTTGTCAGTATTAATTAAAACATCAATAACAATAAAACAGGTGCGTTATCTGAAGGCGAGCTCCGAGAGGGAGCGTGAAGCGCGTGCATGCTCTTTTAACAGTAACTTAATATTAGCCGATTTCCGCTTTCGTGCAGTTTTTAGCTCCAACCTTGAACAAACGAGTACTTCCAGCTTGTTCGTGTGTGAGTTTAGCCGATTTTAACTCGGGCTAAACTCTGTAAAGTAGTGTACACGCCGGCTAGTCTGCATTAAAACCGCAAGGGAGCATGCCGCGCTCGTGCCCGCCCGAGTCTATGCATGCGCTATAGTGATGATTGCTAAGTGTATTATTGAAACCTTTTAAAGCCAAAACATATTTTAATAATCCATAGATGAAAGATCAGGGGTTATTTATGAAGGACATACAAACATGCAGGCTAAATGTATTGTGAAATGTTAAACCTTGTTAAATATAGGCTACATATATGTATATATTGTGCTAAATAAGTTTAAAATTAATATTTTAATGTATATCTTTCTTTTCGTCAAACAGCCTGGACACTGAACTGCATTGTAAATCTTGTGCTCGGTATGTATTATTGCTTTTAATTCTAAACAAACTGTATAGTATAATGAAATGAATATTATAAAAGACTTTAACATTGTATTGTAACCTGGGCTGCAGGACACAAGTAGCTTTGAAGAGGAAGGATCCCAGGTTAAAGAAGGACATGCGTTGCATCCATAATTATGACACAATTATCATCAACAAGGACACCTGGTAAATATTGTATTTTACAACATGCATATTTTAGACTTGGTTGTTGTGTACTGAAATAATAAATTTATCACATAAATGTTCTATTACTTATTGCTGCTGTTTGTACAGTTAGAATATTAAGGTCATTGCTTATTAAAAAGTCCTGCAAAGAAAAAATATGTTTTAAAAGAAAGTGTAAATTTGCCTACAGGATACCTTGTTGCAATGTCTTCAAAACAAATGTAAAAATGAAAGGATTTCAGTGGTGAGCTCAGCTATCATCTCGCAAATGAAACAAATTAATTGGATGAAAAGGAAGTAAACTGTACTCTGAGGAACTTAACACAAGGCAAGTTCAGTTCAATACATTTTATGTCAAAGGTAGATTAATTCTGTGGTTTAAATTCATATTTCCACACTCTAAAATGCTGTCTCCCTACCTCAGATTGTGATGGACCAGGAATGCGACACCAGAAACTCATAAGTCAAGAACCGAATGAAACACCCTTTTCCAGAGTACAGATTATGGAGGGGTTAGCAGAACTAATGGAGCAGTTTTTTCTTCTTGGAGTGCCACAGCTTGTGAGTAAACACTGTTACATTGTGTGCCAAATAGTTTTGCGTCCATGATGACTTTAAGAAACGTGTATTGCTGAAAATATGTCATTTGGAAACTTACACATGAAGTGCTCCATGACAGTCTCATTGGACTAGCAGAGAAAACTGCAGAAGGTAACTACACCCTATACTACATACTATTTGCCCCAAACACACACACACACACACACACACACACACACACTTTAATTGTATTAATTATAACTGTAATTCTATTTGATGACTTATGTTAATTGGTTAAAAGTACTCAACATTAAAATATTGTTTTACAGAAATCCAAAGGTCCTACACCATCCAGGATTCAACAGCTCTCCTGATTCCACCAAGGTTTGAAGTTTCAGCATTACAATAGACAACACCCACTCGCTATCCTTCGACTTTCTCATTTATCAGAGGCACCACAGTGGAATGAATCACCAACTAATCTGCCCTTTCCAGCCACAACCCAGCACTTGGAAACACCCATACATGCTTTTGGACTGTGGGGGCAACCGGAGCACCCAGAGGAAACCCACATGAACACTGGGAGAACTTGCAAACTCCACACAGAAATGCCAACTGGCCCAGTCGGGACTCGAACCAGTGACCTGCTTGCTGTGAGGTGACAGTTCTAACCAGTGAGCCACTGTGCCACCCATGGACAAAACTATTTACATTATAAGAGAGGATGACAGACATGGACATGCTACAGGTTGTGGAATGGCTGTTTGCAGTGTTTTATCCAATAATTTTGCAATGTTTTTGTAATGTTTTTCTTTAAATTATGTATAAAAATGGATGTTGTGATGACCAATACATGCAGGTACCGTCCACTTTTTGAAATTGTAGTGTTATTTAATAGATGTTTTGATTGTTTGTGTATTGTTTCCATCTGCACTGTGATATATTCCTCTTCCGTTTAGAGATGTGTGAAAGTTAAGTACTGTATTTGCTCAAACAGTAAAAAGCTTATAAAAGTGAAATCATTACAATTACAGTGTTGAATGCCATTAAACTGTTACGGTAGATCTGCTGTCCAATGCAAAGTATGCAGAGGTGCAATTTTAAATATTATTTAAAAAAATATTTTGTATAATTAATTGAATAAATTTAAACAATTTGAATTGTCTGGATTGGTTTTATTTTTTATTCATTAATAAGTAACAATAATTCAATAATAAATAAAAAGAACCCTTAAATGGTTCTAAATAGAACCATCTAACTTGAATTCAAAGAACCATTTGGGGTTCTATTTAATGAACCCTTAAAATAATTCTATATAGAACCTTTTTGGGGTTCCATATATGAAGCGCTTGATAGAACCATTTTTGGTTCTATATAGAACCGTTTGTTTTAAGAGTGTACTGGCCCATATCTATCAGCTGATAACCACCGATAACGCCCATTCAATCAAGAGATAACATTTACTTTTTAGTTTAGTCACTTAGCTTTTAAAAAAATTTAATTGCTGAATCACAATGATCATATCATGTTAAATCCTGCACGCAATGAGAGAATCCAGAAGCAGACCGTAAGGAAGATGGCAGAGCCTTTTTAAACTTTCATTAATCTGTATACATGACATGCAGAACTCTGGGGTCAGGAAGTTCTCCAAAGCTAAGGTTATAATTAAGGTTATATGGTGTGTTGTTAATGTCAGAGCTTAGAAAAAAAACCCTGCAAGTTCTGAAAGACATCAAGTCTCAGTCAGGTCATAAAAAGTCAAAAGTAACGTAACGCATTACTTACTGTAAAAAGTATCTAAGTAACGCAACTAGTTACTTTTTGGGGGAGTAACTCAATATAATAATGCATTACTTTCCCCAATACATATAATGATGCTAAAAATTCAGCTTTGCGATCATTTAAAAAATGTATTAATATTATTAATTATAGATATTTTTTATTTTTAAAATTCTGATCATATTTACATTATATTGTTTAGTTATTTATTATTAATATATATTTTTTTTTAATATTATTCATCAGTTTTTTTTCAAGCAATTAAGACATCATAGCACTTTTAATAAATAGCTAAACATATTTTAAACCTTTTATATATATATACTGTGTATATGTGTATATATATATATATATATATATGTATATATATATATATATATATATATATATACTGTGTGTGTGTATATATATATATATATATTCACAATTTATTCTGTGTAACGCAAATGAAGTGGTTATTTGAGATTATTCTGAAAGGAATTATATTAGAGCATGTTGTATGATTGGCAAATACTGTAGACTTGCATAGTTTGTAAATTCATGAATTGCATATAACCTGTAATTGTTTTTAATTGGATATGAATTCAAATTTACATTTTAATTTAAGGACTACCACAGGTGCATGTGTTCACGCTCTGGAAAAGCCAGACAATAATTGTAGTACTTATGCAGCAATATGTGTCCTTATAGGGAACATACGAATGTACACTTAAGTCAAATCATTATGCAGAGTGTAAAATGAATTAAATATACTGCAAAGCCCTTGGGATTTCTTTATCCTCCTTGTGCATTGATCCTAATAATAGGTTCTTCATGCAGTGTAATTCCAATCTCGCAAAGTTACCAGATTTATTTTGGATTCCCATCCTGATTAAATCTCTGGGAATTCTTCTGTCTGTTTGTTTATGTGTTCATTCAGTTGAATAAAGCCATTTGCATTATAAATGAATAAGCCAGCGATGGTTCTGAGGGACCTGTGATTCTCCTCCAAGCGTGAACTGCGAGCTGTAATCACTCTTGCAGTGGGGTTGCTTAGATTTCGTGCATGTATTTAATTATTAAATAGTTTCCAATGGAGTTTAATATTTCCGTGCAATGGTTGGAGTGTTCATAACTCATAGAGGTGTCGTGTTTTTTTCTCCCCTGCATGGCTGATGGAGGCTTTGAGCGATATTGAGGCGTGGAATAAAAGTTTAAAAAAAGATATATTTTTTCCCTCTTCATAACATGTAACAAATCTTAACATTCTCTGCTTAAAGATTACATATCAGTTGTTATAGCTTGTCAAATTTTCTGCTCTTTTGGTGTGAGCAAAAGCAATTTTTTATGCATGTGCCTTTAAATGCAAATAAGTCTTTACATGCTATTCTGATGCTCCAGAAACAACAAGGATGCAGGTGGTTGCGTCTTCACACTGAACCAGATGTTTCAGAAGGGTTAGGGGTAGGAATGGGCAGTATAACATTATATAGCAGAATAAATTGTAGACAAAAATAGTTTTTATTCCATGTAGACCGCTAAATCTAAATAAGTGGACATGTGTCTGAACTAAGATCAGACCTGAATAACATTCATATACGCCATTTAATATGCGCCAACAGTTTGTTATCGAAAGTAGTAAGTAGTGTTTTATATGTTATATAATAGAGTATATACACTTCCAGTTTTTCACTTTCCGCTAGACAAGGCATCTTGTTTTATTATTTGAAATATTTAAAATATATAAATATATAACATATAAAACACTACTTACTACTTTTAATAAACCGATGGCGCATATGAAATGGCGGTAAACGGAAGTGTTCTACCCAGGGATCCAGTTTGGTCACGCGATGTTGGACATATACCCTAATATAACCATTTTTGCTGATTTTCTGGAATTGCTACCTGTTCAAAATAGCTATATTGTAAAATATATCATTACCATGAAATCAGAGATAATGGTAACTTAAGTCACATTAGCCCTACGGCATTTTAACGAGCACAATCAGAAGGGAAAGTTGTTTTGGAAATGAAGTGTTGGTATTGATTCATCGTTCAGAAACAGTATTGAAGTCTGCTAAAAATATAGATTTTACAGGAAAATAATAATATATTATTATTAGATAATATATTAAGAAGAAAATATCATTTATTTTTACAAAAATTGAGCAAAATAACATCGGACGAGGTTAAGCCAAAAATAAATGACAATCAAACAAACTAACTAAATTATAGCTAACAACACAGTAGAAAATGAAAATAATAAACAGAAGGCACCCAACCTGCCTACCATGCAACAAGCCAGACAGGGAGGCAGAAAACCATGTTTCTGATAGCATATACAACTTCACATTTCCATCTCATAAACAGTCACTCATTTTCATCATTCAGATAACATCTCCACAAAGAATAACGTGGGGGAATCGAGAGAGTGGGGAGCCGTTGATTCCACACTGTAAAAAATAAAAAGTTGAGTTAACTTAATATTTTAAAGCAACCGGCTGCAAAGAAATTTTGAGTTTATTGAACTTCAATGGTTGAAGTTGAGCCAAATTATTTTTTTAAGTTAACCGAAAAAGCTGGTTAAAGTCAATTATACTTTTTTTTATAATTATTTTTTCGGGGTTTTCACCTTTAATGGACAGGACAGGACAGAGTGTTGACAGGAAAGCATGGGGAGCAGAGAGGGGGGAAGGATCGGCATAGGACCACAAGGCGGGAATCAAACTCGGGTCGCCGTAAACACCAGAGCGCATGCGTCGATGCACTAACCACTACACCACTGGCGCCGACAAGTCAATTATACATTACAGAATAATTTGGCACAACTTCAAACACTGAAGCTTAATAAACTCAAAATTTATTTGCAGCCGGTTGCTTTAAAATTTTAAGTTAAGTTAACTCAACTTTTTATTTTTTGAAGATATGGAGAAACCAAAATTTAAAGTCTCCTCAACTCAATTTTTAACTTTTATTGAACAAACAATTCCAAACATGCAGTTAAATCATTTTTATGGGTAAATTCAACTCTGAGCTAAAAAATATGTCCGCCTTACTTACAATTTTAAACGGAGTTAACAATTTGTAAGTTGAATTTTTTTACAGTGCATGTTTACTGAAGTTTTAACTATGACCGCCGCCATTGCAAGCACCAATCACGATCCGCCATAATCTGCCACACATGTGAATGAGTCAGACTAAGAGAGAGAGAGAAACACCACACACACAACAAACGTAACATCAATCAACTTAAAATTGTAAAAAAAAAAAACATTAAGTTAACTTAATCGGTTTGCATTTGGATGGCATGAAGGGATTGTTTGGAACCCATACATTTTTTACTGTGAATGAAGAATAGCCTTGGGTTATATTTCATTGTCCTTCATTAATTCCTGCCACGACTTTCGCAGGCGTTTGCAGAAATGTTAATATTTACCAAAGACTGCTCTGAAACTTAAACGGTTGGCATTTGCCGTACACAGATGCTTACTCAGACATTAGCAGTGTAAAAAGCAGAAATCCAGTCGTCAGGAAAGCCAAATCCTGCCTGATTCAACTCTATGATCTGTTTGATCTATATAGGCCGTATCTCCTGGTGATTATAGGTTTTCATCTGCGCCACTGTCCCATAGGGAGTTGCCTTTTCAAAGGGAAAGGATCAAGAGTCACACTCCAGCAGTTCCATTTGCAACACTATTCTGATCTGAGACTTTCCATCTTGTAGTTATCATTAGTACATGACTGCCAGGGGAGCAAGATGTATGAGGAGGGGATTGTCATTCCACTGGTGTCCTTTTAGAGGGGAGCTGTTTTTTACAACTTGTCTTGGGGACTAGAAATATCTAGTTTGATTGCACTGAAACGGTCCTGCAGGGTATATATAATTAATTTAATTTAGTTTTTCATTCATTTGATGACTTTTGAGTAATTGCAATGGATGTATTTATCTTTATATCACTTCCCAATGTTGTTTAATGGAGAGATTTTGTTTTTCAACACATTTTAAAAGATTTAATGAGTCTTTTAAATATTTAACTAAATTATTTTGTCTTTGATTATTATCACAGTAAATAATATTTTACTATTTAGGTAGCAAGATGCTATTATTTAGCTTAAAGTGCAATTTAAAGGTTCAACTAGGTTAAGTAGGCAAGTTACAGTAGGTTAATTATGCAAGTTATCGGATAACAGTTGTTTGTTGAGTTAAAAACATTTATCAATTGGGGCTCATAAAACAGTAACACTTTATTTTGATGGTCCATTTGAGTATAAGTAGACTGTATGCTTAATATCTGTTGATAAAGACATTCAACAGACATTTAACTGACTATAAACAACTTTGCAAGTACATGTCAACTTACCCCTAACCCCAACCTTACCCCAACCTAGCATTCTACTTATAATCTAATGAGAATTAGTTGCATTGTAACTTAAATTCAACAAACAGACCATCAAAATAAAGTGTGACCCATAAAACTAAAAGCAAAAAAAATTTTATCTAAGGAAAAAAAATAGTACTGCTTTTATTTCGGCCAAACCAAAAGAAATATTTACACATCCAGAAGAAAAATATAATAGTGAACACTGTAAAAATCATATTTATTCATTCATTCATTCATTTTCAGCTTAATCCCTTTATTGATCTGGGGTCGCCACAGCGGAATGAACCGCCAACTTATCCAGCATATGGTTTACACAGTGGATGCCCTTTCAGCTGCAACCCATCACTGAGAAACATCCATACTCATTTACACCCATACACTGAGTAATTTAGCCTACCCAGTTCGCCTATACCACATGTCTTTGGGCTTGCTAGGGAAACCGGAGTACCCGGAGGAAACCCACGCAACCACGGGGAGTACATGCAAACTCCACACAGAAATGTCAACTGACCCAGCCGAGGCTCGAAGCAGTGACCCTCTTGCTTTGAGGCAATTGTGCTACACAACTGCGCCACCATGACACCCCAAAAAAATCATCTTTAGGTCAATTTTAAATATATTTTGCTGCCAAAGTGGCAATGCTGCTAGATTTATTTTATTATCTTTTATTGCATTGTAGTTGTTTATTAATATTTTGCTTACTTGAGTAATTCTGTGGAATTTGGCATAATGGCATAATTAATATGCTGTATATCACAAGTTCCTGGAAGGCCGCAGCTCTGCCCAGTTTAGCTTTAACCCTAATTAAACACACCTGATCAAACGATCTGAATCCTTCAGGCTTGTTTGAAGCCTACAGGTAAGTGTGTTGAAGCAAGGTTGGAACTAAACTGTGCAGGACTCCGCTACTCCAGGAACTGAATTTGACACCCCTGCTGTATATTAACAGTCTAAAATATTTCAGTCTTTTCATAAGTTGGATGTTTGACATCTCATTGTTTGGCAAAATCACATTCATTTTGCTGCTAAGGCCAGGTGTTTATTTTATTATCATTCATTCATTAATTCATTCATTCATTCATTCATTCATTCATTCATTCATTTATTCATTCATTCGTTCATTCTTTTTCTTTTCGGCTTAGTCCCTTTATTAATCTGGGGTTGTTACAGTGGAATGAACCACCAACTTATCCAGCATATGTTTTACGCAGCGGATGCCCTTCCAGCTGCAACCCATCTCTGGTAAACATCTATACACACTCATACACTACGGACAATTTAGCTTACTCAATTCACCTGTACCACGTCTTTGGACTTGTGGGGGAAACCGAAGAACCTGGAGGAAACCCACGCGAACACAGGGAGAACATGCAAACTCCACACAGAAATGCCAACTGACCCAGCCGAGGCTAGAACCAGCGAACTTCTTGCTGCAAGCGCCCATTCATTCATTCATTCATTCGGTTATTTTCCTTCTTTAGTCCCTAATTTATCAGGGATCATCACAGCGGAATGAACCACCAACTATTCAAGCATATGTTTTACACAGCGGATGCCCTTCCAAACCAGTACTGGGAAACACCCATACTCTCATATCCACACATATACACTAAGGCTAATTTTGCTTACCCAGTTCACTTAACACATGTGTTTGGATTGTGGAGAAAACCGGAGCAACTGGAGAAAACCCACGCCAACACAGGGAACATGCAAACTCTACACAAAAAATGGCAACTGGCCCAGCCATGACCTTGAAACAGGGACCCTCTTGCTGTGAGGCGACACAACTAACCACTGAGTCACTGCCCTTGTATTTAAACCTTTAATTTCTTACGGAAGTCCTAAGTATTTTCTCTCTTGTGATCCCAGCTTAATTTTCTTGTGATCTTGACAAATCAAAAAGTCGTTCTCTCGTTCTCAGGACTTATTAATGTACATTCATGGGTATGGTTATATCATTATTTGCACTAATATTCCCTCAACTCTTCAGAGCATAGGTTCTAGATGGCTCAACATAAGTTGTGGCATGTATAAATTAGATTATGAAGAATAATGAAGATCCTGCTTTTGCTTTCATGCATTCTTTCCACAAGTTATTTACAATTACTTTAAAAAGTGAATCCCTGCAAATAATGTGATGTGAAGCTACTGTATGCATGTCCAGGACATTCTCTTATGCCAAATCAACAGAAAAAAAGGTTGTAAACTCAAGAAAACAACATTTGTTATGTTGAGACCACAAGAAAGGGTGACACGGTGGCTCAACGGTTAGCACTGTCACCTCACAGCAAGAAGGTCACTGCTTTAAGTCCCGACTGGATCAATTGGCATTTCTGTGTGAAGTTTGCATGTTCTCCCCGTGTTCGTGTGGGTATCCTCCGTGTGCTCCGCTTTCCCCAATGGTCCATAGGGGAATTGGATAAACTAAATTAGCCGCAGTGTGAATGAGTGTGTATGGATTTTACCCAGTAGTGTGTTGCAGCTGGATGGGCATCCGCTTTTTAAAACATATGATGGATAAGTTGGCGGTTTATTCCACTGTGGCGACCCCTGATGAATAAAGGGACTAAGCTGAAGGAAAATAAATGGTTGAGATCACAAGAAAATCCAAAAAGGAACAGTCATGGAACAGTCAAAAAATATATATAATATAAATATAATTATGATATAATATAATTAATTTATAACTTAATATATGGCCTCTAAGGACTTCCATAATCTCCAGTCTTTAAAAAAAGATATTTCAGAGCAAATCTGTGTAATTAAAATTAATAAGCACACACAAATGAATTGTCAAAAACGTCTTTTAAACGAGCATTTTAAAAGCAATCGTTCATTCTCTCCCATCTGGGTCCCACCTTATATTTAGTGTTGCTTATACCTGTGAACTTACATGGTAATTAGATGTGTAAGTAGTATGTAACTACAGTGTATGTACATACTGGTACATAGTATTTACTTGTGTAATACTGGTGACCATTTTACACTTTATATTGAGTGGACAGTTCCTGTAGATTTACCATGTAAGTACACAGGTATCACAAGGTGAAACCTTCTAATGCAGCATTAGTTCTGCCATACAGTGTTCACAAGTACATGATCTGCAAACAGGTGTGGAAGTGGGAAAACATCTGCAAGTACATATTGTTGTTACACAATGCACTTACATAATTCTCGTTACAGATGTGTACTTTCCTAGTGTTGTTACCAATGTCCTGTTACACATTTGTACTTACAAATACCATTCAGTGGGTTGTTACATGAGTGTAGTTACACCAGTATTACACAAGTAAATACTATGTACCAGTGTGTACATACACTGTTACATGCTACTTACACATCTAATTACCATGTAAGTTCACAGGTATAAGCGACACTTAATATAAAGTGGGACCCTCATCTGTTTTTGAACACCACTACAGTATATTCCCTCAGTGAGTTTAACAGGATCACACTGCGCCGATGACGATTGTGATGAGACATGCAGATTTATTTGAGATATACAGTGTGATGCGAACACAAGCCGCCTCTGATGGCGAGTCCCGATGTCAATTAATATTCCTCTCCTCCTCTGAAAACACACTTCATCGAGTGGTCTTGTGTCTCATCAGACTGTAGGAGCCATGGCCGTGGGCAGCGTCTTCATAAATCTCACTTGCTGTTATATTCTCTATCCGCATACATTTCTGAACTAAAATTACCTTGGTTGTCGTGGGAGGATGAGTCTCTGGGATATCTTAGAAAAGAGAGATGCGTGTGCCTCAAATGCCAAGTTATACCACAATTAATGAACGCCTTGCTTTTTGGAGATCTTAACTCGGTTGTCATTTTAAATGATGGCTCATATATCAATCTACTTACATGATCTCAATAATGAAGTGGCTGCTTGTTTACTTAATTAAACTAAGCCTGTGCAGCATGACTGTTAAAAATGAAGCTGATTCACTAACACTGCCGTTTTGTTTTTGTTTGTTTGAGCAGAGGATTTGTAACCACACATGGGGTTGGAGGGGAGAAATAAATGTTATGTGTTTTAAACTAGATATGTTTAATGTATACATCTGTTTTTAGGTTTGCCACTGAGGTGAATAATGGAGCTTTTCTTGTGAAGGTGCTAATGTAAGTAAACAGTTCCATCACACACACATACAAAACAGGCAGTTCCTAGGAAATCATGATTCACCTGTGTTTTCCCATTTACTTTAATTGCATTATAGAACCCTGATCTCTGCTCTGCCAACTTTTGATATTGAAATTTTAACTCTGCAATGATGTGTGAAATTATATATTGTATGAGACGTTTTATATAAAATAAATCCATGCATTATCAGAAAAAGTACTGGCGGCACATTACCTAATTCATTCATTCATTTTCTTTTCGGCTTAGTCCCTTTATTAATCCGGGGTCGCTACAGCGGAATGAACCGCCAACTTATCCAGCATTTGTTTTTTACGCAGCGGATGCCCTTCCAGCTGCAACCCATCTCTGGGAAACATCCATACACACTCATTCACACTCATACACTACGGACAATTTAACTTACCCAGTTCACCTGTACCACATGTCTTTGGACTTGTGGGGGAAACCGGAGCACCCGGAGGAAACCCACGCAACCACCAACCAACTGACCCAGCCGAGGCTCGAACCAGCGACTTTCTTGCTGTGAGGCGAACGTGCCACTTACTACGCCACCGTGGCGCTCCCATTACCTAATTTGTAAGGTAGTATACTTGAACAAACCCGATAATATACTGCTTCAAACCAAAGTCCCTTTGAGGCAAGTCATTTCACTCCCCGGTCATCCCTTCTTTTCGAATGGCGGAACTGAACGTCAAATTCTCCAGGTTTCCCAGACCTACAATTAAATGTCATGTTTGGAATCACCAATTGTTTTTTTAGTTACCTTTCTAAATTTTGAAATCACATAAAATCTGCAGAATCTGTGTTAAAAAAAAACACTGGTCCGCTGGTCTGGTCCAAACCTTCTTCCCTGGAGAATAATCAGTGTATATTGATCAATGATTGGCTCCTTTATTTGAAGACGGGACTTCATTCAACGTATTGATCTTACATTTTTCCCCATTCCAAACTAAAATGTTTTTGTTCCCGCTCTACCCTGCCATGAAAACATTTGTTGTCATAACTTTTTGTCACAAAATGTTCTACTCTGTGCTTAAAAATGTCAACATTGTCAACTTTTCAACATCAAAAGTTGTCAGAACAACGATCAGGGCCTCACAGCACAATCCAAAAGATGTTCAATAACAGACAGACAAACTGAAAGACAAAAGTCCTGTCTTTTGTTATTATTCTATACGTTTGAATAATCAAATGAAGACTTAACCAGTGTTAACTTATGGCTGCAGTTTCTGTTCCTCAGATTATTTGGTTTCAGAAGAATTTAATGAGAAAACTTCATCTGCACTGAGGTGCAAAATTATTGACATTTGGTAAACAGAAGTTAATACGCTTTGCATCGAGACTTCATGCATAATTTTCATTTGTTCAAACAAGGGATTTTCAGTTCCCAGCATGCTTTGCATGGGACTAGATAGAAAGACTAAATGTTATCATCAGAGTTTCTGACCAAATGAGAAAAAGGAAAAAGCAAAAATAAAAGTGAATGTTTAAGTAATAAATAAATCTCTCAATAATAAACTCACAATAGAGCATCTGATCATAGTCATATGGATACGTTTGTGCTAGTTTGCTTTATAGACATCATCATCACAACTGAGCATCCTTTGCATATTGACATTACACTACAGAATAGCTCTTTAAGAATTATCCTTAAAAAATGCATGTATTTCTATCTATAAAAATCAGTCTACTGGCTTTTGTTGTTTCTTTTACAAGCTGCAGGGTTTCTTTTCAAAGGTGATGCAATATTTTTTTTTCAAAGTTCACATTAAAAAAACGTTAAAAAACAAATGTGAATTACTGTTGGCTGTTAGAGAAGTTGACTCACTGTAGAATTGCTAAGCAAGAGTAAACAAGGCAAGCTTAATTGAGACTAACTGATTGGTCACATGGGTGTAATATTCGCTAAGTCAGAGTTTGTTCGTCATATGCTTTTCCATTTCTCCTTATTAAATAACACTTTTTCACACAATGGACACTTTTCACATTTCCAGATTCTCAGTAGCAGAAGTCGTCATAGTTGGGTAAACCTAGTGCTCAGCGAATAGGAGAGTACAACAAATAATATGGTCACACTTTATTTTGATGGTCCGTTTGTTGAATTTAAGTTACATTGCATCTACATGCCATTTACAGTAATTCTCATTTGATTATAAGTAGACTGTTAGGTTGGGGTTGGGGTTAGGGTTAGTGTAAGTTGGCATGCATTTCTGTAGTCAGTTAAATGTCTGTATCAACAGATATTAAGCAGACAGTCTACTAATACTCAAATGGACCATCAAAATAAAGTGTTACCAATAATTTTCTTACAATCCTACTTGCTGAAATAATAAAAGACTTTCAGAAAAATGTCAAAAATTGTGTGAGACAATTATGGCAGCCGGAAGAGAGGAAAACATCAAATTTACTGTCCGGTCCATAGACGCTGCAATAGAAACATCTCACATAAGCGGTAATTCATTTAATTTTTATATGAATGATTCATAATACATACATAAATGCATTTAAACATACATACGCTTTTAAAAATATATCTATTTTGAACAGTTTTAAAGATTTATGATGATGACCGTTAAATACGTCATAGCAGTCTTGTGAATAGGGTCCATTGGTAACTTACTAACCGTAAGCAAGTCAAGCATAATTAAGACAGCTGATTGGTTGCATGGTTGTTATATCCGCTAAGTCATTTATGGATGACCTATTGATTGATTATTGAGTTTATTCTCCAAATGCTTTTCCATCTCCCCTTACTCGCTTTAACACTTTTACACAATTCCAAAACCATCTCAAGCGAGCATTTTTATTCATATTTCTTGCCAGTTCCCATCATTCGTTTCTACCGTGAATTTACTTCAAAATGTGCAAAACACAGGCTAATGGAAATCCAGCTATGGCCAATAAAAAGCAAATAACACAGTACATGAAAATTCTCAGAAAAAAGCCCCTTTTTTATTTTCCGCAGGCATTTAAGCAGTTTAAAGCTAAATAAGCTGTTAAAGAAACCCACTTTCAGCACGTCAAACCACTAAGCACAACTGAAGTGGTAAATTCCATTTTTTAAAACACAAAGATCCTTAATTTATTCAAACTGTGTGTTATTTGGAAATGTCAGTTGTGATGCTGAGGTTGACAGAGTTCATCTGTGATTACAGGCTGCTTTTTGAAAGGAAAAAAAAGACAATAGCAGCTTATTTGGACAAAAGGATTTAACGTTAGCTTAATTGTAGATATTTTTAAAAGTTTCCTCTCAACTTGAAACTCAGAGCAGTTCAGCGGGGTGAACAGACGCAGCATGCATTAACCCAACTAACCTGGTGGCTTTACTGTGATATATGAGCCCGCAGAATTACTTTCATGTGAAATTAATTACACACCTAGTGGACCTTCATTTTCACGTGGAGAACCCAAATTGTGAGACCACTGGATACATCAAGCTGGACTAATTTGCATGTGCCTTTATCTGTGAGATTTATTTGCTCTCATTTGCTTTGAGACGAAAAGAAATCACATAAAAGAAGACAAAGATGGGAAACTGGCAGCCCTGATGCCTAGTTTGCTCATCTGGGAATATGATATTCCTCTTAACAGTATATAATACATGATAAATACATTTTAAAGTAGATGGCAGGCAGATCTAGAGGCAAACTGTCATGCTGGGTTTATATTTTATGCAGTGGTGTTGTGTTTACTTATCAGATTTGTCTCTGATAAATATTCCCTATAGAGAAAGCACGATGAACGGAAATGTTTAACTTGAAGAGTGTTGCACTATAAAATGAATGCTGATAGCATTGTTCAGATTATGAGACTTTATAGGAAATCTTAAGTTGCATGAGGAAAAATGATTTATATTTAGAAAACAGAAGTTAATTCATTTTGCATTTAGACTGCATGGATAATTCTCAATTGTTTTAAATGTGAGATATTCAGATACCAGCAATCCCTGCATCACAGTTCACATACAATCCATCCTTAATAATATTCAAAAGTAGTATTAGTATGTTCCAAATCATAGATGTTGAAACGAGTAGTTCAAAGTTACCTGGATAGTCAACTAATTCCAGTAGGAATTCAATGTGCAGATCCGTTCTTACCAATATTGTCCGCAATACATTGGGAGTTGTATATGAATTTAATTAGATCTACAAACACGGCTAAAAGAAGTTAACAAAGTACAAACATTGTGGATCCACCAGATTGGTGGTTAAGTGGTGAGATATTTTCAAGTTATGTCTTTTATGTCCTGTTGAGTTTTAGTCTTCTGTTCAGCACTTTGGTTCACTTTGGGTGTTTTTAAAGTGCTTTATAAAGATAGACAGATAGATAGACAGACAGACAGACAGACAGACAGATTGATTGATTTGAAAAACAAATATACTGTCAATCAGCAGTAAGGTGTGTGTCCAGTAATTATAGAAGAGATACAGTATAAAAATAGGTGCAAGGTCCTGTCGGATTATGAGTGTGTTTGCCGAGTTCAAAATCTCCAAAAATCTCCAAAATAGCACTACCATCATTTTTGATGGATGGAAGGATAGATGATGATGGTGGAAGGATGGATGGATGGATGAGTGAAATGGTGGAAGGATGGATGATTAAAACAATGGATGGATGCAGTTTGAATGATGGATAATAAATGGATAATATAGAATGAATGAGGGGATAAAACAATATATAATTATAAATATGAATAGAGAGAAGAATGGGTGGATGAATGATAGATAGAATGATTGCCTGAACAATAGATTGATGGAAGGAGAGATGGGTGGATGGATGGATGGATGGATGGATGGATGGATGGACGGATAAATGAATGGATGGATGGAAGGATAGATGGATAAGTGGAATGGTGGAGGAATGTACATTTAAAACAATGATAGATTAATGATAGATAGAATGATTGGCTGAACGATGGATGGGAGAAGAATGGGTGGATGGATGATAGAATGATTGGATTAATGATGGATGATGAGCAGAATGGGTGGATGGATGATACATAGATTGATTGAATGATGTAGCGAACATAGTTGGATGTTTCATAAAATAATTGGTTAAATGATGGATGGAGAGCGGAATGGGTGGATGGATGATAGATAGAATGATTGGTTGAATAATGAATAGAGAGATGAGTGGATAGATAATTAGAACAATTACTGGATGAATGTAGTTAAATGATGAATGATACATGTATAAATAGACAAACAATGGATGAATGGGTAAAACAATAGATACTTAGAACTATGGATGGAGAGAATGATTAGTTGACAGAGCAGAATGGGTGGATGGGTGATAGATAGAGTGATTGGTTGAATGAACGATGGAGAGAAAATGGGTGGATGGATGATAGATAGAATGATTGTTTGAATGAAGCATGGAGAGAAAATGGGTGGATGGATGATAGATAGAA